>CM063499.1:72009449-72080328 GCA_032207245.1 Pardosa pseudoannulata
ATCGGTCAAAAATTTTCGGACCCCGGAAAATTTTCCGAAGTCGGACCAAAATTTTTTCAACCCCGGAAAATTTTCAAAATCGGTCAAAAATTTTCGGACAACGAAAAATTTTCCGTAGTCGGACCAAAATTTTTTCGACCCGGAAAATTTTCAAAATCGGTCAAAAAATTTCGGACCCCGGAAAATTTTCCGAAGTCGGACCAAAATTTTTTCGGACCCCGGAAAATTTTCGAAGTCGGACCAAAATTTTTTCGACCCCGGAAAATTTTCAAAATCGGTCAAAAATTTTCGGATCGCGGAAAATTTTCCGAAGTCGGACCAAAATTTTTTCGACCACGGAAATTTTCAAAATCGGTCAAAAATTTTCGGACCCGGAAAATTTTCCGAAGTCGGACCAAAATTTTTTCGACCCCGGAAAATTTTCAAAATCGGTCAAAAATTTTCGGACCCCGGAAAATTTTCCGAAGTCGGATCAAAATTTTTTCGACCCCGGAAAATTTTCAAAATCGGTCAAAAATTTTCGGACCCCGGAAAATTTTCCGAAGTCGGACCAAAATTTTTTTGGACCCCGGAAAATTTTCAAAATCGGTCAAAAATTTTCGGACCCCGGAAAATTTTCCGAAGTCGGACCAAAATTTTTTCGACCCCGGAAAATTTTCAAAATCGGTCAAAAATTTTCGGACCCCTTAAAATTTTCCGAATTCGGACCAAAATTTTTTTCGACCCCGGAAAATTTTCAAAATCGGTCAAAAATTTTCGGACCCCGGAAAATTTTAAGAAGTCGGACCAAAATTTTTTCGACCCCGGAAAATTTTCAAAATCGTTCAAAAATTTTAGGATCCCGGAAAATTTTCCGAAGTCGGACCAAATTTTTTCGACCCCGGAAAATTTTCAAAATCGATCAAAAATTTTCGGACCCCGGAAAATTTTCAAAATCGGTCAAAAATTTTCGGATCCCCGAAAATTTTCCGAAGTCGGACCAATATTTTTTCGACCCCGGAAAATTTTCAAAATCGGTCAAAAATTTTCGGACGACGGAAAATTTTTTGAAATCGGACCAAAATTTCTCGGACCCCGGAAAATTTTCAAAATCGGTCAAAAATTTTCGGACCGGAAAATATTCCGAATTCGGACCAAAATTTTTTCGACCCCGGAAAATTTTCAAAATCGGTCAAAAATTTTCGGACACCGGAAAATTTTCCGAAGTCGGACCAAAATTTTTTCGGACCCCGGAAAATTTTCCAAAGTCGGACAAAAATTTTTTCGACCCCGGAAAATTTTCAAAATCGGTCAAAAATTTTCGGACCCCTTAAAATTTTCCGAATTCGGACCAAAATTTTTTTCGACCCCGGAAAATTTTCAAAATCGGTCAAAAATTTTCGGACCCCTTAAAATTTTCCGAATTCGGACCAAAATTTTTTCGCCCCCGGAAAATTTTCAAAATCGGTCAAAAAATTTCGGATCCCGGAAAATTTTCCGAAGTCGGACCAAAATTTTTTCGACCCCGGAAAATTTTCAAAATCGGTCAAAAATTTTCGGACCCCGGAAAAATTTCCGAAGTCGGACCAAAATTTTTTCGACCCCGGAAAATTTTCAAAATCGGTCAAAAATTTTCGGATCCCGAAAAATTTTCCGAAGTCGGACCAAAATTTTTTCGACCCCGGAAAATTTTCAAAATCGGTCAAAAATTTTCGGACCCCGGAAAATTTTCCGAAGTCGGACCAAAATTTTTTCGACCCCGGAAAATTTTCAAAATCGGTCAAAAATTTTCGGACCCCGGAAAATTTTCCGAAGTCGGACCAAAATTTTTTCGACCCCGGAAAATTTTCAAAATCGGTCAAAAATTTTCGGACCCCGGAAAATTTTCCGAAGTCGGACCAAAATTTTTTCGACCCCGGAAAATTTTCAAAATCGGTCAAAAATTTTCGGACCCCGGAAAATTTTCCGAAGTCGGACCAAAATTTTTTCGACCCCGAAAAATTTTCAAAATCGGTCAAAAATTTTCGGACCCCGGAAAATTTTCCGAAGTCGGACCAAAATTTTTTCGACCCCGGAAAATTTTCAAAATCGGTCAAAAATTTTCGGACCCCGGAAAATTTTCAAAATCGGTCAAAAATTTTCGGACCCCGGAAAATTTTCCGAAGTCGGACCAAAATTTTTTCGACCCCGGAAAATTTTCAAAATCGGTCAAAAATTTTCGGACCCCGGAAAATTTTCCGAAGTCGTACCAAAATTTTTTCGACCCCGGAAAATTTTCAAAATCGGTCAAAAATTTTTTCGACCCCGGAAAATTTTCAAAATCGGTCAAAAATTTTCGGAACCCGTAAAATTTTCCGAAGTCGGAACAAAATTTTTTCGACCCCGGAAAATTTTCAAAATCGGTCAAAAATTTTCGGACCCCCGGAAAATTTTCAAATATGGTCAAAAATTTTCGGACCCCCGGAAAATTTTCAAAATCGGTCAAAAATTTTCGGACCCCGGAAAATTTTCCGAAGTCGGAGAAAAATTTTTTAGACCCCGGAAAATTTTCAAAATCGGTCAAAAAATTTTCGGACCCCGGAAAATTTTCCGAAGTCGGACCAAAATTTTTTCGACCCCGGAAAATTTTCAAAATCGGTCAAAAATTTTCGGACCCCGGAAAATTTTCCGAAGTCGGACCAAATTTTTTTCGACCCCGGAAAATTTTCAAAATCGGTCAAAAATTTTCGGACCCCGGAAAATTTTCCGAAGTCGGACCGAAATTTTTTCGACCCCGGAAAATTTTCAAAATCGGTCAAAAATTTTCGGACCCCGGAAAATTTTCCGAAGTCGGACCAAAATTTTTTCGACCCCGGAAAATTTTCAAAATCGGTCAAAAATTTTCGGACCCCGGAAAATTTTCCGAAGTCGGACCAAAATTTTTTCGACCCCGGAAAATTTTCAAAATCGGTCAAAAATTTTCGGACCTCGGAAAATTTTCCGAAGTCGGACAAAAATTTTTTCGACCCCGGAAAATTTTCAAAATCGGTCAAAAATTTTCGGACCCCGGAAAATTTTCCGAAGTCGGACCGAAATATTTTCGACACCGGAAAATTTTCAAAATCGGTCAAAAATTTTCCGAGGTCGGACCAAAATTTTTTCGACCCCGGAAAATTTTCAAAATCGGTCAAAAATTTTCGGACCCCGGAAAATTTTCCGAAGTCGGACCAAAATTTTTTCGACCCCGGAAAATTTTCAAAATCGGTCAAAAATTTTCGGACCCCGGAAAATTTACCGAAGTCGGACCAAAATTTTTTCGACCCCGGAAAATTTTCAAAAGTCGGACCAAAATTTTTTCGACCCCGGAAAATTTTCAAAATCGGTCAAAAATTTTCGGACCCCGGAAAATTTTCCGAAGTCGGACCAAAATTTTTTCGACCCCGGAAAATTTTCAAGTCGAAAAATTTTCGGACCCCGGAAAATTTTCCGAAGTCGGACCAAAATTTTTTCGACCCCGGAAAATTTTCAAAATCGGTCAAAAATTTTCGGACCCCGGAAAATTTTCCGAAGTCGGACCAAAATTTTTTCGACCCCGGAAAATTTTCAAAATCGGTCAAAAATTTTCGGACCCCGGAAAATTTTCCGAAGTCGGACCAAAATTTTTTCGACCCCGGAAAATTTTCAAAATCGGTCAAAAATTTTCGGACCGGAAAAGTTTCCGAAGTCGGACCAAATTTTTTTCTAATCCGGAAAATTTTCAAAATCGGTCAAAAATTTTCGGAATGTCGGAAAAATTTTTCGACCCCCGGAAAATTTTCAAAATCGGTCAAAATTTTTTCGGACCCCGGAAAATTTTCAAAATCGGTCAAAAATTTTCGGACCCGGAAAATTTTTAGAAGTCGGACCAAAATTTTTTTGACCCCGGAAAATTTTCAAAATCGGTCAAAAATTTTTCGGACCCCGGAAATTTTTCCGAAGTCGGACCAAAATTTTTTCGACCCCGGAAAATTTTCAAAATCGGTCAAAAATTTTTCCGGTCGGACCAAAATTTTTCGACCCCGGAAAATTTTCAAAATCGGTCAAAAAATTTGGGACCCCGGAAAATTTTCCGAAGTCGGTCAAAAAGTTTCGGACCCGGAAAATTTTCCGAAGTCGGACCAAAATTTTTTCGACTCCGGAAAATTTTCAAAATCGGTCAAAAATTTTCGGACCCCGGAAAATTTTCCGAAGTCGGACCAAAATTTTTTCGACCCCGGAAAATTTTCAAAATCGGTCAAAAATTTTTTCGACCCCGGAAAATTTTCAAAATCGGTCAAAAATTTTCGGACCCCGGAAAATTTTCCGAAGTCGGATCAAAAATTTTTTCGACCCCGGAAAATTTTCAAAATCGGTCAAAAATTTTCGGATCCCGGAAAATTTTTCGAAGTCGGACCAACATTTTTTCGACCCCGGAAAATTTTCAAAATCGTCAAAAATTTTCGGACCCCGGAAAATTTTCCGAAGTCGGACCAAAATTTTTTCGACCCCCGGAAAATTTTCAAAATCGGTCAAAAATTTTCGGACCCCGGAAAATTTTCCGAAGTCGGAACAAAATTTTTTCGACCCCGGAAAATTTTCAAAATCGGTCAAAAATTTTCGGACCCCGGAAAATTTTCCGAAGTCGGACCAAAATTTTTTCGACCCCGGAAAATTTTCAAAATCGGTCAAAAATTTTCGGACCTCGGAAAATTTTCCGAAGTCGGACCAAAATTTTTTCGACCCCGGAAAATTTTCAAAATCGGTCAAAAATTTTCGGACCCCGGAAAATTTTCCGAAGTCGGACCAAAATTTTTCGACCCCGGAAAATTTTCAAAATCGGTCAAAAATTTTCGGACCCCGGAAAATTTTCCGAAGTCGGACCAAATTTTTTTCGACCCCGGAAAATTTTCAAAATCGGTCAAAAATTTTCGGACCCCGGAAAATTTTCCGAAGTCGGACCAAAATTTTTTCGACCCCGGAAAATTTTCAAAATCGATGAAAAATTTTCGGACCCCGGAAAATTTTCCGAAGTCGGACCAAAATTTTTTCGACCCCGGAAAATTTTCAAAATCGGTCAAAAATTTTCGGACCCCGGAAAATTTTCCGAAATCGGACCAAAATTTTTTCGACCAAGGAAAATTTTCAAAATCGGTCAAAAATTTTCAGACCCCGGAAAATTTTCCGAAGTCTGATCAAAATTTTTTCGGACCCCGGAAAATTTTCGAAGTCGGACCAAAATTTTTTCGACCCCGGAAAATTTTCAAAATCGGTCAAAAATTTTCGGACCCCGGAAAATTTTCCGAAGTCTGATCAAAATTTTTTCGGACCCCGGAAAATTTTCAAAATCGGTCAAAAATTTTCGGACCCCGGAAAATTTTCCGAAGTCGGACCAAAATTTTTTCGACCCCGGAAAATTTTCCGAAGTCGGACCAAAATTTTTTCGACCCCGGAAAATTTTCAAAATCGGTCAAAAATTTTCGAACCCCGGAAAATTTTTTCGACCCCGGAAAATTTTCAAAATCGGTCAAAAATTTTCGGACCCCGGAAAATTTTCCGAAGTCTGATCAAAATTTTTTCGGACCCCGGAAAATTTTACGAAGTCGGACCAAAATTTTTTCGACCCCGGATAATTTTCAAAATCGGTCAAAAATTTTCGGACCCCGGAAAATTTTCCGAAGTCGGACCAAAATTTTTTCGACCCCGGAAAATTTTCAAAATCGGTCAAAAATTTTCGGACCCCGGAAAATTTTCCGAAGCCGGACCAAAATTTTTTCGACCCCGGAAAATTTTCAAAATCGGTCAAAAATTTTCGGACCCCGGAAAATTTTCCGAAGTCAGACCAAAATTTTTTCCAACCCGGAAAATTTTCAAAATCGGTCAAAAATTTTCGGACCCCGGAAAATTTTCCGAAGTCGGACCAAAATTTTTTCGACCCCGGAAAATTTTCAAAATCGGTCAAAAATTTTCGGACCCCGGAAAATTTTCCGAAGTCGGACCAAAATTTTTTCGACCCCGGAAAATTTTCAAAATCGGTCAAAAATTTTCGGACCCCGGAAAATTTTACGAAGTCGGACCAAAATTTTTTCGACCCCGGAAAATTTTCAAAATCGGTCAAAAATTTTTTCGACCCCGGAAAATTTTCAAAATCGGTCAAAAATTTTCGGACCCCGGAAAATTTTCCGAATTCGGACCAAAATTTTTTTCGACCCCGGAAAATTTTCAAAATCGGTCAAAAATTTTCGGACCCCGGAAAATTTTCCGAAGTCGGACCAAAATTTTTTCGCCCCCGGAAAATTTTCAAAATCGGTCAAAAATTTTCGGACCCCGGAAAATTTTCCGAAGTCGGACCAAAATTTTTTCGACCCCGGAAAATTTTCAAAATCAGTCAAAAATTTTCGAACCCCGGAAAATTTTCCGAAGTCGGACCAAAATTTTTTCGATCATGGGAAATTTTAAAAATCGGTCAAAAATTTTCGGACCCCGGAAAATTTTCCGAAGTCGGACCAAAATTTTTTCGACCCCGGAAAATTTTCAAAATCGGTCAAAAATTTTCGGACCCCGGAAAATTTTCCGAAGTCGGACTAAAATTTTTTCGACCCCGGAAAATTTTCAAAATCGGTCAAAAATTTTCGGACCCCGGAAAATTTTCCGAAGTCGGACCAAAATTTTTTCGACCCCGGAAAATTTTCAAAATCGGTCAAAAATTTTCGGACCCCTTAAAATTTTCCGAATTCGGACCAAAATTTTTTTCGACCCCGGAAAATTTTCAAAATCGGTCAAAAATTTTCGGACCCCGGAAAATTTTCCGAATTCGGACCAAAATTTTTTCGACCCCGGAAAATTTTCAAAATCGGTCAAAAATTTTCGGACCCCGGAAAATTTTCCGAAGTCGGACCAAAATTTTTTCGACCCCGGAAAATTTTCAAAATCGGTCAAAAATTTTCGGACCCCGGAAAATTTTCCGAAGTCGGACCAAAATTTTTTCGACCCCGGAAAATTTTCAAAATCGGTCAAAAATTTTCGGACCCGGGAAAATTTTCCGAAGTCGGACCAAAATTTTTTCGACCCCGGAAAATTTTCAAACTCTTTCAAAAATTTTCGGACCCCGGAAAATTTTCCGAAGTCGGACCAAAATTTTTTCGACCCCGGAAAATTTTAAAAATCGGTCAAAAATTTTCGGACCCCGGAAAATTTTAAGAAGTCGGACCAAAATTTTTTCGACCCCGGAAAATTTTCAAAATCGGTCAAAAATTTTCGGACCCCGGAACATTTTCCGAAGTCGGACCAAAATTTTTTCTACCCCGGAAAATTTTCAAAATCGGTCAAAAATTTTCGGACCCCGGAAAATTTTCCGAAGTCGGACCAAAATTTTTTCGGACCCCGGAAAATTTTCAAAATCGGTCAAAAATTTTCGGACCCCGGAAAATTTTTTCAAAAATTTTCGACCCCGGAAAATTTTCAAAATCGGTCAAAAATTTTCGGACCCCGGAAAATTTTCCGAAAATCGGTCAAAAATTTTCGGACCCCGGAAAATTTTCCGAAGTCGGACCAAAATTTTTTCGACCCCGGAAAATTTTCAAAATCGTTCAAAAATTTTCCGAGGTCGGACCAAAATTTTTTCAACCCCGGAAAATTTTCAAAATCGGTCAAAAATTTTCGGACCCCGGAAAATTTTCAAAATCGGTCAAAAATTTTCGGACCCCGGAAAATTTTCCGAAGTCGGACAAAAATTTTTTCGACCCCGGAAAATTTTCAAAATCGGTCAAAAATTTTCGGACCCCGGAAAATTTTCCGAAGTCGGACCAAAATTTTTTCGACCCCGGAAAATTTTCAAAATCGGTCAAAAATTTTCGGACCCCGGAAAATTTTCCGAAGTCGGACCAAAATTTTTTCGACCCCGGAAAATTTTCAATATCGGTCAAAAATTTTTCCGACCCCGGAAAATTTTCCGAAGTCGGACCAAAATTTTATCGACCCCGGAAAATTTTCAAAATCGGTCAAAAATTTTCCTACCCCGGAAAATTTTCCGAAGTCGGACCAAAATTTTTTCGACCCCGGAAAATTTTCAAAATTGGTCAAAAATTTTCGGACCCCGGAAAATTTTCCGAAGTCGGACCAAAATTTTTTCGACCCCGGAAAATTTTCAAAATCGGTCAAAAATTTTCGGACCCCGGAAAATTTTCCGAAGTCGGACCAAAATTTTTTCGACCCCGGAAAATTTTGAAAATCGGTCAAAAATTTTCGGACCCCGGAAAATTTTCCGAAGTCGGACCAAAATTTTTTCGGACCCCGGAAAATTTTCAAAATCGGTCAAAAATTTTCGGACCCCGGAAAATTTTCCGAAGTCGGACCAAAATTTTTTCGGACCCGGAAAATTTTCAAAATCGGTCAAAAATTTTCTTAAACCGGAAAATTTTCCGAAGTCGGACCAAAATTTTTTCGACCCCGGAAAATTTTCAAAATCGGTCAAAAATTTTCGGACGGAAAATTTTCCGAAGTCGGACCAAAATTTTTTCGACCCCGGAAAATTTTCAAAATCGGTCAAAAATTTTCGGACCCCGGAAAATTTTCCGAAGTCGGACCAAAATTTTTTCGACCCCGGAAAATTTTCAAAATCGGTCAAAAATTTTCGGACCCCGGAAAATTTTCCGAAGTCGGACCAAAATTTTTTCGACCCCGGAAAATTTCAAAATCCGAAGTCGGACCAAAATCTTTTCGACCCCGGAAAATTTTTCAAAATCGGTCAAAAATTTTCGGACCCCGGAAAATTTTCCGAAGTCGGACCAAAATTTTTTCGACACCCGAAATTTTTCAAAATCGGACCAAAATTTTCGGACCCCGGAAAATTTTCCGAAGTCGGACCAAAATTTTTTCGACCCCGGAAAATTTTCAAAATCGGTCAAAAATTTTCGGACCCCGGAAAATTTTCCGAAGTCGGACCAAAATTTTTTCGACCCCGGAAAATTTTCAAAATCGGTCAAAAATTTTCGGACCCCGGAAAATTTTCCGAAGTCGGACCAAAATTTTTTCGACCCCGGAAAATTTTCAAAATCGGTCAAAAATTGTCGGACCCCGGAAAATTTTCCGAAGTCGGACCAAAATTTTTTCGACCCGGAAAATTTTCAAAATCAGTAAAAAATTTTCGGACCCCGGAAAATTTTCCGAAGTCGGACCAAAATTTTTTCGACCCCGGAAAATTTTCAAAATCGGTCAAAAATTTTCGGACCCCGGAAAATTTTCCGAAGTCGGTCAAAAATTTTCGGACCCCGGAAAATTTTCGAAGTCGGACCAAAATTTTTTCGACCCCGGAAAATTTTCAAAATCGGTCAAAAATTTTCGGACCCCGGAAAATTTTCCGAAGTCGGACCAAAATTTTTTCGACCCCGGAAAATTTTCAATATCGGTCAAAAATTTTCGGACCCGGAAAATTTTCAGAAGTCGGACCAAAATTTTTTTCGACCCCGGAAAATTTTCAAAATCGGTCAAAAATTTTCGGACCCGGAAAATTTTCGAAGTCGGAAAAATTTTTTCGACACCGGAAAATTTTCCGAAGTCGGACCAAAATTTTTTCGACCCCGGAAAATTTTCAAAATCGGTCAAAAATTTTCGGACCCCGGAAAATTTTCCGAAGTCAGACCGAAATTTTTTTGACCCCGGAAAATTTTCTAAATCGGTCAAAAATTTCCGAAGCCCGGAAAATTTCCGAAGTCGGACCAAAATTTTTTCGACCCCGGAAAATTTAAAAAATCAGTGAAAAATTTTCGGACCCCGGAAAATTTTCCGAAGTCGGACCAAAATTTTTTCGACCCCGGAAAATTTTCAATCGGTCAAAAATTTTCGGACCCCGGAAAATTTTCCGAAGTCGGACCAAAATTTTTTCGACCCGGAAAATTTTCAAAATCGGTCAAAAATTTTCGGACCCCGGAAAATTTTCCGAAGTCGGACCAAAATTTTTTCGACCCCGGAAAATTTTCAAAATCGGTCAAAAATTTTCGGACCCCGGAAAATTTTCCGAAGTCGGACCAAAATTTTTTCGACCCCGGAAAATTTTCAAAATCGGTCAAAAATTTTCGGACCCCGGAAAATTTTCCGAAGTCGGACCAAAATTTTTTCGGACCCCGGAAAATTTTCAAAATCGGTCCAAAAGTTTTTCGACCCCGGAAAATTTTCAAAATCGGTCACTTTTCGACCCCGGAAAATTTTCAAAATCGGAAAAAAATTTTTGGACCCCGAAAAATTTTCCGAAGTCGGACCAAAATTTTTTCGACCCCGGAAAATTTTCAAAATCGGTCAAAAATTTTCGGACCCCGGAAAATTTTCCGAAGTCGGACCAAAATTTTTTCGACCCGGAAAATTTTCAAAATCGGTCAAAAATTTTCGGACCCCGGAAAATTTTCCGAAGTCGGACCAAAATTTTTTCGACCCCGGAAAATTTTCAAAATCGGTCAAAAATTTTCGGACCCGGAAAATTTTCCGAAGTCGGACCAAAAATTTTTCAACCCCGGCAAATTTTCCGAAGTCGGATTAAAATTTTTTCGACCCCGGAAAATTTTCAAAATCGGTCAAAAATTTTCGGACCCCGGAAAATTTTCCGAAGTCGGACCAAAATCTTTTCGACCCCGGAAAATTTTTCAAAATCGGTCAAAAATTTTCGGACCCCGGAAAATTTTCCGAAGTCGGACCAAAATTTTTTCGACCCGGAAAATTTTCAAAATCGGTCAAAAATTTTCGGACCCCGGAAAATTTTCCGAAGTCGGACTAAAATTTTTTCGACCCCGGAAAATTTTCAAAATCGGTCAAAAATTTTCGGACCCCGGAAAATTTTCCGAAGTCGGACGAAAATCTTTTCGACCCCGGAAAATTTTTCAAAATCGGTCAAAAATTTTCGGACCCCGGAAAATTTTCCGAAGTCGGACCAAAATTTTTTCGACACCCGAAATTTTTCAAAATCAGAGAAAAATTTTTTCGACCCCGGAAAATTTTCCGAAGTCGGACCAAAATTTTTTCGACCCCGGAAAATTTTCAATATCGGTCAAAAATTTTCGGACCCGGAAAATTTAGTCGGTCAAAAATTTTCGGACCCGGAAAATTTTCCGAAGTCGGACCAAAATTTTTTCGACCCCGGAAAATTTTCAAAATCGGTCAAAAATTTTCGGACCCCGGAAAATTTTCCGAAGTCGGACCAAAATTTTTTCGACCCCGGAAAAATTTTCAAAATCGGTCAAAAATTTTCGGAACCCGGTAAATTTTCCGAAGTCGGACCAAAATTTTTTCGACCCCGGAAAATTTTCAAAATCGTTCAAAAATTTTCCGAGTTCGGACCAAAATTTTTCAACCCCGGAAAATTTTAAAAATCGGTCAAAAATTTTCGGACCCCGGAAAATTTTCCAAAGTCGGATAAAAATTTTTTCGACCCCGGAAAATTTTCAAAATCGGTCAAAAATTTTCGGACCCCGGAAAATTTTCCGAAGTCGGACTAAAATTTTTTCGACCCGGAAAATTTTCAAAATCGGTCAAAAATTTTCGGACCCCGGAAAATTTTCCGAAGTCGGACCAAAATTTTTTCGACCCCGGAAAATTTTCAAAATCGGTCAAAAAATTTTCGGACCCCGGAAAATTTTCCGAAGTCGGACCAAAATTTTTTCGACCCCGGAAAATTTTCAAAATCGGTCAAAAATTTTCGGACCCGGGAAAATTTTCCGAAGTCGGACCAAAATTTTTTCGACCCCGGCAAATTTTCAAAATCGGTCAAAAATTTTTCGGACCCCGGAAAATTTTCCGAAGTCGGACTAAACTTTTTTCGGACCCCGGAAAATTTTCCGAAGTCGGACCAAAATTTTTTCGACCCCGGAAAATTTTCAAAATCGGTCAAAAATTTCCGGACCCCGGAAAATTTTCCGAAGTCGGACCAAAATTTTTTCGACCCCGGAAAATTTTCAAAATCGGTCAAAAATTTTCGGACCCAGGAAAATTTTCCGAAGTCGGACCAAAATTTTTTCGACCCCGCAAAATTTTCAAAATCGGTAAAAAAATTTTTCGACCCCGGAAAATTTTCAAAATCGGTCAAAAATTTTCGGACCCCGGAAAATTTTCCGAAGTCGGTCAAAATTTTTTCGACCCCGGAAAATTTTCAAAATCGGTCAAAAATTTTCGGACCCCGGAAAATTTTCCGAAGTCGTACCAAAATTTTTTCGACCCCGGAAAATTTTCAAAATCGGTCAAAAATTTTCGGACCCCGGAAAATTTTCCGAAGTCGGACCATAATTTTTTCGACTCCGGAAATATTTCAAAATCGGTCAAAAATTTTCGGACCCCGGAAAATTTTCCGAAGTCGGACCAAAATTTTTTCGACCCCGGAAAATTTTCAAAATCGGTCAAAAATTTTCGAACCCCGGAAAATTTTCCGAAGTCGGACCAAAATTTTTTCGACCCCGGAAAATTTTCAAAATCGGTCAAAAATTTTCGGACCCCGGAAAATTTTCCGAAGTCGGACCAAAATTTTTCGACCCCGGAAAATTTTCAAAATCGGTTTTTTCGACCCCGGAAAATTTTCAAAATCGGTCAAAAATTTTCGGACCCCGGAAAATTATCAAAATCGGTCAAAAATTTTTGGATCCCGAAAAATTTTCCGAAGTCGGACCAAAATTTTGTCGACCCCGGAAAATTTTCAAAATTGGTAAAAAAATTTCGGACCCCGGAAAATTTTCCGAAGTCGGACCAAAATTTTTTCGACCCCGGAAAATTTTCAAAATCGGTCAAAAATTTTCGGACCCCGGAAAATTTTCCGAAGTCGGACCAAAATTTTTTCGACCCCGGAAAATTTTAAAAATCGGTCAAAAATTTTCGGACCCCGGAAAATTTTCCGAAGTCGGACCAAAATTTTTTCGACCATGGAAAATTTTCAAAATCGGTCAAAAATTTTCGGACCCCGGAAAAATTTCCGAAGTCGGACCAAAATTTTTTCGACCCCGGAAAATTTTCAAAATCGGTCAAAAATTTTCGGACCCCGGAAAATTTTCCGAAGTCGGTCAAAAATTTTTTCGACCCCGGAAAATTTTCCGAAGTCGGACCAAAATTTTTTCGACCCCGGAAAATTTTCAAAATCGGTCAAAAATTTTCGGACCCCGGAAAATTTTCCGAAGTCGGACCAAAATTTTTTCGACCCCGGAAAATTTTCAAAATCGGTCAAAAATTTTCGGACCCCGGAAAATTTTCCGAAGTCGGACCAAAATTTTTTCGACCCCGGAAAATTTTCAAAATCGGTCAAAAATTTTCGGACCCCGGAAAATTTTCCGAAGTCGGACCAAAATTTTTTCGACCCCGGAAATTTTTCAAAATCGGTCAAAAATTTTCGGAACCCGGAAAATTTTCCGAAGTCGGACCAAAATTTTTTCAACCCCGGAAAATTTTCAAAATCGGTCAAAAATTTTCGGACCCGGAAATTTTTACGAAGTCGGACCAAATTTTTTTCAAACCCGGAAAATTTTCAAAATCGGACAAAAATTTTCCGACCCCGGAAAATTTTCCGAAGTCGGACCAAATTTTTTTCGACACTGGAAAATTTTCTAAATCGGTCAAAAATTTTCGGACCCCGGAAAAATTTCTTAAGTCGGACCAAAATTTTTTCGACCCCGGAAAATTTTCAAAATCGGTCAAAAATTTTCGGACCCCGGAAAATTTTCCGAAGTCGGACCAAAATTTCTTCGACCCCGGAAAATTTTCAAAATCGGTCAAAAATTTTCGGACCCCGGAAAATTTTCCGAAGTCGGACCAAAATTTTTTCGACCCCGGAAAATTTTCAAAATCGGTCAAAAATTTTCGGACCCCGGAAAATTTTCCGAAGTCGTACCAAAATTTCTTCGACCCCGGAAAATTTTCAAAATCGGTCAAAAATTTTCGGACCCCGGAAAATTTTCCGAAGTCGGACCAAAATTTTTTCGACCCCGGAAAATTTTCAAAATCGGTCAAAAATTTTCGGACCCCGGAAAATTTTCCGAAGTCGGACCAAAATTTTTTCGACCCCGGAAAATTTTCGAAACCGGTCAAAAATTTTCGGACCCCGGAAAATTTTTCGAAGTCGGACCAAAATTTTTTCGACACCGGAAAATTTTCAAAATCGGTCAAAAATTTTCGGACCCCGGAAAATTTTCCGAAGTCGGACCAAAATTTTTTCGACCCCGGAAAATTTTCAAAATCGGTCAAAAATTTTCGGACCCCGGAAAATTTTCCGAAGTCGGACCAAAATTTTTTCGACCCCGGAAAATTTTCAAAATCGGTCAAAAATTTTCGGACCCCGGAAAATTATCCGAAGTCGGACCAAAATTTTTTCAACCCCGGAAAATTTTCAAAATCGGTCAAAAATTTTCGGACCCCGGAAAATTTTCCGAAGTCGGACCAAAATTTTTTCGACCCCGGAAAATTTTCAAAATCGGTCAAAAATTTTCGGACCCCGGAAAATTTTCCGAAGTCGGACCAAAATTTTTTCGACCCCGGAAAATTTTCAAAATCGGTCAAAAATTTTCGGACCCCGGAAAATTTTCCGAAGTCGGACCAAAATTTTTTCGACCCCGGAAAATTTTCAAAATCGGTCAAAAATTTTCGGACCAAAATTTTCGACCAGAAAATTTTCAAATTCGGTCAAAAATTTTTTCGACCCCGGAAAATTTTCAAAATAGGTCAAAAATTTTCGGACCCCGGAAAATTTTCCGAAGTCGGACCAAAATTTTTTCGACCCCGGAAAATTTTCAAAATCGGTCAAAAATTTTCGGACCCCGGAAAATTTTCCGAAGTCGGACCAAAATTTTTTCGACCCCGGAAAATTTTCAAAATCGGTCAAGAATTTTCGGACCCCGGAAAATTTTCCGAAGTCGGACCAAAATTTTTTCGACCCCGGAAAATTTTCAAAATCGGTCAAAAATTTTCGGACCCCGGAAAATTTTCCGAAGTCGGACAAAAATTTTTTCGGACCCCGGAAAATTTTCCGAAGTCGGACCAAAATTTTTTCGGACCCGGAAAATTTTCAAAATCTTTGAAAATATTTCGGACCCCGGAAAATTTTCCGAAGTCGGACCAAAATTTTTTCGACCCCGGAAAATTTTCAAAATCGGTCAAAAATTTTCGGACCCCGGAAAATTTTCCGAAGTCGGACCAAAATTTTTTCGACCCCGGAAAATTTTCAAAATCGGTCAAAAATTTTCGGACCCCGGAAAATTTTCCGAAGTCGGACCAAAATTTTTTCGACCCCGGAAAATTTTCAAAATCGGTCAAAAATTTTCTGACCCCGGAAAATTTTCCGAAGTCGGACCAAAATTTTTTCGACCCCGGAAAATTTTCAAAATCGGTAAAAATTTTTCGAATCCAGGAAAATTTTCCGAAGTCGGACCAAATTTTTTTCGACCCCGGAAAGTTTTCAAAATCGGTCAAAAATTTTCGGACCCTGGAAAATTTTCCGAAGTCGGACAAAAATTTTTTCGACCCCGGAAAATTTTCAAAATCGGTCAAAAATTTTCGGACCCCGGAAAATTTTCCGAAGTCGGACCAAAATTTTTTCGACCCCGGAAAATTTTCAAAATCGGTCAAAAATTTTCGGACCCCGGAAAATTTTCCGAAGTCGGACCAAAATTTTTTCAACTCCGGAAAATTTTCAAATCGGTCAAAAATTTTCGGACCCCGGAAAATTTTCCGAAGTCGGACCAAAATTTTTTCGACCCCGGAAAATTTTCAAAATCGGTCAAAAATTTTCGGACGAAGTCGGACCAAAATTTTTTCGACCCCGGAAAATTTTCAAAATCGGTCAAAAATTTTTTCGACCCCGGAAAATTTTCAAAATCGGTCAAAAATTTTCGGACCCCGGAAAATTTTCCGAAGTCGGACCAAAATTTTTTCGACCCCGGAAAATTTTCAAAATCGGTCAAAAATTTTCGGACCCCGGAAAATTTTCCGAAGTCGGACCAAAATTTTTTCGACAACGGAAAATTTTCAAAATCGGTCAAAAATTTTCGGACCCCGGAAAATTTTCCGAAGTCGGACCAAATTTTTTTCGACCCCGGAAAATTTTCTAAATCGGTCAAAAATTTTCGGACCCCGGAAAATTTTCCGAAGTCGGACCAAAATTTTTTCGACCCCGGAAAATTTTCAAAATCGGTCAAAAATTTTCGGACCCCGGAAAATTCTCCGAAGTCGGACCAAAATTTTTTCGACCCCGGAAAATTTTCAAAATCGGTCAAAAATTTTCGGACCCCGGAAAATTTTCCGAAGTCGGACCAAAATTTTTTCGACCCCGGAAAATTTTCAAAATCGGTCAAAAATTTTCGGACCCCGGAAAATTTTCCGAAGTCGGACCAAAATTTTTTCGACCCCGGAAAATTTTCAAAATCGGTCAAAAATTTTCGGACCCCGGAAAATTTTCCGAAGTCGGACCAAAATTTTTTCGACCCCGGAAAATTTTCAAAATCGGTCAAAAATTTTCCGACCCCGGAAAATTTTACGAAGTCGGACCAAAATTTTTTCCACCCCGGAAAATTTTCAAAATCGGTCAAAAATTTTCGGACCCCGGAAAATTTTCTGAAGTCGGACCAAAATTTTTTCGACCCCGGAAAATTTTCAAAATCGGTCAAAAATTTTCGGACCCCGGAAAATTTTCCGAAGTCGGACCAAAATATTTTCGACCCCGGAAAATTTTCAAAATCGGTCAAAAATTTTCGGACCCCGGAAAATTTTCCGAAGTCGGACCAAAATTTTTTCGACCCCGGAAAATTTTCAAAATCGGTCAAAAATTTTCGGACCCCGGAAAATTTTCCGAAGTCGGACCAAAATTTTTTCGACCCCGGAAAATTTTCAAAATCGGTCAAAAATTTTCGGACCCCGGAAAATTTTCCGAAGTCGGACCAAAATTTTTTCGACCCCGGAAAATTTTCAAAATCGGTCAAAAATTTTCGGACCCCGGAAAATTTTCCGAAGTCGGATCAAAAATTTTCGAACCCCGGAAAATTTTCCGAAGTCGGACCAAAATTTTTTCGACCCCGGAAAATTTTCAAAATCGGTCAAAAATTTTCGGACCCCGGAAAATTTTCCGAAGTCGGACCAAAATTTTTTCGACCCCGGAAAATTTTCAAAATCGGTCAAAAATTTTCGGACCCCGGAAAATTTTCCGAAGTCGGACCAAACTTTTTTCGACCCCGGAAAATTTTCAAAATCGGTCAAAAATTTTCGGACCCCGGAAAATTTTCCGAAGTCGGACCAAAATTTTTTCGACCCCGGAAAATTTTCAAAATCGGTAAAAAATTTTAGGACAGCGGAAAATTTCACGAAGTCAGAACAAAATTTTTTCGACCCCGGAAAATTTTCAAAATCGGTCAAAAGTTTTCGGATCCCGGAAAACTTTCCGAAGTCGGACCAAAATTTTTTCGACCCCGGAAAATTTTCAAAATCGGTCAAAAATTTTCGGACCCCGGAAAATTTTCCGAAGTCGGACAAAAATTTTTTCGACCCCGGAAAATTTTCAAAATCGGTCAAAAATTTTCGGACCCCGGAAAATTTTCCGAAGTCGGACCAAAATTTTTTCGACCCCGGAAAATTTTCAAAATCGGTCAAAAATTTTCGGACCCAGGAAAATTTTCCGAAGTCGGACCAAAATTTTTTCGACCCCGGAAAATTTTCAAAATCGGTCAAAAATTTTCGGACCCCGGAAAATTTTCAAAATCGGTCAAAAATTTTCGGATCCCGGAAAATTTTCCGAAGTCGGACCAAAATTTTTTCGACCCCGGAAAATTTTCAAAATCGGTCAAAAATTTTCGGACCCCGGAAAATTTTCCGAAGTCGGACCAAAATTTTTTCGACCCCGGAAAATTTTCAAAATCGGTCAAAAATTTTCGGACCCCGGAAAATTTTCCGAAGTCGGACCAAAAATTTTTCGACCCCGGAAAATTTTCAAAATCGGTCAAAAATTTTCGGACCCCGGAAAATTTTCCGAAGTCGGACCAAAATTTTTTCGACCCCGGAAAATTTTCAAAATCGGTCAAAAATTTTCGGACCCCGGAAAATTTTCCGAAGTCGGACCGAAATTTTTTCGACCCCGGAAAATTTTCAAAATCGGTCAAAAATTTTCGGACCCCGGAAATTTTTCCGAAGTCGGACCAAAATTTTTTCGACCCCGGAAAATTTTCAAAATCGGTCAAAAATTTTCGGACCCCGGAAAATTTTCCGAAGTCGGACCAAAATTTTTTCGACCCCGGAAAATTTTCAAAATCGGTCAAAAATTTTCGGACCCGGAAAATTTTCCGAAGTCGGACCAAAATTTTTTCGACCCCGGAAAATTTTCAAAATCGGTCAAAAATTTTCGGACCCCGGAAAATTTTCCGAAGTCGGACCAAAATTTTTTCGTCCCCGGAAAATTTTCAAAATCGGTCAAAAATTTTTTCGACCCCGGAAAATTTTTCGAAATCGGTCAAAAATTTTCGGACCCCGGAAAATTTTCCCAAGTCGGACCAACATTTTTTCGACCCCGGAAAATTTTCCGAAGTCGGACCAAAATTTTTTCGACCCCGGAAAATTTTCAAAATCGGTCAAAAATTTTCGGACCCCGGAAAATTTTCCGAAGTCGGACCAAAATTTTTTCGATCCCGGAAAATTTTCAAAATCGGTCAAAAATTTTCGGACCCCGGAAAATTTTCCGAAGTCGGACCAAAATTTTTTCGACCCCGGAAAATTTTCAAAATCGGTCAAAAATTTTCGGACCCCGGAAAATTTTCCGAATTCGGACCAAAATTTTTTCGACCCCGGAAAATTTTCAAAATCGGTCAAAAATTTTCGGACCCCGGAAAATTTTCCGAAGTCGGACCAAAATTTTTTCGGGCCCCGGAAAATTTTCCGAAGTCAAACCAAAATTTTTTCGACCCCGGAAAATTTTCAAAATCGGTCAAAAATTTTCGGACCCCGGAAAATTTTCCGAAGTCGGACCAAAATTTTTTCGACCCCGGAAAATTTTCAAAATAGGTCAAAAATTTTCGGACCCCGGAAAATTTTCCGAAGTCGGACCAAAATTTTTTCGACCCCGGAAAATTTTCAAAATCGGTCAAAAATTTTCGGACCCCGGAAAATTTTCCGAAGTCGGACCAAAATTTTTTCGACCCCGGAAAATTTTCAAAATCGGTCAAAAATTTTCGGACCCCGGAAAATTTTCCGAAGTCGGACCAAAATTTTTTCGACCCCGGAAAATTTTCAAAATCGGTCAAAAATTTTCGGACCCCGGAAAATTTTCCGAAGTCGGACCAAAATTTTTTCGACCCCGGAAAATTTTCAAAATCGGTCAAAAATTTTCGGACCCCGGAAAATTTTCCGAAGTCGGACCAAAATTTTTTCGACGCCGGAAAATTTTCAAAATCGGTCAAAAATTTTCGGACCCCGTAAAATTTTCCGAAGTCGGATCAAAATTTTTTCAACCCCGGAAAATTTTCAAAATCGGTCAAAAATTTTCGGACCCCGGAATATTTTCCGAAGTCGGTCAAAAATTTTTTCGACCCCGGAAAATTTTCAAAATAGGTCAAAAATTTTCGGACCCCGGAAAATTTTCCGAAGTCGGACCAAAATTTTTTCGACCCCGGAAAATTTTCAAAATCGGTCAAAAATTTTCGGACCCCGGAAAATTTTCCGAAGTCGGACCAAAATATTTTCGACCCCGGAAAATTTTCAAAATCGGTCAAAAATTTTCGGACCCCGGAAAATTTTCAAAGTCGGTCAAAAATTTTCGGACCACGGAAAATTTTCCGAAGTCGGACCAAAATTTTTTCGACCCCGGAAAATTTTCAAAATCGGTCAAAAATTTTCGGACCCCGGAAAATTTTCCGAAGTCGGACCAAAATTTTTTCGACCCCGGAAAAATTTTCAAAATCGGTCAAAAATTTTCGGACCCGGAAAATTTTCCGAAGTCGGACCAAAATTTTTTCGACCCCGGAAAATTTTCAAAATCGGTCAAAAATTTTCGGACCCCGGAAAATTTTCAAAATCGGTCAAAAATTTTCGGATCCCGGAAAATTTTCCGAAGTCGGACCAAAATTTTTTCGACCCCGGAAAATTTTCAAAATCGGTCAAAAATTTTCGGACCCCGGAAAATTTTCCGAAGTCGGACCAAAATTTTTTCGACCCCGGAAAATTTTCAAAATCTTTCAAAACTTTTAGGACCCCGGAAAATTTTCCGATGTCGGACCAAAATTTTTTCGACCCCGGAAATTTTTCAAAATCGGTCAAAAATTTTCGGACCCCGGAAAATATTCCGAAGTCGGTCAAAAATTTTCGGACCCCGGAAAATTTTCCGAAGTCGGACCAAAATTTTTTCGACCCGGAAAATTTTCAAAATCGATCAAAAATTTTCGGACCCTGGAAAATTTTCCGAAGTCGGACCAAAATTTTTTCAACAGCGGAAAATTTTCAAAATCGGTCAAAAATTTTCGGACCCCGGAAAATTTTCCGAAGCCGAACCAAAATTTTTTCGACCCCGGAAAATTTTCAAAATCGGTCAAAAATTTTCGGACCCCGGAAAATTTTCCGAAGTCGGACCAAAATTTTTTCGACCCCGGAAATTTTCAAAATCGGTCAAAAATTTTCGGACCCCGGAAAATTTTCCGAAGTCGGACCGAAATTTTTTCGACCCCGGAAAATTTTCAAAATCGGTCAAAAATTTTCGGACCCCGGAAAATTTTCAAAATCGGTCAAAAATTTTCGGACCCGGAAAATTTTCCGAAGTCGGACCAAAATTTTTTCGACCCCGGAAAATTTTCAAAATCGGTAAAAATTTTCGGACCCCGGAAAATTTTCCGAAGTCGGACCAAAATTTTTTCGACCCGGAAAATTTTCAAAATCGGTCAAAAATTTTCGGACCCCGGAAAATTTTCCGAAGTCGGACCAAAATTTTTTCGACCCCGGAAAATTTTCAAAATTGGTCAAAAATTTTCGGACCCCGGAAAATTTTCCGAAGTCGGACCAAAATTTTTTCGACCCCGGAAAATTTTCAAAATCGGTCAAAAATTTTCGGACCCCGGAAAATTTTCCGAAGTCGGACCAAAGTTTTTTCGACCCCGGAAAATTTTCAAAATCGGTCAAAAAATTTTCGGACCCCGGAAAATTTTCCGAAGTCGGACCAAAATTTTTTCGACCCCGGAAAATTTTCAAAATCGGTCAAAAATTTTCGGACCCCCGGAAAATTTTCCGAAGTCGGACCAAAATTTTTTCGACCCCGGAAAATTTTCAAAATCGGTCAAAAATTTTCGGACCCCGGAAAATTTTCCGAAGTCGGACTAAAATTTTTTCGGACCCCGGAAAATTTTCCGAAGTCGGACCAAAATTTTTTCGACCCCGGAAAATTTTCAAAATCGGTCAAAAATTTTCGGATCCCGGAAAATTTTCCTAAGTCGGACCGAAATTTTTTCGACCCCGGAAAATTTTCAGACCCCGGAAAATTTTCAAAATCGGTCAAAAATTTTCGGACCCCGGAAAATTTTCCGAAGTCGGACCAAAATTTTTTCGACCCCGGAAAATTTTCAAAATCGGTCAAAAATTTTCGGACCCCGGAAAATTTTCCGAAGTCGGACCAAATTTTTTTCGACCCCGGAAAATTTTCAAAATCGGTCAAAAATTTTCGGACCCCGGAAAATTTTCCGAAGTCGGACCAAAATTTTTTCGACCCCGGAAAATTTTCAAAATCGGTCAAAAATTTTCCGACCCCGGAAAATTTTCCGAAGTCGGACCAAATTTTTTTCGACACCGGAAAATTTTCAAAATCGGTCAAAAATTTTCGGACCCCGGAAAATTTTCCGAAGTCGGACCAAAATTTTTTCGACCCCGGAAAATTTTCAAAATCGGTCAAAAATTTTCGGACCCCGGAAAATGTTCCGAAGTCGGACCAAAATTTTTTCGGACCCCGGAAAATTTTCCGAAGTCGGGCCAAAATTTTTTCGACCCCGGAAAATTTTCAAAATCGGTCAAAAATTTTCGGACCCCGGAAAATTTTCCGAAGTCGGACCAAAATTTTTTCGACCCCGGAAAATTTTCAAAATCGGTCAAAAATTTTCGGACCCCGGAAAATTTTCCGAAGTCGGACCAAAATTTTTTCGACCCCGGAAAATTTTCAAAATCGGTCAAAAATTTTCCGAAGTCGGACCAAAATATTTTCGACCCCGGAAAATTTTCAAAATCGGTCAAAAATTTTCGGACCCCGGAAAATTTTCCGAAGTCGGATCAAAAATTTTCGAACCCCGGAAAATTTTCCGAAGTCGGACCAAAATTTTTTCGACCCCGGAAAATTTTCAAAATCGGTCAAAAATTTTCGGACCCCGGAAAATTTTCCGATGTCGGACCAAAATTTTTTCGACCCCGGAAAATTTTCAAAATCGGTCAAAAATTTTCGGACCCCGGAAAATTTTCCGAAGTCGGTCAAAAATTTTCGGACCCCGGAAAATTTTCCGAAGTCGGACCAAAATTTTTTCGACCCCGGAAAATTTTCAAAATCGGTCAAAAATTTTCGGACCCCGGAAAATTTTCCGAAGTCGGACAAAATTTTTTCGACCCCGGAAAATTTTCAAAATCGGTCAAAAATTTTCGGACCCCGGAAAATTTTCCGAAGTCGGACCAAACTTTTTTCGACCCCGGAAAATTTTCAAAATCGGTCAAAAATTTTCGGACCCCGGAAAATTTTCCGAAGTCGGACCAAAATTTTTTCGACCCCGGAAATTTTCAAAATCGGTCAAAAATTTTCGGACCCCGGAAAATTTTCCGAAGTCGGACCAAAATTTTTTTCGACCCCGGAAAATTTTCAAAATCGGTCAAAAATTTTCGGACCCCGGAAAATTTTCCGAAGTCGGACCAAAATTTTTTCGACCCCGGAAAATTTTCAAAATCGGTCAAAAATTTTCGGACCCCGGAAAATTTTCCGAAGTCGGACCAAAATTTTTTCGACCCGGAAAATTTTCAAAATCGGTCAAAAATTTTCGGACCCCGGAAAATTTTCCGAAGTCGGACTAAAATTTTTTCGACCCCGGAAAATTTTCAAAATCGGTCAAAAATTTTCGGACCCCGGAAAATTTTCCGAAGTCGGACCAAAATTTTTTCGACCCCGGAAAATTTTCAAAATCGGTCAAAAATTTTCGGACCCCGGAAAATTTTCCGAAGTCGGTCAAAAATTTTTTCGACCCCGGAAAATTTTCCGAAGTCGGACCAAAATTTTTTCGACCCCGGAAAATTTTTAAAATCGGTCAAAAATTTTCGGACCCCGGAAAATTTTCCGAAGTCGGACCAAAATTTTTTCGACCCCGGAAAATTTTCAAAATCGGTCAAAAATTTTCGGACCCCGGAAAATTTTCCGAAGTCGGACCAAAATTTTTTCGACCCCGGAATATTTTCAAAATCGGTCAAAAATTTTCGGACCCCGGAAAATTTTCCGAAGTCGGACCAAAATTTTTTCGACCCCGGAAAATTTTCAAAATCGGTCAAAAATTTTCGGACCCCGGAAAATTTTCCGAAGTCGGACCAAAATTTTTTCGACCCCGGAAAATTTTCAAAATCGGTCAAAATTTTTCGGACCCCGGAAAATTTTCCGAAGTCGGACCAAAATTTTTTCGACCCCGGAAAATTTTCAAAATCGGTCAAAAATTTTCGGACCCCTGAAAATTTCCCGAAGTCGGACCAAAATTTTTTCGACCCCGGAAAATTTTCAAAATCGGTCAAAAATTTTCGGACCCCGGAAAATTTTCCGAAGTCGGACCAAAATTTTTTCGACCCCGGAAAATTTTCAAAATCGGTCAAAAATTTTCGGACCCCGGAAAATTTTCCGATGTCGGACCAAAATTTTTTCGACCCCGGAAAATTTTCAAAATCGGTCAAAAATTTTCGGACCCCTTAAAATTTTCCGAAGTCGGACCAAAACAAAATTTTTTCGACCCCGGAAAATTTTCAAAATCGGTCAAAAATTTTCGGACCCCGGAAAATTTTCCGAAGTCGGACCAAAATTTTTTCGACCCCGGAAAATTTTCCGAAGTCGGACCAAACTTTTTTCGACCCCGGAAAATTTTCAAAATCGGTCAAAAATTTTCGGATCCCGGAAAATTTTCCGAAGTCGGACCAAAATTTTTTCGACCCCGGAAAATTTTCAAAATCGGTCAAAAATTTTCGGACCCCGGAAAATTTTCCGAAGTCGGACCAAAATTTTTTCGACGCCGGAAAATTTTCAAAATCGGTCAAAAATTTTCGGACCCCGGAAAATTTTCCGAAGTCGGACCAAAATTTTTTCGACCCCGGAAAATTTTCAAAATCGGTCAAAAATTTTCGGACCCCGGAAAATTTTCCGAAGTCGGACCAAAATTTTTTCGACCCCGGAAAATTTTCAAAATCGGTCAAAAGTTTTCGGACCCCGGAAAATTTTCCGAAGTCGGACCAAAATTTTTTCGACCCCGGAAAATTTTCAAAATCGGTCAAAAATTTTCGGACCCCGGAAAATTTTCCGAAGTCGGACGAAAATTTTTTCGACCCCGAAAATTTTCAAAATCGGTCAAACATTTTCGGACCCCGGAAAATTTTTTGAAGTCGGACCAAAATTTTTTCGACCCCGGAAAATTTTCAAAATCGGTCAAAAATTTTCGGACCCCGGAAAATTTTCCGAAGTCGGACCAAAATTTTTTAAACCCCGGAAAATTTTCAAAATCGGTCAAAAATTTTCGGACCCCGGAAAAATTTTCCGAAGTCGGACCAAAATTTTTTCGTCCCCGGAAAAATTTCAAAATCGATGAAAAATTTTCGGACCCCGGAAAATTTTCCGAAGTCGGACCAAAATTTTTTCGACCCCGGAAAATTTTCAAAATCGGTCAAAAATTTTCGGACCCCGGAAAATTTTCCGAAGTCGGACCAAAATTTTTTCGACCCCGGAAAATTTTCAAAATCGGTCAAAAATTTTCGGACCCCGGAAAATTTTCCGAAGTCGGACCAAAATTTTTTTCGACCCCGGAAAATTTTCAAAATCGGTCAAAAATTTTCGGACCCCGGAAAATTTTCCGAAGTCGGACCAAAATTTTTTCGACCCCGGAAAATTTTCAAAATCGATCAAAAATTTTCGGACCCCGAAAAATTTTCCGAAGTCGGACCAAAAATTTTTTCGACCCCGCAAAATTTTCAAAATCGGTAAAAAAATTTTTCGACCCCGGAAAATTTTCAAAATCGGTCAAAAATTTTCGGACCCCGGAAAATTTTCCGAAGTCGGACCAAAATTTTTTCGACCCCGGAAAATTTTCAAAATCGGTCAAAAATTTTCGGACCCCGGAAAATTTTCCGAAGTCGGACCAAAATTTTTTCGACGACGGAAAATTTTCAAAATCGGTCAAAAATTTTCGGACCCTGGAAAATTTTCCGAAGTCGGACCAAAATTTTTTCGACCCCGGAAAATTTTCAAAATTGGTAAAAAATTTTCGAACCCCGGAAAATTTTCCGAAGTGACCCCGGAAAATTTTCCGAAGTCGGACCAAAATTTTTTCGACCCCGGAAAATTTTCAAAATCGGTCAAAAATTTTCGGACCCCGGAAAATTTTCCGAAGTCGGACCAAAATTTTTTCGACCCCGGAAAATTTTCAAAATCGGTCAAAAATTTTTGGACCCCGGAAAAATTTTCCGAAGTCGGACCAAAATTTTTTCGACCCCGGAAAATTTTCAAAATCGGTCAAAAATTTTCGGACCCCGGAAAATTTTCCGAAGTCGGACCAAAATTTTTTCGACCCCGGAAAAATTTCAAAATCGGTCAAAAATTTTCGGACCCCGGAAAATTTTCCGAAGTCGGACCAAAATTTTTTCGACCCCGGAAAATTTTCAAAATCGGTCAAAAATTTTCGGACCCCGGAAAATTTTCCGAAGTCGGACCAAAATTTTTTCGACCCCGGAAAATTTTCAAAATCGGTCAAAAATTTTCGGACCCCGGAAAATTTTCCGAAGTCGGACCAAAATTTTTTCGACCCCGGAAAATTTTAAAAATCGGTCAAAAATTTTCGGACCCCGGAAAATTTTCCGAAGTCGGACCAAAATTTTTTCGACCCCGGAAAATTTTCAAAATCGGTCAAAAATTTTCGGACCCCGGAAAATTTTCCGAAGTCGGACCGAAATTTTTTCGACCCCGGAAAATTTTCAAAATCGGTCAAAAATTTTCGGACCCCGGAAAATTTTCAAAATCGGTCAAAAATTTTCGGACCCCGGAAAATTTTCCGAAGTCGGACCAAAATTTTTTCGACCCCGGAAAATTTTCAAAATCGGTCAAAAATTTTCGGACCCCGGAAAATTTTCCGAAATCGGACAAAAATTTTTTTGGACCCCGGAAAATTTTTCGAAGTCGGACAAAAATTTTTTCGACCCCGGAAAATTTTCAAAATCGTTCAACAATTTTCGGACCCCGGAAAATTTTAAGAGGTCGGACCAAAATTTTTTCGACCCCGGAAAATTTTCAAAATCGGTCAAAAATTTTCGGACCCAGGAAAATTTTCCGAAGTCGGACCAAAATTTTTTCGATCCCGGAAAATTTTCAAAATCGGTCAAAAATTTTCGGACCCCGGAAAATTTTCAAAAGTCGGACCAAAATTTTTTCGACCCCGGAAAATTTTCAAAATCGGTCAAAAATTTTCGGACCCCGGAAAATTTTCCGAAGTCGGACCAAAATTTTTTTCGACCCGGGAAAATTTTCAGGTTTGAAAAAAAATTTTCGACCCCGGAAAATTTTCAAAATCGGTCAAAAATTTTCGGACCCCGGAAAATTTTCCGAAGTCGGACCAAAATTTTTTCGATACCGGAAAATTTTCAAAATCGGTCAAAAATTTTCGGACCCCAGAAAATTTTCCGAAGTCGGACCAAACTTTTTCCGACACCGGAAAATTTTCAAAATCGGTCAAAAATTTTCGGACCCCGGAAAATTTTCCGAAGTCGGACCAAAATTTTTTCGACCCCGGAAAATTTTCAAAATCGGTAAAAATTTTTCGAATCCCGGAAAATTTTCCGAAGTCGGACCAAAATTTTTTCGACCCCGGAAAATTTTCAAAATCGGTCAAAAATTTTCGGACCCCGGAAAATTTTACGAAGTCGGACCAAAATTTTTTCCACCCCGGAAAATTTTCAAAATCGGTCAAAAATTTTCGGACCCCGGAAAATTTTCCGAAGTCGGACCAAAATTTTTTCGACCCCGGAAAATTTTCAAAATCGGTCAAAAATTTTCGGACCCCTTAAAATTTTCCGAATTCGGACCAAAATTTTTTTCGACCCCGGAAAATTTTCAAAATCGGTCAAAAATTTTCGGACCCCGGAAAATTTTCCGAAGTCGGACCAAAATTTTTTCGACCCCGGAAAATTTTCAAAATCGGTCAAAAATTTTCGGACCCCGGAAAATTTTCCGAATTCGGACCAAAATTTTTTCGACCCCGGAAAATTTTCAAAATCGGTCAAAAATTTTCGGACCCCGGAAAATTTTCCGAATTCGGACCAAAATTTTTTCGACCCCGGAAAATTTTCAAAATCTTTCAAAACTTTTAGGACCCCGGAAAATTTTCCGAAGTCGGACCAAAATTTTTTCGACCCCGGAAAATTTTCAAAATCGGTCAAAAATTTTCGGACCTTTTAAAATTTTCCGAATTCGGACCAAAATTTTTTTCGACCCCGGAAAATTTTCAAAATCGGTCAAAAATTTTCGGACCCCGGAAAATTTTAAGAAGTCGGACCAAAATTTTTTCGACCCCGGAAAATTTTCAAAATCGGTCAAAAATTTTCGGACCCCGGAAAATATTCCGAAGTCGGTCAAAAATTTTCGGACCCCGGAATATTTTCCGAAGTCGGTCAAAAATTTTTTCGGACCCCGGAAAATTTTCAAAATCGGTAAAAAAATTTTTCGGACCCCGGAAAATTTTCCGAAGTCGGACCAAAATTTTTTCGACCCCGGAAAATTTTCAAAATCGGTCAAAAATTTTCGGACACCGGAAAATTTTCCGAAGTCGGACCAAAATTTTTTCGACCCCGGAAAATTTTCAAAATCGGTCAAAAATTTTCGGACCCCGGAAAATTTTCCGAAATCGGTCAAAAATTTTCGGACCCCTGAAAATTTTCCGAAGTCGGACCAAAATTTTTTCGGACCCCGGAAAATTTTCAAAATCGGTCAAAAATTTTCGGACCCCGGAAAATTTTCCGAAGTCGGACCAAAATTTTTTCGACCCCGGAAAATTTTCAAAATCGGTCAAAAATTTTCGGACCCCGGAAAATTTTCCGAAGTCGGACCAAAATTTTTTCGACCCCGGAAAATTTTCAAAATCGGTCAAAAATTTTCGGACCCCGGAAAATTTTTCGATGTCGGACAAATTTTTTCGACACCGGAAAATTTTCAAAATCTTTCAAAACTTTTAGGACCCCGGAAAATTTTCCGATGTCGGACCAAAATTTTTTCGACCCCGGAAATTTTTCAAAATCGGTCAAAAATTTTCGGACCCCGGAAAATATTCCGAAGTCGGTCAAAAATTTTCGGACCCCGGAAAATTTTCCGAAGTCGGACACAAATTTTTTCGGACTCCGGAAAATTTTCGAAATCGGTCAAAAATTTTCGGACCCCGGAAAATTTTTCGATGTCGGACAAATTTTTTCGACACCGGAAAATTTTCAAAATCTTTCAAAACTTTTAGGACCCCGGAACATTTTCCGATGTCGGACCAAAATTTTTTCGGACCCTAAAAATTTTCAAAATCGGTCAAAAATTTTCGGACCCCGGAAAATTTTCCGAAGTCGGACCAAAATTTTTTTCGACCCCGGAAAATTTTCAAAATCGGTCAAAAATTTTCGGACCCCGGAAAATTTTCCGAAGTCGGACCGAAATTTTTTCGACCCCGGAAAATTTTCAAAATCGGTCAAAAATTTTCGGACCCCGGAAAATTTTCCGAAGTCGGACCGAAATTTTTTCGACCCCGGAAAATTTTCAAAATCGGTCAAAAATTTTCGGACCCCGGAAAATTTTCCGAAGTCGGACCAAAATTTTTTCGACCCCGGAAAATTTTCAAAATCGGTCAAAAATTTTCGGACCCCGGAAAATTTTCCGAAGTCGGTCAAAAATTTTCGGACCCCGGAAAATTTTCCGAAGTCGGACACAAATTTTTTCGGACTCCGGAAAATTTTGACTCCGGAAAATTTTCCGAAGTCGGACCAAAATTTTTTCGACCCCGGAAAATTTTCCGAAATCGGTCAAAAATTTTCGGACCCCGGAAAATTTTCAAAATCGGTTAAAAATTTTCGGAACCCGGAAAATTTTCCGAAGTCGGACCAAAATTTTTTCGACCCCGGAAAATTTTTCCGAAATCGGTCAAAAATTTTCGGACCCCGGAAAATTTTCAAAATCGGTCAAAAATTTTCGGACCCCGGAAAATTTTCAAAATCGGTCAAAAAATTTCGGACCCCGGAAAATTTTCCGAAGTCGGACCAAAATTTTTTCGACCCCGGAAAATTTTCAAAATCGGTCAAAAATTTTCGGACCCCGGAAAATTTTCCGAAGTCGGACCAAAATATTTTCGATCCCGGAAAATTTTCAAAATCGGTCAAAAATTTTCGGACCCCGGAAAATTTTCCGAAGTCGGACCAAAATTTTTTCGACCCCGGAAAATTTTCAAAATCGGTCAAAAATTTTCGGACCCCGGAAAATTTTCCGAAATCGGTCAAAAATTTTTTCGACCCCGGAAAATTTTCCGAAGTCGGGCAAAAATTTTTTCGACCCCGGAAAATTTTCAAAATCGGTCAAAAATTTTTTTGACCCCGGAAAATTTTCCGAAATCGGACCAAAATTTCTTGACCCCGGAAAATTTTCAAAATCGGTCAAAAATTTTCGGACCCCGGAAAATTTTCCGAAGTCGGACCAAAATTTTTTCGACCCCGGAAAATTTTCAAAATCGGTCAAAAATTTTTTCGACCCCGGAAAATTTTCAAAATCGGTCAAAAATTTTCGGACCCCGGAAAATTTTCCGAAGTCGGACCAAAATTTTTTCGACCCCAGAAAATTTTCAAAATCGGTCAAAAATTTTCGGACCCCGGAAAATTTTCCGAAGTCGGACCAAAATTTTTTCGACCCCGGAAAATTTTCAAAATCGGTCAAAAATTTTCGGACCCGGAAAATTTTCCGAAGTCGGACCAAAATTTTTTCGACCCCGGAAAATTTTCAAAATCGGTCAAAAATTTTCGGACCCCGGAAAATTTTCCGAAGTCGGACCAAAATTTTTTCGACCCCGGAAAATTTTTAAAATCGGTCAAAAATTTTCGGACCCCAAAAAATTTTCCGAAGTCGGACCAAAATTTTTTCGACCCGGAAAATTTTCAAAATCGGTCAAAAATTTTCGGACCCCGGAAAATTTTCCGAATTCGGAACAAAATATTTTCGACCCAGGAAAATTTTCAAAATCGGTCAAAAATTTTTTGAACCCCGGAAAATTTCCAAAATCGGTCAAAAATTTTCGGATCCCGGAAAATTTTCCGAAGTCGGACCAAAATTTTTTCGACCCCGGAAAATTTTCAAAATCGGTAAAAATTTTCGGACCCCGGAAAATTTTCCGAAGTCGGACCAAAATTTTTTCGACCCCGGAAAATTTTCAAAATCGGTGAAAAATTTCCGGACCGCGGAAAATTTTCCGAAGTCGGACCAAAATTTTTTCGACCCCGGAAAATTTTCAAAATCGGTCAAAAATTTTTTCGACCCCGGAAAATTTTCAAAATCGGTCAAAAATTTTCGGACCCTATAAAATTTTCCGAATTCGGACCAAAATTTTTTTCGACCCCGGAAAATTTTCAAAATCGGTCAAAAATTTTCGAACCCCTTAAAATTTTCCGAATTCGGACCAAAATTTTTTCGACCCCGGAAAATTTTCAAAATCGGTCAAAAATTTTCGGACCCCGGAAAATTTTCCGAAGTCGGACCAAAATTTTTTCGACCCCGGAAAATTTTCAAAATCGGTCAAAAATTTTCGGACCCCGGAAAATTTTCCGAAGTCGGATCAAAAATTTTCGAACCCGGGAAAATTTTCCGAAGTCGGACCAAAATTTTTTCGACCCCGGAAAATTTTCAAAATCGGTCAAAAATTTTCGGACCCCGGAAAATTTTCCGAAGTCGGACCAAAATTTTTTCGACCCCGGAAAATTTTCAAAATCGGTCAAAAATTTTCGGACCCCGGAAAATTTTCCGAAGTCGGACCAAAATTTTTTCGACCCCGGAAAATTTTCAAAATCGGTCAAAAATTTTCGGATCCCGGAAAATTTTCCGAAGTCGGACCAACATTTTTTCGACCCCGGAAAATTTTCCGAAGTCGGACCAAAATTTTTTAGACCCCGGAAAATTTTCAAAATCGGTCAAAAATTTTCGGACCCCGGAAAATTTTCCGAAGTCGGACAAAAATTTTTTCGACCCCGGAAAATTTTTCGAAGTCGGACCAAAATTTTTTCGACCCCGGAAAATTTTCAAAATCGGTCAAAAATTTTCGGACCCCGGAAAATTTTCCGAAGTCGGACCAAAATTTTTTCGACCCTGGAAAATTTTCAAAATCGGTCAAAAATTTTCGGACCCCGGAAAATTTTCAAAATCGGTCAAAAATTTTCGTACCCCGGAAAATTTTCCGAAGTCGGACCAAAATTTTTTCGACCCCGGAAAATTTTCAAAATCGGTCAAAAATTTTCGGACCCCGGAAAATTTTCCGAAGTCGGACCAAAATTTTTTCGACCCCGGAAAATTTTCAAAATCGGTCAAAAATTTTCGGACCCCGGAAAATTTTCCGAAGTCGGACCAAAATTTTTTCGACCCCGGAAAATTTTCAAAATCGGTCAAAAATTTTCGGACCCCGGAAAATTTTCCGAAGTCGGGACCAAAATTTTTTCGACCCCGGAAAATTTTCAAAATCGGTCAAAAATTTTCGGACCCCGGAAAATTTTCCGAAGTCGGACCAAAATTTTTTCGACCCCGGAAAATTTTCAAAATCGGTCAAAAATTTTCGGACCCCGGAAAATTTTCCGAAGTCGGACCAAAATTTTTTCGACCCCGGAAAATTTTCCAGGTTTGAAAAAAATTTTTTCGACCCCGGAAAATTTTCAAAATCGGTCAAAAATTTTCGGACCCCGGAAAATTTTCCGAAGTCGGACAAAAATTTTTTCGACCCCGGAAAATTTTCAAAATCGGTCAAAAATTTTCGGACCCCGGAAAATTTTCCGAAGTCGGACCAAAATTTTTTCGACCCCGGAAAATTTTTTAAATCCGTCAAAATTTTTCGGACCCCGGAAAATTTTCCGAAATCGGACCAAAATTTTTTCGACCCCGGAAAATTTTCAAAATCGGTCAAAAATTTTCGGATCCCGGAAAATTTTCCGAAGTCGGAACAAAATTTTTTCGACCCCGGAAAATTTTCAAAATCGGTCAAAAATTTTTGGACCCCGGAAAATTTTCCGAATTCGGACCAAAATTTTTTCGACCCCGGAAAATTTTCAAAATCGGTCAAAAATTTTCGGACCCCTTAAAATTTTCCGAAGTCGGACCAAAATTTTTTCGACCCCGGAAAATTTTCAAAATCGGTCAAAAATTTTCGGACCCCGGAAAATTTTCCGAAGTCGGACTAAAATTTTTTCGACCCCGGAAAATTTTCAAAATCGGTCAAAAATTTTCGGACCCCGGAAAATTTTCCGAATTCGGACCAAAATTTTTTCGACCCCGGAAAATTTTCAAAATCGGTCAAAAATTTTTGGATCCCGGAAAATTTTCCGAATTCGGACAAAAATTTTTTCGACCCCGGAAAATTTTCAAAATCGGTCAAAAATTTTCGGACCTTTTAAAATTTTCCGAATTCGGACCAAAATTTTTTCGACCCCGGAAAATTTTCAAAATCGGTCAAAAATTTTCGGACCCCGGAAAATTTTCCGAAGTCGTACCGAAATTTTTTCGACCCCGGAAAATTTTCAAAATCTTTCAAAAATTTTCGGACCCCGGAAAATTTTCCGAAGTCGGACCAAAATTTTTTCGACCCCGGAAAATTTTCAAAATCGGTCAAAAATTTTCGGACCCCGGAAAATTTTCCGAAGTCGGACCAAAATTTTTTCGACCCCGGAAAATTTTCAAATTCGGTCAAAAATTTTCGGACCCCGGAAAATTTTCCGAAGTCGGACCAAAATTTTTTCGACCTCGGAAAATTTTCAAAATCGGTCAAAAATTTTCGGATCCCGGAAAATTTTCCGAAGTCGGACCAAAATTTTTTCGACCCCGGAAAATTTTCAAAATCGGTCAAAAATTTTCGGACCCCGGAAAATTTTCCGAAGTCGGACCAAAATTTTTTCGACCCCGGAAAATTTTCAAAATCGGTCAAAAATTTTCGGACCCCGGAAAATTTTCAAAATCGGTCAAAAATTTTCGGATCCCGGAAAATTTTCCGAAGTCGGACCAAAATTTTTTCGACCCCGGAAAATTTTCAAAATCGGTCAAAAATTTTCGGACCCCGGAAAATTTTCCGAAGTCGGACCAAAATTTTTTCGACCCCGGAAAATTTTCAAAATCGGACCAAAATTTTTCGACCCCGGAAAATTTTCCTATGTCGGAACCAAAATTTTTTCGACCCCGGAAAATTTTCAAAATCGGTCAAAAATTTTCGGACCCCGGAAAATTTTCCGAAGTCGGATCAAAAATTTTCGAACCACGGAAAATTTTCCGAAGTCGGACCAAAATTTTTTCGACCCCGGAAAATTATCAAAATCGGTCAAAAATTTTCGGACCCCGGAAAATTTTCCGAAGTGGGACCGAAATTTTTTCGACCCCGGAAAATTTTCCGAAGTCGGTCCAAAATTTTTTCGACCCCGGAAAATTTTCAAAATCGGTCAAAAATTTTCGGACCCCGGAAAATTTTCCGAAGTCGGACCAAAATTTTTTCGACCCCGGAAAATTTTCAAAATCGGTCAAAAATTTTTTCGACCCCGGAAAATTTTCAAAATCGGTCAAAAATTTTCGGACCCCGGAAAATTTTCCGAAGTCGGACCAAAATTTTTTCGACCCCTGAAAATTTTCAAAATCGGTCAAAAATTTTCGGACCCCGGAAAATTTTCCGAAGTCGGACCAAAATTTTTTCGACCCCGGAAAATTTTCAAAATCGGTCAAAAATTTTCGGACCCCGGAAAATTTTCCGAAGTCGGACCGAAATTTTTTCGACCCCGGAAAATTTTCAAAATCGGTCAAAAATTTTCGGACCCCGGAAAATTTTCCGAAGTCGGACCAAAATTTTTTCGACCCCGGAAAATTTTCAAAATCGGTCAAAAATTTTCGGACCCCGGAAAATTTTCCAAAGTCGGACCAAAATTTTTTCGACCCCGGAAAATTTTCAAAATCGGTCAAAAATTTTCGGACACCGGAAAATTTTCCGAAATCGGACAAAAATTTTTTTCGACCCCGGAAAATTGTTCCAGGTTTGAAAAAAATTTTCCGACAACGCGAAAATTTTTCAAAATCGGTCAAAAATTTTCGGACCCCGGAAAATTTTCCGAAGTCGGACCAAAATTTTTTCGACCCCGGAAAATTTTCAAAATCGGGCAAAAATTTTCGGACCCCGGAAAATTTTCCGAAGTCGACCAAAATTTTTTCGACCCCGGAAAATTTTAAAAATCGGTCAAATATTTTCGGACCCCGGAAAATTTTCCGAAGTCGGACCAAAATTTTTTCGACCCCGGAAAATTTTCAAAATCGGTCAAAAATTTTCGGACCCCGGAAAATTTTCCGAAGTCGGACCAAAATTTTTTCGACCCCGGAAAATTTTCAAAATCGGTCAAAAATTTTCGGACCCCGGAAAATTTTCCGAAGTCGGACCAAAATTTTTTCGACCCCGGAAAATTTTCAAAATCGGTCAAAAATTTTCGGACCCCGGAAAATTTTCCGAAGTCGGACCAAAATTTTTTCGACCCCGGAAAATTTTCAAAATCGGTCAAAAATTTTCGGACCCCGGAAAATTTTCCGAAGTCGGACCAAAATTTTTTCGACCCCGGAAAATTTTCAAAATCGGTCAAAAATTTTCGGACCCGGGACCAAAATTTTTTCGACCCCGGAAAATTTTCAAAATCGTTCAAAAATTTTCAGACCCAGGAAAATATTTCCAAGTCGGACCAAAATTTTTTCGACCCCGGAAAATTTTCAAAATCGGTCAAAAATTTTCGGTCCTCGGAAAATTTTCCGAAGTCGGACCAAAATTTTTTCGACCCCGGAAAATTTTCAAAATCGGTCAAAAATTTTCGGACCCGGAAAATTTTCCGAAGTCGGACCAAAATTTTTTCGACCCCGGAAAATTTTCAAAATCGGTCAAAAATTTTCGGACACCGGAAAATTTTCAAAGTCGGTCAAAAATTTTCGGACCCCGGAAAATTTTCCGAAGTCGGACCAAAATTTTTTCGACCCCGGAAAATTTTCAAAATCGGTCAAAAATTTTCGGACCCCGGAAAATTTTCCGAAGTCGGACCAAAATATTTTCGGCCCCGGAAAATTTTCAAAATCGGTCAAAAATTTTCGGACCCCGGAAAATTTTCCGAAGTCGGACCAAAATTTTTTCGACCCCGGAAAATTTTCAAAATCGGTCAAAAATTTTCGGACCCGGAAAATTTTCCGAAGTCGGACCGAAATTTTTTCGACCCCGGAAAATTTTCAAAATCGGTCAAAAATTTTTGGACCCCGGAAAATTTTCCGAATTCGGATCAAAAATTTTCAGACCCCGGAAAATTTTCCGAAGTCGGACCAAAATTTTTTCGACCCCGGAAAATTTTCAAAATCGGTCAAAAATTTTCGGACCCCGGAAAATTTTCCGAAGTCGGACCAAAATTTTTTCGACCCCGGAAAATTTTCAAAATCGGTCAAAAATTTTCGGACCCGGAAAATTTTCCGAAGTCGGACCAAAATTTTTTCGACCACGGAAATTTTCAAAATAGGTCAAAAATTTTCGGACCCCGGAAAATTTTCCGAAGTCGGACCGAAAAATTTTCGGACCCCGGAAAATTTTCCGAAGTCGGACCGAAAAATTTTCGACCCCGGAAAATTTTCAAAATCGGTCAAAAATTTTTTCGACCCCGGAAAATTTTCCGAAGTGGGACCGAAATTTTTTCGACCCCGGAAAATTTTTCGAAGTGGGACCGAAATTTTTTCGACCCCGGAAAATTTTCAAAATCGGTCAAAAATTTTCGGACCCCGGAAAATTTTCCGAAGTCGGACCAAAATTTTTTCGACCCCGGAAAATTTTCAAAATCGGTCAAAAATTTTCGGACCCCGGAAAATTTTCCGAAGTCGGACCAAAATTTTTTCGACCCCGCGAAAATTTTCAAAATCGGTCAAAAATTTTCGGACCCCGGAAAATTTTCCAAGTTGGACCAAAATTTTTTCGACCCCGGAAAATTTTCAAAATCGGTCAAAAATTTTCGGACCCAGGAAAATTTTCCCAAGTTGGACCAAAATTTTTTCGACCCCGGAAAATTTTCCCAAGTTTGAAAAAAATTTTCGGACCCCGGAAAATTTTCCCAAGTTGGGAAAAAATTTTTCGACCCCGGAAAATTTTCCCAAGTCGACCAAAATTTTTTCGACCCCGGAAAATTTTCCCAAGTTTGAAAAAAATTTTCGGACCCCGGAAAATTTTCCCAAGTTGGGAAAAAATTTTCCGACCCCGGAAAATTTTTCAAAATCGGTCAAAAATTTTCTGACCCCGGAAAATTTTTCAAAATCGGTCAAAAATTTTCGGACCCCGGAAAATTTTCCGAAGTCGGACCAAAATTTTTTCGACCCCGGAAAATTTTCAAAATCGGTCAAAAATTTTCGGACCCCGGAAAATTTTCCGAAGTCGGACCAAAATTTTTTCGACCCCGGAAAATTTTCAAAATCGGTCAAAAATTTTCGGACCCCGGAAAATTTTCCGAAGTCGGACCAAAATTTTTTCGACCCCGGAAAATTTTCAAAATCGGTCAAAAATTTTCGGACCCCGGAAAATTTTCCGAAGTCGGACCAAAATTTTTTCGACCCCGGAAAATTTTCAAAATCGGTCAAAAATTTTCGGACCCCGGAAAATTTTCCGAAGTCGGACCAAAATTTTTTCGACCCCGGAAAAATTTTCAAAATCGGTCAAAAATTTTCGGACCCCGGAAAATTTTCCGAAGTCGGACCAAAATTTTTTCGACCCCGGAAAATTTTCAAAATCGGTCAAAAATTTTCGGACCCCGGAAAATTTTCCGAAGTCGGACCAAAATTTTTTCGACCCCGGAAAAAAAAATTTTCGGACCCCGGAAATTTTTCAAAATCGGTCAAAAATTTTCGGACCCCGGAAAATTTTCCGAAGTCGGACCAAAATTTTTTCGACCCCGGAAAATTTTCCAAAGTTGGAAAAAAATTTTCGGACCCCGGAAAATTTTCCGAAGTCGGACCAAAATTTTTTCGACCCCGGAAAATTTTCAAAATCGGTCAAAAATTTTCGGACCCCGGAAAATTTTCCGAAGTCGGACCAAAATTTTTTCGATCCGGAAAATTTTCAAAATCGGTCAAAAATTTTCGGACCCCGGAAAATTTTCCAAAGTCGGACCAAAATTTTTTCGACCCCGGAAAATTTTCAAAATCGGTCAAAAATTTTCGGACCCCGGAAAATTTTCCGAAGTCGGACCAAAATTTTTTCAACCCCGGAAAATTGTTAAAATCGTTAAAAAATTTTTGCGACCCCGGAAAAGTTTCAAAATCGGTCAAAAATTTTCGGACTCCGGAAAATTTTCCGAAGTCGGACCAAAATTTTTTCGACCCCGGAAAATTTTCAAAATCGGTCAAAAATTTTCGGACCCGGAAAAAATTTTCCAAAGTTGGACCAAAATTTTCCGACCCCGGAAAATTTTCAAAATCGGTCAAAAATTTTCGGACCCCGGAAAATTTTCCAAAGTCGGACAAAAATTTTTTCGACCCCGGAAAATTTTCAAAATCGGTCAAAAATTTTCGGACCCGGAAAATTTTCCGAAGTCGGACCAAAATTTTTTCGACCCCGGAAAATTTTCAAAATCGGTCAAAAATTTTCGGACCCCGGAAAATTTTCCAAATTCGGATCAAAATTTTTTCGACCCCGGAAATTTTTCAAAATCGGTCTAAAATTTTCGGACCCCGGAAAATTTTCCGAAGTCGGACCAAAATTTTTTCAACCCCGGAAAATTTTCCGAAGTCGGAACAAAATTTTTTCGACCCCGGAAAATTTTCAAAATCGGTCAAAAATTTTCGGACCCCGGAAAATTTTCCGAAGTCTGACAAAAATTTTTTCGACCCCGGAAAATTTTCAAAATCGGTCAAAAATTTTCGGACCCCGGAAAATTTTCCGAAGTCGGAACAAAATTTTTTCGACCCCGGAAAATTTTCCAAAGTCGGACAAAAATTTCCGACCCCGGAAAATTTTTCAAAATCGGTCAAAAATTTTCGGACCCCGGACCAAAATTTTTTCGACCCCGGAAAATTTTCCGAAGTCGGACCAAAATTTTTTCGACCCCGGAAAATTTTCAAAATCGGTCAAAAATTTTCGGATCCTGGAAAATTTTCCGAAGTCGGACCAAAATTTTTTCGACCCCAGAAAATTTTCAAAATCGGTCAAAAATTTTTTATACCCCGGACGGAAAAATTTTTTCGACCCCGGAAAATTTTCAAAATGGGTCAAAAATTTTCGGACCCCGGAAAAAAATCGGGACCCCGGAAAATTTTCCGAAGTCGGACCAAAATTTTTTCGACCCCGGAAAATTTTCAAAATCGGTCAAAAATTTTCGGCCCCCGGAAAATTTTCCGAAGTCGGACCAAAATTTTTTCGACCCCGGAAAATTTTCAAAATCGGTCAAAAATTTTCGGACCCCGGAAAATTTTCCGAAGTCGGACCAAAATTTTTTCGACCCCGGAAAATTTTCCGAAGTCGGACCAAAATTTTTTCGACCCCGGAAAATTTTCAAAATCGGTCAAAAATTTTCGGACCCTGGAAAATTTTCCGAAGTCGGACCAAAATTTTTTCGACCCCTGAAAATTTTCAAAATCGGTCAAAAATTTTCGGACCCCGGAAAATTTTCCGAAGTCGGACCAAAATTTTTTCGACCCCGGAAAATTTTCAAAATCGGTCAAAAATTTTCGGACCCCGGAAAATTTTCCGAAGTCGGACCAAAATTTTTTCGACCCCGGAAAATTTTCAAAATCGGTCAAAAAATTTTCGGACCCGGAAAATTTTCCGAAGTCGGACCAAAATTTTTTCGACCCCGGAAAATTTTCAAAATGGGTCAAAAATTTTCGGACCCCGGAAAATTTTCCGAAGTCGGACCAAAATTTTTTCGACCCCGGAAAATTTTTCAAAATCGGTCAAAAATTTTCTGACCCCGGAAAATTTTCCAGTTGGACCAAAATTTTTTCGACCCCGGAAAATTTTCCAAAGTTGGAAAAAAATTTTCCGACCCCGCGAAATTTTTCAAAATCGGTCAAAAATTTTCGGACGCCGGAAAATTTTCCAAAGTTAGACCAAAGTTTTTTTCGACCCCGAAAGAAATTTCCGACCCCGCGAAATTTTTCAAAATCGGTCAAAAATTTTCGGACCCAGGAAAATTTTCCCAAGTTGGACCAAAATTTTTTCGACCCCGGAAAATTTTCCCAAGTTTGAAAAAATTTTTCGTACCCCAAAAATTTTCCCAAGTTGGACCAAAATTTTTTCGGACCCCGGAAAATTTTCCGAAGTTGGAAAAAAATTTTCCGACCCCGCGAAATTTTTCAAAATCGGTCAAAAATTTTCGGACCCCGGAAAATTTTCCCAAGTTGGAAAAAAATTTTCCGACCCTGCGAAATTTTTCAAAATAGGTCAAAAATTTTCGGACCCCGGAAAATTTTCCGAAGTCGGACCAAAATTTTTTCGACCCCGGAAAATTTACCGAAGTTTTTAAAAAATTTTTCGACCCAGCGGAATTTTTCAAAATTGGTCAAAAATTTTCGGACCCCGGACCAAAATTTTTTCAATCCCGGAAAATTTTCCGAAATTGGACAAAACTTTTCCGACCCCACGGATTTTTCAAAATCGGTCAAAAATTTTCGGACCTCGGACCAAAATTTTTTCGACCCCGGAAAATTTTCCGAAATTGGACAAAAATTTTCCGACCCCGCGGAATTTTTTCCAAATCAGTCAAAAATTTTTAGACCCCGGACGGAAATTTTTTCGACCCCGCGGAATTTTTAAAAATGGGTCAAAAATTTTCGGACCCCGGACCAAAATTTTTTCGACCCCGGAAAATTTTCCGAAATTGGACAAAAATTTTCCGACCCCGCGGAATTTTTCAAAATCGGTCAAAAATTTTCGGACCCCGGAAAATTTTCCCAAGTTGGAAAAAAATTTTCCGACCCCGCGAAATTTTTCAAAATCGGTCAAAAATTTTCGGACCCCGGAAAATTTTCCCAAGTTGGAAAAAAATTTCCGACTCCGCGAAACCCCGGAAAATTTTTCAAAATTGGTCAAAAATTTTCGGACCCTGGAAAATTTTCCGAAGTTGGAAAAAAATTTTCCGACCCCGCGAAATTTTTCAAAATCGGTCAAAAATTTTCGGACCCCATAAAATTTTCCAAAGTTGGAATGTTATACAAATTGTCCCAACATTCTAAGAAATTGTGTCATACATAGTTTTTCTAATTTGAAAGTAAAGACCAGTCAAAATGATTTCCTTATCAATTTAGTGTTAATGGCCTAAAGCAGATCCCGAATAACTAAACATTTATTACAGTAGCAATATTCAAAATATACGCAGACTGTATCCCATGAAGTAAAATTTTTCACCCTCTAAGCGGTTGTCCGTACAATTCCGCCAAACCGATAATATCTTCAAAGCGGTTGACATGTACAATTTTCGATCTCTAAAAACGCTCCGAAAATAGATGTAATATATTTTTCTGCCGGAGTTTTGCCACATGGTGTTTTGCAGTAGGAGGTTTAAGTCGATTGTTTAAGAACTGCACCCTTCTTTGGCTAATTTATTGAGGGATGCAGCCCTACCACTTCAGGCCAAAAAGCGCTGATAGCTATTCATGGATTTATAAATCTCTAATTCGAAGTTCATATGCGGCAACAGATGTATCTCTAACTGCACCACTTGCATATCTTGGGTGTCTTTCGTAAAAAAAATATAAGCAAGTCTCTCAAAGAATATTTTTATTTGTACTTTTAGAATTAATCATTTCTTATGGGATGATCTTCGAGACTGGACGATCTTTATGTGTTTTAAAAATTAATTCATAATAACTATATATATATTTATAACCGGAAGTAAAGGGACAATAATAAGGGTGGATATCAAGTATTCCATTCTAGTAAACAAAGGGTGAAGGAAAAAAAAATCACAGAACGCTTCGGCCATTGACACAGTAAACCTTTAGCGTGTTTTGGACACTTTCCTCGATGTGTCGTCCACTCAGAGGGTTAAAATATATGCAAATAAAGACAGGGTAGATAAAAATATTTCTTTTATTTTGCTGTTTTACAAACTACAAAATAATTCTATATACATCTTTGCTTACACTTTACATAAGAAACAAAAATAAAAGACACAAGTCAAATTCATACCATCACAAAGTCTTTAAAAATATCCAGTTTACAATAAAAGTAACCTGAGAACAGGTAAGCCAGTATTACTATACATTGAAATTGAACAAAAAAGTAATGTATTTTTATATACATAGAACGAGTTGAGAAGTCATTTTATTGTATTTATACTACCTTCAACAGGATCCAACTTTTTTTCAGATATTAATTTCATTTCAATCTTGTTTATAACAATCTTGTTTAAGTACTTAGGAAGATACTTTAATAGGTATTTTTTCAACTCATTACTTGAGCCATATTTGAATGGCTACATATCAGTATTACTACCGCTTTTAAGTAATTACCACAGTGCACCTTGAACTTAGTTCATATACAAGTAGAAAATAAACCTTGTAAGACAGCATAGAGAGTTCTAACAAGTTGACAGCGTTGACATGTATATCAAAGAATCTATATTAATATTTGTGAAAATGATTTTAAAAATTTAAGCCCCGCTACCGTTTAGAAAACACAAAAATGTAACCTATATTAAAAGCTAAAACAGCATGCTAAAACAAACTAACATACATACTAGCTTTTACCAATTATAAAAATTTAATAGGTTAACCTACATAATTACTATTAAAAACTAGAAACATGCTTAACTACTTAATACTAAAAACATGGCCATGCTATGAATAATTACCTCAAACCTTCATTTACTTATTTTCACATTAGGCTAAGTATAGTTCGTTTCTTACGGCTTAGTACCATTTTGGTCCTTAATCATACATATTAAAGAAAGTATATGTAGATAGCTCCCAAAACAGCTTAATATGGAAGCAAGCCAAGTACACATGTGCATAGTAGAGGGTAAGTACATAAACAAGATCTTCACATAGCACAAAAGAAATATAAAAAGTGTTTTTACAACAGTAAAAAGATTTTACCGTGTCTTAGTCTTCGAACTAACTCTAAACCAATCTACGCTGATAAACAGTTCTATAACATAATCAGCAGGTATGTAGTCTTTATTTCATCTGACGAACTCGAATCCAGTTTCCAACTGGAATTCACGTGGAGTATTTTCACATCTAAAATGAATTCTTTTCTTCAGTAGAGCACAAAACCTAGGAATAGTCAACATGCAGAAAAAAATATTTGATAAAATAAAAACTTTGGAAAACAAATTATTACAACATTCATTATCCGAATGGACAATTAGAAATTATTTTGGTAGTAATGGCTAATTAACAAGTAGACCAGGGTTTCTTAACCTGCGGTTCATGGACCCCTTGAGGGTTCATGAGTCATATTTTGGGGCTCCGCAAACTGCTCCTAATTTTTAAAATGTTTGCATCAATATTTTAAAAAAAACTTTGTCACGGGCAACCTCTGTCTGCCATTTCCCAATAGAGACCTCTACAATAGGAGAGAAAGAACATTCGCTAACCATACAAGATTTCAAATTTTTAGAAACACAAAGTATCCTTTGAATTTTACTTCACTTCCAAAAAACAAATTGCAAAATGAAACACTTTCTCGTATAGAAATCGAAAGTATCAGCTTGATTTGTTGCTTAGTTATTTTGAAATTCCAAAATGTAAACACTTAATATTTGAATGTTTAAATTCTGATGTATTGAGCATGCTGTATGTTCACTGAGAATTTTTAACCTTAAACTATAAAATTCTAAAGGAATGAGGTGAAGTTGTTTCATAAAAATTTTGAATACAAATGAAATTTTAATTATAAACAAACATGAATGTACTGAATTATCAAAATGCAAGCTCTAAAACTAGCAGAAGTATGAAATATTTATTTTTAATCAGCAAAACATTAAACTCTTTCAAAGTTCATGGTAACCATTTTCGGGTGCCTATTCCTTTATTTGTACGCTAATATTTAAAACCATTTTCGTACTCTTTAAGAAAAGTAGAATAAATTTTAAGGTTTTACTTTAATGATTTTTAATAGCGGAGAGAAGGGATCAAAACAATCTCAAGCGACATCAACGAAGTTTTATAACACAAATACTACCTTTAAATTTTATAAACTGAAAATATAAATATACTGGGAAGTAGGAACTGAAAACGCCGTTCCATATATTTAGTTCAGTACGTCGCCGTTAGTACTTTATTTTCTGAAGGTATACCAGGTCTGACAGAAATTTGAATAAAATAGTTTATCTACATTCAAGAGCCATGCTACTCGGTTTCGGGTATTTGGAAAGTAAGAGAAAATAAAGAACAGAATAATAAAAATTTACTGTTAATCCCCATCAAAAATTGTTCGGTTACCAGCCCGAAACCGAGAAGATTCTAGCTCTGTAATTTTGAAAAAAGCTTGCATCGCTTTTATACGCTTAGTTTTGCCGGAAAGAATATTTCTCAATTACCTGCGAATAGCAAATTTAGAACTGTCAAACCTGATAACTCCTTAAACAAAATTGTCAGAAAATTTCTTCGTATTCCTTTCAGAATTATAGTAATTTTTAAATTATCAATTTTATTTTAAATTTTATCATTCCTGAGAATTATATCGAGACTTTTTTTTAAAGGGACTACAGTGTTTGAAATGAGACGCCATTCTTCAAGTCTAATTCTTTTTCCCCCAAAACAGCTATCTGAAAGATATGCAACAATTAAATTCATGTAAATACTAGTCAATACCAGTTAATAGCTCTCTTATCGTAGTACTACTAACAATTTAGAAAATAGTAATTGGAACATAGCACTAAACTTGATTTTTTAACTAACATTTCCTAGTTTTAACTGAAAACTGCCCATTCAACATTTTATAAATATTTTATAGAAAATTTTACATAAACCTTAGTTGAAATAAAATTTCAAGCTTTAATACTTAACCAAGTTTATTACTCCCGTGTCTGAAGTGGCTTTAAAATTCTAAAACAAACCTCATTAGATACCGAGTTTCACCTTTCATTTGAAATCGGGTTAGATTCCCGCTGACCTTGTTGAGAATACACTATCTCAACGGTAGAGTTGTAGCTCAAATTGATCAGTGTTCTATCAAAGACTCCGTACATAGATGCATGAATTCTAGTGAAGAAATACCCCGAATGTCCACAGGTGTCCCACCATTACTTGCTTGACCTAAAAGTTCCTTGGATAAAACCCTATAAAAATTATTAAATAACCGATTTACATGCTATTCAACTATGTATAAATATATGTAAATAAAACAGTAGCATGGTATGTTACTTTAAACATACTGCAGATAAAAATCCAATGTTTAAATTAGATATTACATATACCGAGTATAAGTAAACACTTCATTATGATTTATTTCATATAATCATAATACCTCTCAGGGCCATATCTTTTTATGAAATCCTAATAAGGCTGGTTTCTATATAATTAAGAAAAAACAAATTATACACAATATGACAAACTTTCTCCTGTAGAAATCTATTGTAGCTGAGTTTATAGTTGTTGCTTAGTAGTTTTGCAATTCCAAATGAAAACACTTAAAGCTTGGAATGTTTAAATTTTGATATATTAAGCATGCTGCGAGTCCAGTGAGAATTTGCAATCTAAAACTATAGATTTCTAAAGGAATGAAGTCTATTTCATAAAAATATTCGATAAGAAAGAAATTTTAATATTAATAAAATATGAAAGTACTGAAATATAAAAATATATACTTTTGCTATTTTCAGAGATCGTAAATTATATTTATATTTAATCAGTAAAACATTAAATTTTACTAAGTTCATGTTAACCATTTTTGATGTCAATTCCTTTATCTGCAAGCTAAATTTAATGAACAATTCTGGATTCTTAAAAGGCAGAGTAAATATTGAGGTGTTACTTCACTTCAATGATTTTGAATGTTGGAGACCATGGAGTAAAACAACCCGATTCTCAAACGACATCAACGAAATTTTAAAACAAGTGCCTACGAATGATAGGTCTTAAAATTTTTAAACGGTACATGTAAATATATTGGGAACTAGGAACTAAAAACGCCGTTCTATATATTTAGTTCTGTAATGTCGCCGTTTCTACTTTTCCAGTTTCTGAAGGTATACCAGGTTTGACAAATTTCAATAAAACAGTATACCTAAATTTACTTTAATTTTGTTGCTCGTTTTCGGGTATTTAGAAGGTTAGAGAAGATACAGGACAGAATAAAAATTTACTGTTAATCCCCATCAAATAGTTTAATTACCAGCCCGAAAACGAGGAAATTTTAAGATTCTAGCTTTATAATTTAGAGAAAAGCTTGTATCGCTTTTATGCTCATAGTTTTGCCAGAAAGAATATCACATGCCTGCGAATCTAAAGTTTACAACTGTCAAACCTGACAACTGCTTAATTTAAATGTTTAATTTTTCTTAAACTTTTTCCAATATTCCATTTAGAATTTGAATAGTTTTTAAATTATGAACTTAATTTTACATTTTATCATTCTTGATCATTATATCTTAATAACTAGATATATTATTCAATGGAGGTATTTTTAAAAAGGAGACTACAGTTTTGTTTGAAATGCGACGCCCTGGCGTCACATTTCAAACAAAACTGTAGTCCTTGAAAACAAGTAATACCTTGAAAAGTAGGTATTTTCAAGATTATTCTGGTTTATCAGAAATCTGTTTTCTGTGAAAGATGTGCAACAATTAAATTTGTTAAAATACTACACTATTAGTTAATCTCTAATCGTCTTGGTGCTACTGACATTTAGAGAATAGTAATTGGAACTTATTGCAAACTAAAGCAGTGAGTTTAGTGCCAAGTGTAAAAACACTTTAAAAATTTTAAAACCGAACAATTGTATAATAACCCCCAATAAGTTATATCCATGAAATAAAAATTCATTACTAATACTTTTGAATTTCAATAAAAATTTGACAAATTATTAAACGTACTGACATTTTCCTAAGAAATTGTACGAAGCACAAGATAACTGAAGGTAATACATTACTAATAATGAAGAGCTGTTTGTACCAACCTTCAAAGCTTGCATACGGAAAACAAAGTCCTTTAAAACTAAAATTGTAAACTCTAATCTAGGAAAGAAATTACAAATATGGATTAAAGTGTTTATAGGAATTCAACACCACTCTTCAAGCTGATTACTCTAAGCTCTACGAAAAAAATGAGTCAAACTTAATCTGAAAAAGAGGAATGCTACAAATAAATCAATATAACTACTAGTCAATATTAATCATATTTTATGATTATCGAAAAATTTAAAAAAATGTTAAACATTTAATTACCAGACTACTAGCGTTAATATAATACAATAGATTGATGAGAATAATGATCTAGTTTGCAATGAAAGAGCAAAAATATATTTTAAAAAGGGAAAGTCTTAAGATTTGTGTATAGTAATCCCTAAAAAGATGTATAACCAATAAATAACAGTTCATAATTAAAGGTTTAAGTGCTTTAGTTTAATATATAGAAATTAGTTTAATAATCCGCTATATAATAATAGCCTAAGGTGTCTGTCGGCAAATTTTTGAAGCGGTTGTACCTGGAATGGATTCCTCGGCTAAGGGCAGGCGATTAAATTTATCAATTTATTCACGTAATAAATAGGTAAAAATAACATTTTTTTTCTAGCATTATGACGTCATTCCTTTAACCATCTCATATAATCATTTCTTGTTTTAAATTATTTAAATATCGCGTGCATTATTTTCATACGTTTTATCGCTGAACTTACATATTAAGCAAATAATTTTCTTTTATATTTGACTTAAATAATAGATTAAGTATATAAGTGATAATTTTAAATTCAATCATCGATTATTTTTTGTTGTAATGAAAATTTTATCATCGGTATTAACAATAAATTCTTTTCATATAAGTCGAGGACTACTAAATATCTAACTTTTAATTTATATATATTTGGAAATTAAGAAGTTTGTTTGTTTGTTATACATAACCACATGGTTTGACTAAATGAATTCCATGTGATTCTAAACTGCATTACAGGATCGGGAGACTCTAGAGGAGTACGACGATAAATAAACTATTGAGAGTGAACCAGATAATTCTCAGCCAAAAAACAAACCATTTTATTACCTGCCTCATTGGGTACTTAACAGTTCTGGAATATTAAAAATTTTACTGATCCCGTCATATGATGGGCTATATGCTAGTTTAATATAAAAATTTAATTGCAATCCATGATTCTCAAATTCTAAAATGGAAACACAGTAAATTCCTGAAATAATTTTATTTTTACTGATCTTGGATTTGAAATTATTTAAATTCTAGTACAGGTATAAAGAAAGAATATGCGTTTACACTCACTTTCAAAACTTGAAAATAGTAAATCCTTTAATATTGTAAACATAAAATATTGATGTATGAAAAACAAACAGTGTCCGTAAGTTTTACCCAAAATAAAAGGATCATCAAAACTTGAGTTCGCCAAGGCGACTCTCTAGTACTTTATGCAATAAGGTTAAGGACTTGCTAGTACGTTTTCAAAGTACCAACCATCTTCAGAACTTTCTCGAAAGCATGCGATTATGGCAGCGCAGTGGATGGCATTTTGTATCTGAAAATTTAAAAATGCAATGTCATTTATTCAGTCATATTTATTGTAGATTTTGTAGTAGAAATATATTATGCAACTAGAAACGTTCCACCCTTCTGTCATTTTTGCAGACTGAAAAATATTTTTCAAGCACATCAAGTTGTGCTAATTTTAGAAACCTTAAAATTATTTCATTATTTACATACCAAGAACCTTTGAAAGCATCTGAACATGCTAATGCATCTAGTTTGAATTCTTATTTAAAGAACAGCCTGAGTTTGTTATTTGTACTAATAAATAGAACTTAATACCCCAAATTTAGTTTAAATTACCGCTTATAAATATATATTAATACAACAAACCTGCATACCTAAATCTTGGGTTTCTAAAAAATGAATGATAAACAGGAAAACTAAAGACCGATTTAAATTGAGAAAAAGTTTTTGCAATATTACTGTGCTTCAATGTCATTAAAATACCCGTAAATTCTTATGTCCAACTATCTACTTTTTTCTTACGTCTTACACCGCCTGGACTTAATAAGTTGTACTAAAAAGAATTTATAGGTAGGATATGTATATATGTACTGCTAAGCAAACGTACTAGTCCCGGCCCAGTGTACATAAAAATGTTCCATCTGCATCGCAAAGAGATGTGCATTGTAAAATCTTTGCATCCCTAACAGAAATGTTAACGTTTTTACAAAAAAAGAAAGATTTCACCTGGTATAAATCTGAACTAGCACTTCAGCAGTTGATACTCTCCTAAAACTTTGAAATCTTCCGGATGACAATGGACAAGGAATGTAATCTAGTTTTGCTCCCATACTTCCATCTGAAATGTTTCATACCAGAATCTGACAAACCCCTTTCAGTCCGATATAAATTTCTTCAGTGGAAGATAAGCCCTAGAACAAAGAACGTCCAAAAAAGCTATTAGAATAAACAAATATAACTACTTAATACAACATTTATTAACCGTAAAATGAACTAGAAATTACCTTAGCAATTTTCTAACTAACATTCCTAGACAACTAGTTTTAACTGAAAACTTTGTCCATTAAACATTTTTATAAATAATTTGAATTATTTTTACATAAACCTTAGTTAAAATAAAATTTGAAGCTTTAATACTCACCTAAGTTTATTACTGCCGAGTGTGGAGTAGCTTCAAAATCCGAAAAACAAACCTTATTAGATTACTGAATTCCACCTTTCATTTAAACTCTGGTTACATTTCCTCTGACCTGGTTTCCCCCACATTTCCATCTCACATGTTTCAAACACAAATCTGCAGACGCCTTTCAGTCCGACATAAATTTATTTTCCTCAGTGGAACAGAAGCCCTAGAACTAAGAACATTCAGAAAAAACTTGTTAGAATAAGGAAATATAAACTCTTCATACATTTATTAACTGTAAAATAAACTAGAAATTATCTTGGCAATTTTCTAACACTACTAGACAACTAGTTTTAACTGAAAACTAGTCCATTAAGCTTTATATAAATATTTTAGAGAAATTTTTACATGAACTTTAGTTTAAATAAAATAAGGAGCATTAATACTTATCCAAGTTTATTACTAACGAGTCTGAAGTAGCTTCAAAAGTAGATAAAAACTAACCTTAAATGCTGAATTTCACCTTTCATTTGAACTCTGGTTAAATTCCCTCCGACCATGTTGAAAATAAACTTTTTCTCAACAGTGCTGTTGTAGCTCATGTTGAACAGTGTTCAATCAAAGACTCCGTACATAGATTCACGAATACTAGTGAAGAAAATCCCCGAATGTCCACAGGCATCTCAACATTACTGGCTTTGTCCCTTGTTCTTGATGTAAAACAAATCACCTACAAAAAAACTATTGGAATTAACTATTTTACCTGCTATTCAACTAACAACGCATGTGTAAGTAGCTGTAAATGGAAATACCATGTTATGTTACTTTAAACACACTGTAAATAAATATCTATTGGATAATGTAATGATACGAAATTTAAACGAGTCCAAGTAAACACTCCAGTACAAAATATTTCATACAATTTTCAACCTCTCCGGGCCATCTTTTATGAAATCCCCTTACGGCTGTTTTCTATATAAGAAAAAATTATACACAATACAAAAAAAAAACTTTCTCCTATAGAAATATACAATAGCTCAGTTTATACGTGTTGCTTAGTAGTTTTGCAATTCCAAATGAAAACACTTAAAGATTGGACTGTTTAAATTTTGATATATTGAGCATGCTGCAAGTCCAGTGAGAATTTGCAATCCAAAACTATAGATTTCTAAAGGAATGAAGTGAATTTCATATAAATATTGAAGAAAGAAATTTTAATATTAATTATAAAATATGAAAGTACTGAAATATCAAAATACGATCTTTGAAAATAGCAAAAGAATGTAAAATTATATTTATTTAATCAGTAAAACAATAAATTTCCCAAAATCCATATTAACAATTTTTGGTTGCCAATTCCTATATTAGCAAGCTATATTTCAAAAACACTTCCGGACTCTTAAAAGGTAGAGTAAATTTTGAGGTTTTATTTCACTTCAATGATTTTGAATGTTGGAGACCATGGAATAAAACAATCCGATTCTCAAACGATATCAACGAAATTTTATAACAAGTACCTACGAATGCAAGGTCTTGCAAATTTTATAAACGGTACATGTTGGGAATTAGGAACTAAAAACGCCGTTCTATATATATTTAGTTCTGTAATGTCGTCGTTTCTATTTTTTTCCAGTTTCTGAAGGTATACCAGGTTTGACAGAAATTTCAATTAAATAGTTTACCTAAATTTAAATAATTGCTCGTTTTCGGGTATATAGAAAGTAAGAGAAAATAAAGGACAGAATAAAAAAATTACTGTTAATCCTCAAAAATATTTCAGTTACCAGCCCGAAAACGAGAAAATTTGACGATCTTAACTTAAAAATTTTGAGAAAAGCTTGTACCGGTTTTATGAGCATAGTTTTGTCAAAGAATATTTATCAATTAACGGAGAATCTAAATTTTAGAACTGTCAAACCTGACAACTCCTTAATGAAAAAGTTTAATTTTCCCTATATTCTGTTTAGAATTTGAGTAGTTTTTAAATTATCTATTTAATTTACATTTTATCATTATATCGTAATAACCTAGATATATGAATCGGTGGAGGTGTTTTTGAAAAGGGGACTACAGTTTTGTTTGAAATGTGACGCCATTTTTCAAGTCGTATTCTGGCTTATCAGAAACAGATTTCTGCGAAAGATATATGCAACAATTAAATTCATGTAAATAGTAGTCAATACTAGTTAATCACTAATCATCTTAGTACTACTAACATTTAAAAAGTAGTAATTAGAACTCAGCACTAAACTCACTGCTTTAGTTTGCAATAAATGAGTAAAAATACTTTAAAAGGTTTTGATTAAGAATTGTATAGTAACCCCTAATAAATTAAATATCCATTAAATAAGAATTCATTACTAATACTTTTGCATTTCAATAAAAATTTCAGAATATTAAGACTACTGACCTTTCCCTAATATATTGTACAAACCATAAGATAACTTAAGGCAATACATTACCGCAACTGTCACAATTTTATCTTGAGCTCTAAAGTATCCGAATTTCCAGTCTATCTAGAATGATCAGCTGATTGCATCACCGTATATGATAAGCGTATGGACTTGCTACTATAGTTTTCAAAGTACCAGCGTCAAAACTTGCTGGAAAGCATGCGATTATGGCACCGCAGTGGATACATTTTGTATCTGAAAATTAAAAATGCAAATTCATATTTTTCTGTCATTAATAAAATATTGACACTACAAAATTTATAATAATCCAATTAGGGAAGCTGCAATCATTAATCATTTTTGCACACTGAAAAATATTTCCAATACATCAAACAAGTGATACTTTAGAAATTTTAGAAATGTTTTACTACATACATAGAACACTTGAAAGCATCTAAATTTTATACCGCATCTAGGTTTAATTTTTACATTAAAAAGAAATTTAGTTAGAGATTTTTGCTGATAAATTTAACTTAACCTCAAATTCAGTTTACATTAGTTTAAGAATGTATATGTATGCAACAGCCCTCCACACCTAAATCGGAATACGCATCTAAAAAAGGAATGATAAAGACTGAAACCAAAGAATGTAGACCGATTTAAATTTAGAATAATTGGTATTTGCAATGTTGTGCCCTAATGTCACTGAAATGCCCATGAATTCTCGAAGTCTAAATATTTACTTTTTTCTTACGTCCTACACATCCTGTATTTATTCGTGTTGTACTAGAAAATTTATAGTTGGGGCCGAAAGCTACGATCTGTAGATGGGATTGGAGATGTTGGAAAGCAAACAAAAATTTCACAAAGTACAAAAAAATTTAACAACATTTTATCATAGTAAGTAGATTTTACAGGTGCAAGTCTGAACTAGCACTAGAGCATTTTACTTCAACAGTTGATACCCTCCTGAAACTTTCAAATCTTCCGGATGACAATCGACAGGGAATGTGATCTAGTTTTCTCCATACTTCCATCTAAAAAATGTTTTCTACTTGAATCTGCCAGGCCACTTTCAGATATTAATTTGTTTTCCTCAGTGGAAGAGAAGCTCTAGAACTGAGAACATTCAGAAAAATGTCTTAGAATGAACGAATATTAAACTTAATATAACATTTATAACTGTAAAATGAACTAGAAATTATCTTAGCCATTTTCTAACTAACATTCCTAGAAAACTAGTTTTAACTGAAAACTTTGTCCATTAAACATTTTTATAAATATTTTAAATTATTTTTACATAAACCTTAGTTGAAACAAAGTTTGAAGCTTTAATACTTATCCAAATTTATTACTGCCGAGTCTGAAGTACCTTCAAAATTCTAAAACAAACCTGATTACATACTAAATTCCACCTTTCATTTGAACTGTTTAGATTCCCACCGACCTTGTGGAGAATACCCTTTCTCAAGAGTACAGTTGCAGCTCATGTTGGTCAGTGTTCTAACAAAGACTCCGTACATAAGATGCATGGATTCTAGTGAAGAAATACCCCGAATATCCACAGGTGTCGCACCATTACTGGCTTTGTTCCACATGTTCTTGGTGGGAAATAAATCACCTATAAAAATTCATTAGAATCGTTAATTCACTGTTTTACCAGCTGTTCAACTAATAGCAGTATAAATATATGTAAAAAATAGCATGGTATGTTACTTTAAACGTACTGTAGATGAAAACCCAATATTTAAATTGGGTATTATTACACACCGAGTTTAAGTAATGACTTCATTATGAAATATATCTTATAGTTTAATAATATCTTTCAGGGTCATTTTTTTTAATCCTCAATACGGCTGTTGTGTATATAATCAAGAAAAACAAATTCTACACAACAAAAATTTACCTCCAGAAATCTATAATAGGAGTTTATACTTGTTGCATAGTAGTCTTAATTCAAAATGAAAACACTTAAAGCTTTTAATACTTAAATTGTGATATCTTGAGCATGCTGCAAGTTCAGTGAGAATTTGCTATCTAAAACTATAGATAGTCTAAAAGAATGAGGTGAATTTATTTCATAAATTTTTGAATACGCACGAAATCTTATTAATTATAAAATATTAAAGTACTGGAATATCAAAATAGAACCTTTAAAAAAAGCAAAAGCATGTAAATTATATTTATGTTTAATCAATAAATCATTAAACTTTACCAAAGTTGACTATTTTGGGTTTCTCTTTTTACAGTATAAATATCAAAACATTTTCAGACTTAAAAAATGTTGATTAAATAAGGTTTACCTAATTTCAAGGATTTTGCATGTTGGAGACCATGGAATAAGACAATACGATTCTCAAACGACATAATTTAAATTTTAAAACAAGTGTCTAAGATTACCATCTTAAAAAATTTATAAAGGGGAAATATAAATATATTAGGATCTAGGAACTGAAAACGCCGTTCTTTATATTTAGTTTTTTTATGTCGCCGTTTCTACTTTTTCCATTTTCTGAAATTATACCAGGTTTGACAGAAATTTCAATAAAATAGTTCGCCTAATTTTAAGAGCCTTTCTACTCGTTTTCGGGTATTTAGAAAGTCAGAGAAAGTACAGGACAGAATAAAAATTTACTGTTAATCAAATCAAAAATATTTCAGTTACCAGCCCGAAAACGAGAAAATTTGACGATCTTAGCTTAAAAATTGAGAAAAGCTTGTACCGGTTTTATGAGCATAGTTTTGCCAAAAGAATATTTATCAATTGCCTGCGAATCTAAAATTTACAGCTGTCAAACCCAGCAATTCATTAATTAAAACCGTAATTTTTCTCAAAAGTTACGCACTATTCCGCTCAGAATTTGAGTAGTTTATAAATTATCAATTTCATTTTACATTTTATCATTCCTGAACATTGTCATATCTTAATATCTAGAAATATAGAGGTTTTTTTCAAGAGGGGAATACAGTTTTGTTTGAAATAAAATGCCATTCTTCAAGTCTAATTTTGGCTTACCAGAAACAGGTTTCTGTGAAAGAAAGAAATGCAACAATTAAATTCGTGTAAATACTAGTCAATACTACTTAATTACTAATCATCTTAGTACTACTAACATTAGGGAGTAGTAATTTGAACTTAGCACTAAACTCTGCTTTAGCTTGCAATAAGTGTGAAAACACTTTAAAAAGTTTGATTCAGTACAATTTTATAGCAACCCCTAATAAATTGTACATTCATTAAATAAGATTTCATTACAAATACTTTTGAATTTCAATAAAAATTTGTCAAATTGACAAAACTACTGACATTTTCCTGATAAGAAATTGTACGAAGAACAAGATAACTAAAGGTAATACATTACTATAATGAAGAGCTGTCTGTTTCCACCTTCAAAACTGCATGCGAAAAACAAAGTTCTTTATAACTAAAATGGTAAACTCAAATCTAGGAAAGAAATTACAAATACGGGTTAAAGTGTTTATAGAAATTCAAGACACCTCTTCAAGCTGATTACTGGAGGCTCTACGAAAAAAAAAAGGAGTCAAACTTAAATCTGATATAGATTGCTACAAATAAATAATGTAACTAGTAGCCAATATTAATCATGTTTGGATTATCGAAAAAATGGTAATCATTTAACTATTAGACTACTAGGTTAATACAATACAATAGATTAATGAAAATGATTTAGTTTGCAATAAAAGAGCAAAAATATACTTTAAAAATAAGGAAATTTTTAAGATATGTGTATAGTAATCCATAAAAAGGGGTATAACTAACAATTAACAGTTCATAAAGGTTTAAGTTTTTAGTTTAATATTATAGAAATTAGTTTAATAAACTAGCGGTAAATTTCTGCAATATTTGCATTTCACTGATCTTCGATTTCAAATAACTTCAATTCTATTACAGTTATTTAGAAAGAATAGGCGTTTACACTCACTTTCAAAACTTACTATAGAAAATATCAAATCCTTTAATATTGTAAGTTTTTAAATAGCGATGTATGAAAAAAAACTACGAAATCGTTAAGCCTTACCCAAAATAAAAGGATCAATAATACTTCATAGAGTTCGCCAAGGCAACGATCTCCAGTACCTTAGGCAAGAAGACTATGGACTTGCTACTACGGTTTTGAAAGTACCAACCATCGTCAAAACTTCCTCGAAAGCATGCGATTATGGTACCGCAGTGGATGGTATCTTGTATCTGAAAACTTAAAAATGTAAAGTCATATTTATTCTGTCATTAATAAAATATTTCTACTACAAAATTTATAATGATCCAATTAGAAAGTTGCAATCTGTAGTTATTTTTGCAAACTGAAAAATTTCTCAAATGCATCGAAAAAGTCATACTAATTTTAGAAACATAAAAATAATTTACTATTTATATACCAAGAACACTTAAAATGATATAAGCTTCATAATACATCTAGTTCTAATTATTACATTAAAAAGAAATTTAGTTTCAGAGATTTTTGCTTGTAAATATAACTTTATAACGCAACCTCAGTTTATATTATCGATTATGAATGTATATATAAATATAACAGCCCTCCAAACCTAAATCGCAATAAGTTTCTAAAAAATGAATTATAAAGAGGAAAACCAAAGAATGTAGACCGATTTAAATTGACAAAAATTTAGGAATTGTTCCCATGAGGAATTCTTTATTTAAAAACTAAACAAAGTTTATGACAGCTATACCCAGAAACAAAAAGGTAAGAAAATAAAGTAGATGTTCGATTTCTAAAAGAGCATTAGTTGCCATTTATTTCACCGAACGCTCTAAAAATTATCTGCTCATGTACAGGCTGGCTATGAAAATTTATCTGCCTGCGTACATGCCCTGCTATGCAAAGGTACTAGTCCCCGCCCGGTGTATAAAAAACAAAAGACGCATCTGCATTGCAGAGGGGTAGGGAGGCAAAAATTTCACAGAGCACAACAAAAATTTAAACATTTTTACCACAGTAAAAAGATATCACAGGTATAAGTCTGAACTAGCCCTAAAGCACTTTACTGTAATAGTCTATACCCTCCTGAAACTTTCAAATCTTCCGGATGACAATCGACAGGGAATGTAGTGTAGTTTTTCAAACATACTTCAATCTATGTTTCATACTAGAATCTGCCAGACCGCTTTCAGTCCGATATAAATTTATTTTGCTCAGTGGAAAAGAAGCCCTACAACTGAGAATTTTCAGAAGAAAAAGCTATTAGAATAAACAAATATAAATACTTAATGAAACATTCATTAACCATAAGATGAATAGAAATTATCTTGGCAATTTTCTAACATTCCTAAACAATTAAATTTAACCGAAAACTGTCCATTAAACATTTTTATAAATATTTTAGAGAAATTTTTGCATAAAACCATTGTTAAAATAAAATTGAGCATTAATACTCATTCAAGTTTATTACTATCGAGTCTGATGTAGACTCAAAATTATAAAACAAACCTTAATAGATGCTGAATTCCACCTTACATTTGAACTCTGGTTAGATTTCCTCTGACTTTGTTGAGAATATTCTCTTTCGAAGTAGTACATTTGTAGCTCATGTTGATCAGTGAGCTATGAAAGACTGTACACAGATACATAAATTCTAATTAAGAAATATCTCGAATGTCCACAAGTGTCCCACAATTACTGGTTTTGTCCCATATGTTTATGTGAAACGTGTCACCTATAAAAATTAGAATTATTAAATAACCGTTTTACCTGCTATTCAACTGACGTATGTATAAATATAATTAAAAAATAGTAGCATGGTAAGTTACTTTAAATATACCAATTTTAACAAAGTCTAAAGTTTAAATTGGGCATTATTACATAACCTGAGTTTAAGTAGACTTCATTACGAAATATTTCATACAGATTATAATATTGAGAATTTTCAATGTAGAGATTTCTAAAGGAAATAGGTGAAATTATTTCATAAAAAATTTTGAATCACTATCAAATTTTAATTAAAAACAAATATGAAAGAGTGAAATATGAAAATAGACTTTAAAAACCAGCAAACGTATGCTAATTATATTTATCTCGAGTAAAACATTAAACACTTCCGAAGTTTATATCAACAAATTTTGATGCCTATCCCTTTATTTACACTTCAAATTTATTCTACCATTTTAAAAGTCCGAAAATGTTTTTGAAGTTTAAAGGTTTTACTTCATTTCAATGATCTTTAATGTTTGAGAGCATTTAATAAAACAATCCGAATCGTAAACGACATTAACGAAATTTAATAACAAGTTTCTACGAATACTACGTTATATCTTTATAAAAAGATAATATAAATATTGGGAAGTAGGAACTGAAAACACCGTTCTATAAATTTAGTTCTGTATGTCACCTTTTTTACCCTTTTTTTCGAGTTATACCAGGTGTGACAGAAATTTCAATAAAATCGTTTACCAAAATCAAAGAGCCATTCTACTCGTTTTCGGGTATTTAGAAAGTAAGAGAAAATACAGGACAGATTGATAAAAGTTAAATGTTAATCCCCACCAAAAATAATTCAGTTGCCAGCCCGAAAACGAGAACATTTTAAGATTGTAGTGTTATAATTTAGAGAAAAGCTTGTATCGCTTTTATGCGCATGTTTTGCCAGAAAAAATATTTCTCGATTACCTGCGAATCAAAAATTTACGACTGTCAAACCCGGCAATACATTAATTAAAATCTTAAGTTTTTCTTAAGATTTCCCCCTATTCCGTTCAGAATTTGAGTAGTTTATAAATTACCAATTTTATATTTTATTATTCCTGAGCATTGTCATACCATAATATCTACAAATATGAATCAATGGAGGATTTTTCAAAAGGGGACTACAGTTTAAAATGAGACTATTCTTCAAGTCTAATTCTGGCTTATCAGAAACAGGTTTCTGGCAAAGAAGTCATGAATATACTACATTACTAGTTAATCACAATCGTCTTGGTATAACATTTAGAGAGTAGCAATTAGAACTTAGCACTAAAGTCACTGCTTTAGTTTGCAATAAGTGTAAAAACACTTTAAAAAGTTTATTTAGTACAATTGCATAGTAACCCATAATAAATTATATATCCGTTAAATAAGAATTCGTTACTAATACTTTTGAATTTCAATAAAAATTTATCAAAATATTAAGACAAATACTGACATTTCCCCAATAAGAAATTGAACGAAGCATAAGATAACTTAAGGCAATACATTACCGCAACAATCTCTCATAATTTCATTTTCAATTCGAAAGTACCCAAATCCACAGCTCTTTGTACCCACCTTCAAAGCTGCATGCGAAAAACAAAATCCTTTACAACTAAAATAGTGAACTAATCTAGGAATGAAATTACAAATATGGATCCCAGTGTTAATAGAAATTCAACACCACTCTTCAAGCTGATTACTGGAGGCTCTACGGAAAAAAAAAAGGAGTCAAACTTAAATCTGAAAAAGAGAAACGCTACAAACAAGTCAATACAACTACTAGTCAATATTAATCATATTTCCGATTATTGAAAATTTTAAAATATTAAACACTTAACTATCAAATACTAGCGTTAATACAATAAACTAATGAGAATAACGATTTAGTTTGCAATAAAAGAACAAAGATATATTTTAAAAATACGGAAATTTTCTTAAGATTGGTGTATAGCAATCCCTAAAAAGCTGTTTAACTAATAAATAACACTTCATAATTAAAGGTTTAAGTTTTAGTTTAATATATAAACATAAGTTTAATAAAAATTGGAATCAATATCAGGACTGCAATCCATAATTATCAAATTCTAAAATGGAGGAAACTTTCCATAATTTCTGGAATTGCATTTTACTCATCTTCGATTTCAAATAACTTGAATGCTAGTATAGTTATCCAGAAAGAATGGACGTTTACACTCACTTTCAAAACTTAAATATATTAAATCCTGTAATATTGTAAACTTAAATTATTGGTGGATGAAAAAAACTACGACGCCGTTAAGTCTTACCCAAAATAAGAGGAACATCAATACTTGAGTTTTCCATGGCAATATCAAGTACCTTGAACAGTAAAACTATGGACTTGCTACTACGGTTTTCAAAGTACCAACCATCGTCAAAACTTCCTGATAGCATGCGATTAGGGCATTGCAGTGGATGAAATTTTGAATCTGAAAATTTAAAAACGCAAACTAATATTTTTCGGTCATAAAATATTTCTACTACAAAATTTAAAATGATCCAAATAGAAAGTTGCAATCTCTAGTCATCTTTGAAAAATGAAATTCTTTCAACTACATCATTCCAGTTATACTAATTTTATAAACTTATAAAATAATTTACTAATTACATACCAAGAAGACTTAAAATCACTCAAACTTCATAATGTAACTAGTTTATTTTTTACATTAAAAAGAAATTTGGTTTCCGAGATTTTCGCGGATAAATATAATTTAATAACGTCAAATTCAGTTTATATTTTCGTTTATCAATGTATATATAAATGCAACAGCCCTCCATACCTAAATCTTAGTACGTTTCTAAAAATGAATGATAAAGACTAAAACCTAAGAATGTAGACCGATTTAAATTTACAAAAAATTGGTCTTTTCAATATTGTGCCCCAATGTCATTGAAATGCCCCTAAATTCTTAAGTCTAACTATTTTCTTGCGTCTTACACAGCCTGTACTTATTAGAGTTCCAATAAAAGGAATTTATAGTTAGGACCAAAAGCTAAGATCTGTAGATGAGATTGGAGTATGTACCAATTATAATTTAATATTTATCCTAAACTTAGTTCAAGCTGTTTAAATATATGAAAGTAACAACTTCAATGATTGTACAATCCTGGAATTTGTAAATCTTCTGGTTGACAATCGGCAGGGAATGTAATTTTTCACTACTACTTCCATCTAAAGTGTTTCATACTAGAATCCGATAGACCACTTTCAGTGGGATATAAATTTATTTTCCTCAGTTGAACAGAAGCCCTAGAACTGAGAATATTCAAAAAAAAAATCTTTGGAAGAAAAAAATATAAATACGTAAAACATTTAACTGTAAAATGAACTAGAAATGATCTTTGCAATTTTCTAACATTCCTAGACAACTCGTTTAACCGAAAACTGTCCATTAAACAATTTTAAAAATAATGTAGAGAAAATTTTACATGATCTTAGTTGAAATGAAGTCAGGCGGATTAATACTTATCCAAGTTTATTAGGGGAGAGTGGCTCACTTTGGGACACAGTACACCTCGGGACAGCTTAATTTTTTGCCCTAAATTTTAAAGTAACTCTTAGCTCTTGTAGATGGAGATAGATGTCAGCACAGTCAATTTGTCAGATGTGTTTTGATTCCATTGATGAAGCAGGTAAGGATGTATTAAGATTTTTATTTTGAGCACATGTCTAGTAACTTTCATGTAAAATTTTGATAAGTTGTAAAGTGGATTTTTAATGAAAATATTTTGAAATAAAAGGTATAAAGAAATTTAAAAGTTTCTCTATAAAACTGATATATAGTAATTGTTCTGGTGCTAAGCCTAAGAGCATGGCATTCTAAAATTTCATAGAGCGTGTATGGTACACCTTGGGACAGGTGGAGGTGGTCCACCTTGGGACACAACATACACCTAGCTAACTTTTAGCTCAAATATTTTTACAAAAAGATATTGCATTAATATTTTTTTTTATTTAACCTACATAACATGTGTTTATTAACAGTTATTTCTTCTTTTAGGAACTTATTAGGCTTAACAATGGCAAGGATTAGAAATAGAGAATATCTAAAAAATGAAGCAGTTCGTGCTGCCAATATTCTAATTTGTTAATTTAATTTGTGCGTTCAATTTGTATTAATCAACTAATTTGTTTTTTGTAAACAAAATTAGAAAATATTAATTTGTAATAATTATGTTTATCACTTGAAATACTTTTCTTTCTTGAATAAATAATTCCAAGCATATTGTAATTCAATAATTTAATTTTTCACATCTATTTTTAATTGTCCCAAGGTGAGCCACCAGGTAGTACAACTTGGGACAAAGTACAAGATTAAATATTTCTTTATAATTTTTCTATAATGGATATGAGATTAAAAACTATTTAATAATGTAGGCAAAGGTTAAAATATTAGGTAAATTTTTGACAATTTGTTAATATAAAAAATTAGAAAAAAGAAAGAAAAAAAGTGTCCCAAGGTGAGCCACTCTCCCCTACTCCCGAGTCTGAAAGCTTCAAAATTCTAAAACAAACTTTATTAGATAAAGAATACCACCCTTGATTCCAAATCGGGTTAGATTCTCCGACCTTGTTAAGAATACTCATCCTTAGTACAGTTTTAGCTCATGTTTAGCAGTATTCTATCAAAGACTCCATACATAGTTGCATGAACTCTTGTGAAGAAATACCCCGAACGTCCACAGGTGTCCCACCATCACTTGCTTGACCTAAAAGTTCTTAAGGTAAGACAACCCTATAAAAATTGGAATTAAATAACCGTTTTACATGCTATTCAACTAGCATATGTATAAATATATGTAAATAAAACAGTAGCATGGTATGTTACTTTAAACATACTGCAGATAAAAAGCAACGTTTAAATTAAGTATTATTACATAACCCGAGTTTAAGTAAACACTCCATTGATTTATTTCATATAATCATATTGCCTCTCAGGGCCATATTTTTTATGATAATCCCAATACGGCTGGTTTCTATATAATTAAGAAAAACAAATACACAATAAGAAACTTTTTCTCATAGAAATCTGTTGTAGCTGAGTTTATAGTTGTTGCTTAGTAGTTTTGCAATTCCAAATGAAACACTTAAAGATTGAAATGTTTAAATTTTGATATATTGAGCATGCTGCAAGTTCAGTGAGAATTTGCAATCTAAAACTATAGATTTCTAAAGGAATGAAGTGAATTTCATAAAAATATTCGATAAGAAAGAAAGAAATTTTAATATTAATTATAAAATATGAAAGTACTGAAATATAAAAATACATACTTTTGCTGTTTTCAAAGATCGTAAATTATATTTATATTTAATCAGTAAAACATTGAATTTTCCAAAGTTCATGTTATCCATTTTGTTGTCAATTCCTTCATTTGCAAGCTAAACTTAATAAACACTGCCGGACTCTTAAAAAGGTAGAGTAAATATTGAGGTTTTACTTCACTTCAATGATTTTGAATGTTGGAGACCATGGAGTAAAACAAACCGATTCTCAAACGACATCAACAAAATTTTATAACAAGTTTCTAAAAATACTACCTTGTATCTTTGTAAACGGTACATATAAATATATTAGGAATTGGGAACTAAAAACGCCGTTCTATGTATTTAATTCTGTAATGTCGCCGTTTCTACTTTTTTTTTCAGTTTCTGAAGGTATACCAGGTTTGACACAGATTTCAATAAAATAGTTAACCTAAATATAAGAGCCATGCTACTAGTTTTCGGGTATTTAGAAAGTTAGAGAAAATACAGGACAGGATAATAAAAATTTACTGTTAGGGCCCATTAAAAATAAATCTTACCAGCCCGAAAACGAGAATATTTAAGATAACTTCAAAAACTTTTGAGAAAGTGACTATAGCTTTTATGCGCTTAGTTTTGCGAGAAAGAATGCCTCTCAATTACCTGCTGAACAAAAACTTACAACTGTCAAACCTGACAACCCCTTAATTAAAGTTATTCTTAAATTTTCCCAATAGTCTGTTTAGAATGTGAAGTTTTTAAGTTATCAATTTAAATTTTACATTTTAGCCTTCCAGAGCATTGTCATATCGTAATATCTAGAAATATGAATCAATGGAGATTTGACAAAAACGGACTACAGTTTTGTTTGAAATGAGACATCATTCTTTAAGTGTAATTTTAGCCCACCAGAAACAGCTTTCTGTTAAAGATAATCAACAATTAAATCCATGTAAATACTAGTCAATACTAATCATCTTAGTACTATTAACGTTTAGAGAGTAATTGGAACTTAGCACTAAACTCACTGCTTTAGTTTGCAACTAAAAATTTTAAAAGTTTTTTATTCAAAATTTTATAGTAACCCATAAATTATATATCCATTAAATTATTACTACAACTTTTGAATTTCAATAAAATTTGTCAAAGTATTAAGACAACTAATTATAAAATGCAGCGACTTACATATTTGCACTCCGATTTAAGTCACTATCTGCATATGCTGAAAATACATTTTCTCTTGGTTGGCCGTTATAGCTCAGCTCAAGGTTCTTATTAATACATGTGTACATGAAGTCAGACAAAATTAGTGAAAACTTACTAATATGCACAGAGGTTTCAGCGGTACTACTGAAGAACCTGTTGCCCTTTCCTGTTCTTGGTGATTTCTACATGGCATCAAACCTTTCGGATGAAGTAACCACAAGGCTGCGTTATAAGCGGGAGTAGATTTCCGATGGAAATACCGTAGCTATACTTACATTGAGCTAAGGTAAAATAAAAAGTATATTAGTGAAAAAAATTCAACAAAAGCAGGAAATTAGGAGTTAAGTTATACTTTAATTCTTATAAATATTGTTCACATATTGTTTGAATATATAATGCAATTAAGGGAAGTCAATTTTTAAACGTTAAAATCCATTGAGATTTGTTAAATAATTCACATTTTTAAGAAACAGAATTAAAAATTTCATTTTACGATATAAAACCAATAAATAAATTATAGCATAGATATAGCCTCAAGTTTTCAACGAGCATTAAGAGGCTAATAATTTTTACATTTAAAGATTCATTTGAACCATTTTTATAACCAATTCTTTCGTTTGGTGCACTTCATTCATTTTAAAGGGTTACATAAAGACAGCCTGCTCTGAATGAATAAAAATGACACTGCGAGGAGAGGAGTAAATAATATAGGTTACCATACTTGGCGCTCTATCATCCATTTGGCAGCGGGCATCCACATGTTCAGTCAAGCAGTTTCAGCATTTGCCCCAAGTAATGTCTGTCACTCAACTCAACTAAACTTTTTGAGAGTCATTGAATAGAATACTACTAAGTTACAACCAGGTCTTCGAACACTAGTCTCCGTTCCGGTTCAACTAAAAAAAGACGTCTAGTTCGTTCGGCCAAAAGAAAAAACGCTTTTCGGTTCAGTACCGAATGAATTTTATGTATACTCATTTATACTAAAAGTCTTGCAATCAGTGTTTCAAAATTTGTTAAAGAGTTCTTAAGTGCCTGCTCCTTTATTTGCATGCCTTCATCTAGAAATTTTATTGGCAACTCCTAACAATGCTAATCAACTAGTTCAAATTAAAATTTTTCTGCAGTTACTTTTTTACTAATATTTAAGCAAAGCGAATTTTGCATAAACCTTAATTTATAAATTTAAGATAATTAAGATCTTTAATACGAGCTTCTTACTGCAGAGTAAAAAACCGCAGTATTTTAATAGTAAAATGGAGTGACTTACCCTCTACTTTCACTTTGATTCAATTCAGTATATGCTGAAAACACATTTTCTTATTTGGCTGTTACAGCTCAGGGTTCCTATTCATACATAGAACCAGACAGAATTGGTTAAACTTGATAAGAATACCCACGGAGGTTCCAGAGGTACTACTGAAGAACAGGGTGCCACTTCCTATTCTTGGCGATTTTTAAATGGCGCCAACCTTTTAGGATGAAGTAATCTTAAGGCTGTGCCATGAGCAGGAGCAGATTTGACGGAAATAACGCAGCTGTAATCGCAGTAACCTATGGTAAAAGAAAAATAGTGGAATTAATGCCAACAAAAGATGGAAATTTAGTTAATATATACTTTAAATCTTATAAATAATATATTGCTTGAATATTCGATGCAATTAAGGGAAGTTAAATTTTAAAACGTTAATTCTTCGTAGAGATTCATTAATTCCCCATTTTTAGAAACAAGAGTAAAAATTTCATTGTATACGATATAAACCAGTAATAAACCATCGCACAGATATAGCTAAAATTTACGAAGAACATTAAAAAGGCTAATAACTTATACATTTAAAGATTCATTTGAAATTTAACATTTAACCAATTTTTCGTTTGGAGCATTTCATACGTTATTAAAGGGTTGCATAAAGGCAACCTGCTATGAATGAACAAAAAATACAGCCAAGAGGAGTAAATAGTGCATGTTACCATACTTTTCGCTTTATAGCCCATTTCGCTGCGGACAACCGCGTGTTCAGTCAAGCCGTTTCAGCATTTGCCCCAAATAACGCCTGTGTCACTCAATTCAACTATAAAAAAATATATAAGAATCATTCAATAGAATACCACAATGTTTCAACCAGGTCTTCGAACAGTAATTACTGTTCCGGTTCAACTAAAAAATACCCGTTTAGTTCCTTCGGAGAAAAATAATAGTTTTCGGTTCAATACCGAATGAATTTTATGTATACTAATTTATACTACGAATATTCAATTCTATCGAAATTTAGAAGATTGCATTTTAATTTTTACACTACATAAATCGAACCCACTAACTAGTATCGAATAGAAATACCCTATACACTCTGAAAATGTTTAATGGTAAAAGTTAATATTAAAACATTGAAGTATCAAAATACAACGATGCTACATATCTTGCAACTAGTGAAAATTTATGTTATCTTGAGTGCCTGCCGTTTAATTTGCGCACTATATTTCAAAAACATTTTTAGACTCCTAAAAAAGGTAAAGAGTACATTAAATTTTACTTCTTTTATGAATTTTGGGGAAGGCAGACCAAGGAATAACCCGATTTTTACATTCTCAAACGATATAACGAATTCTTCAGCAAGTATAACATCTTAGCAAGTATAACATCTTGAAAAGCTTCAATTAAAAATTTATAAGTAAATTGGTCAACAGTAATTATAAACATCGCTCCTTGTTTTATCGCTACACATTTCCTTTTCTTCAAATTCTGTATTAATATATCAGGTTTGACAGACACTTCAATAAAGTCATTTACCTAAATAAAAGCCTTTCTACTCGTTTTCGGGTATTTAGAAAGTTAGAGAAAATACAGGATAGAAATTAATTGTTAGGCCCCGTCTAAAATAGATCCCAACCAAAGCCGAAAACGAGGAAATTAGATTTTAGAATTAAAATTTAAAGTCGCTTTTGTGCGAAATGTTTGGCCAGAGAGAATGACTATCTGCTAACCTAACATTTAGGTCTGTCAAACCTGACAACTCCTTAATATTCACAAGTTCATAAATTTGAGAATTCTGAACAGAATAAAACCTTACGGAAAATTAACAAGCCGCGTTATTCACTAGCCTAATGATACAAAATTTTAAGGAATACGAAAAATTTAAGGAATTTTTATTTTCTTCACCAAAATTAGTGTTTTGTCAGAAACGTGAAGCTGTTTTAAAACTAATTTCTTGAAGAAAAAAGGATTCAAACTTAAATCTGAAAAAAGGATAAAAATCTATATAACTACTAGATAATCACGTTCCCAATTTAAAAATTTTAAAAACTAATTTTAAAACATTTATAATGGTAGCTTCAACTCCTAATTATAAATGAAGACATATTTATTTGGAGTACAAACGATATTTCTAAATTATAAATCGTGTAAAACCTTTGATAAGTAGCTGAGTGTAGATAAATTTATGCTAGTCTTCGTTAGTTAAACCTACTGTAGATTTGAAAACCGTCAAATGACGGGTCTCTGTATTCATAATGAATGGTTGTTTGCATTCACTTTTAATACTTCATACGGAAAACATTAATCATTTTAAGTTCTTTAAACTCGTGATGTTCTATACTGCCTAACATTTGAGAATTGCTTTATCAAAGAACAGATACGTTTTTATTCAGGTCTAAGCCATAATATAAAGGTTTTTCAACACGAGGAAAATATTTAATGTAGAAAACCGCAACACTAACACCTATAGAATTGCTGCTGCGGTTGTAAAGTACTAACTATGATGGAAAACTTGCTCTAAAGTACGCTGATCTGGTCCACAAATAAATTTTCCTTCATTTGCTCAATAAAAAGTCATATTTGACTATTATGGTTACTTAATGATCTAATAAAATCGTGTCATTTTGATTGATATGTGATAGCATTTTTCACGCTGAAAAATGTTTTTAAATAAGTCAGACTTACTTTCATTTCGGTGCGACGAAAACGACATGGTTACTTCTTCAAAAGGCAGAAGATAGAACGATGAGGAAAACACTTCGCTTCTATAGAATCGGGCCCCAGAGCGGAAGGCTTAATCAGCACTTTCAGTGGTAAAACTGAACTCCAGACGTACAAAAAAAGTTATCCAAGCTAACGCATTTGTAAAATACAGAAATTTTATTGGCAAAGTCTAACAATGGTAAAGAACTACTACCAATTTAAATTCTTTCTGCAATTATTTTCTTACAAATATTTTATAAAAGCGATTTTTACATAAACGTTACATACTTAAGGTAATTACGATCTTAATATTAACACGAGCTTCTTGCTGCACAATCAAAAATAGCTTCCAAAGTACTTTATTAAATAAAGCGACCTACCTTCTATCAGGACTACAATTCAATATCTGTATATACTGATTACACATTCCCTTAATCGGCTGTTACAGCACAGGTTTCCTGTTCAATCCGGCAGAATTCGTGAAAACTCGTATTACGAATATTCAGAGGTTTCAGCGGTACTTCTCAAGAACCGGGTGCCCCATCCTATACTTGGCGATTTTTAAATGGCCTAACCCTTTCTGATGAAATAACCTTAAGGCTGTGTTGCGAGCGGGAACAGATTTTCTATGAAAATAACCATATTCACTAAAAGTATAGCTACATAAAATAGTGCAATTAATGCAGAGTAACTAATCGGGAAATTTACAGTTATATTTAACCGATTTCTTACATATTGCTTACTAATATATTGTTTGAATATTTAATGGAATTAAAGTCTTAATGTTTAAAATTAAACTTAAGATTCATTAAATTCCAGATTTTAGAAACAATTAAAAATTTCATTTTACTATACGAAACTAATAAATAAACCATCTCACAAATATAGCTTAAATTTTCAAAGAACATTAAAAGTCTAGTACTAGAACATTTAAAGATTCATTGGAATTTAAAGTATTGAACGTTTTTTTAACTAATTTTTTCGTTTGGTACATTTCATACGTTATTAAAGGGTTACATAAAGACAGCCTGCTCTGAATGATCAAATAAAAATGACAGGGGGAAGAGTAAATAGTGCAGGTTACCATCCTTGGCGCTTTATCGCCCATTTGGCTGCGGGCATCCACATGCTCAGTCAAGCCGTTTCAGCACGTTTCCCCAAATAACGCCTGTGTCCCTCAATTCCACTATAAAAAAATTTTAGAATTATTGAATAGAATACCACAAAGTTACAATCAGTTCTTTTAACAGGAATTTTCGTTCCTGTTCAACTAAAAAGTACACCGATTTATTTCGTTCGGCCAAAAATAACGGTTTTCGGTTCAGTACCGAATGAATTTTATGTATACTCATTTGTACTAGAAATAGTACGAAATACGCAATTCTAACAAAATTTAGAAGATTGGTTGGTTGAAGCTTAATGGCGCTAATTCCTCAAGGGACAAACTGCGCCAAACAAGATGAGGAAAAAAACCAAAGACGGAATTTAGAACAAATTTTGACAAAAGATAAAAAGACAGGATTTAAAAAGATTAAATTAACAAGAAAAAAAATACAATCAACAGAAAACACGAATACAAATTGAGTTATATACAGATTAACAAGATTTGAAAATTGAGTGAATTGAAAATTGAAAGATTAAAAATTGAAAATTAGAAAATTGAAACACAAACAAAAATCAAATTTCGGTATAAAAACCAGTTTGACGAAGAAAGGGGAACAAGTTTGGATGTGGAGTTTCCCCGATGATTAAATTAAGATTAGGAGATTGATTACCAAAAAATTTTATATACAATGATTTAGAACAAACACAGGACGTTAAAATATGTGCGACTGTGTAAAGTGTCTTGCAATACGCACACTGTGAAGGAGCTTCACCCAACAAGAGATGGGCATGAGTGAGCCTGCAATGACCCACTCGTAGACGAGTGAGTATTACATCATGTCTCCTAGAAGGGAGTTGAGGCCATTTAGTTATTTTTGTTTTAATTTCCCGCAGCTTATTTGAAGGAATGTTATCCCAGGAGATCTGCCATTTATTATGTAAAAGATCTTTAATATAATTTTTCAAGTCAGGATAAGGTAGACCAGTGTTGAGAAAGTCGTTTGCAGACCTGGTAGCCATGTCCACAAGTTCATTGAATTTAGAAGATTGCATTTTTTGTTTATACGAATTAAAACGAATCCAACAACTGTTGTACCGAAGATAAACACTCTAAACATTCTGTAAAAAGTTTAAATTTTAACATTGAAGTATCCAAATACAACCTAAATAAAATAGAACGATGTTACATATCGTGCAATCAGCGATATTTTAAGATTTATGTTTGAGAGTTCTTAGATGCCTGCTGCTTTATTTGCACGCTATATTTCGAAAACATGTCTAGACTCTTAAAAAGGTAACGAGTATATTTTTACTTTGTTTTAAAAATTTTGAGGGCAAGGAATAAAATAGTTTTTCAATTCTCAATTAACGAATGATTCAGAAACTCTTTAAAAAAGAAATAAATAAAATATAATATCTTCAAAAGCTTTGCAATTAAAAATTTACTAGTTAAAATAGGGAAAGGAATTTAATATCGCTCCTTATTTTATCGCTACATATTGCCTTTACCTTATTTCTGTATTATATATCAAGTTTGACAAATATTTCAGTAAAATCATTTACCTAAATCTGAGCCTTGCTACTCGTTTTCGGGTATTTAGAAAGTTAGAGAAAATACAGGATAGGAATTTATTTTTAGTTCCCGTTTAAAATAGATTACCACCCTAGCCGAAAACGAGAAAATTGGATTTTAGTTTTAAAATTTAGTATCGCTTTTGTGCGAATTGTTTGCCAGAGAGAATTACTGTTTACCTGCTAACGTAACATTTAAATCTGTCAAACTTGACAACTCCTCACTTAGAAACTTGTTATCCAATTAATAAATTTGCTAAATTCCGAACGGAATAAAATTCTTATCAAAATTAACAAGCCACGATATTCACTAGCCTAATGACGCCTAAAACACTTAAGCAATGTTGATTCTTCACAAAAAAGAAAGTTCAGTCAAAAATGTGATTTCTTCGGAATCGTAGGGGGAACTATAGTCAAACTTAAATCTCGGAAAAAAGGATAGAACAAGTCAATACTAGTTCATCACGCTCCTAATTGACAAAGCTTTAAAAATTTTAAATTAAAAT
>CM063499.1:72080428-72152928 GCA_032207245.1 Pardosa pseudoannulata
AGTTAGGATCAAAAGCCGAGATCTGTAGATGGGATTTGAGAATGTACAGATTAGAATTTAACATTTATCCTAAACTTATAGTTAACCTGTTTAAATATCAAATTAACAAGAGGAATAGTCAAATCTCATTTAAATGAATTCTGTTTTTTTCGTGAATTTAAAATGCTATATAAATAATCTTTATGTATTTCATAGCTGGTTGCTTTATAACAGAATGAAAAGGACGACTTCTTAAATCTAGATCCCAGTTGTCAAAAAACAGTTTTTTGCCAATCGGCCTCGTCAAACATCTAAAGAATTCTTTATTTAAAACTAACGGAAGTTTATGACAACTGTTCCCATACATAAAAAGGGAAGAAAATAAACTAGATGTTCTATTTCTAAAAAAAATCATTAGTTGCTATTTCTCTAAGCCATTTATTTCACTGAATATATTAAATATTTTTCAACCTATAAACATGCACTGCTATGCAAACGTACTGGTCCCGGCACAGAACTTAAAACAAGAGACATGTATTGCAGAGTTACAGGGAGGCAAAACAAAATTTCACAAAGTAAAAAAACTTAACAACATTTTATCATAGTAAAAGATTTCACAGATACAAGTCTGAACTAACAATAAAGCATTTTACTTCAACAGTTGATACCCTCCTGAAACTTTCAAGTCTTCCGGATGATAATCGACAGGGAATGTAGTCCAGGTTTTCCCCCCATACTTCCATCTAAAAAAATGTTTTCTACTTGAATCTGCCAGGCCACTTTCAGATATTAATTTGTTTTCCTCAGTGGAAGAGAAGCTCTAGAACTGAGAGCATTCAGAAGAATGTTAGAATGAACAAATATTAAACTTAATATAACATTTATAACTGTAAAATGAACTAGAAATTATCTTAGCAATTTTCTAACATTCCTAGACAACTAGTTTTAACTGACACTAGTCCATTAAACATTTTTATAAATATTTTACAGTAATTATTTTTACATAAACCTTAGTTGAAATAAAATTTGAAGCTTTAATACTTATCCAAGTTTATTACTGCGGAGTCTGAAGTAGCTTCAAAAGTAGATAAAAACGAACCTTAGATGCCGAATTTCACCTTTCATTTAAACTCTGGTTAAATTCCCTCCGGCCATGTTGAAAATAAACTCTTTCTCAACAGTGCTGTTGTAGCTCATGTTGAACAGTGTTCAATCAAAGACTCCGTACATAGGTTCATGAATACTAGTGAAGAAAATCCCCGAATGTCCACAGGTGTCTCGCCATTACTGGCTTCGTTCCACATGTTCTTGGTGGGAAATAAATCGCCTATAAAAATTCATTAGAATCGTTAATGCACTGTTTTACCAGCTGTTCAACTAATAGCAGTATAAATATATGTAAAAAATAGCATGGTATGTTACTTTACACGTACTGTAGATGAAAATCCAATGTTTAAATTGGGTATTATTACATACCGAGTTTAAGTAATGACTTCATTATGAAATATATCTTATAGTTTTTAATAATACCTTTCAGGGTCATTTTTTTAAATCCTCAATACGGCTGTTCTGTATATAATCAAGAAAAACAAATTCTACACAACAAAAATTTACGTCCAGAAATCTATAATAGGAGTTTATACTTGTTGCATAGTAGTCTTAATTCAAAATGAAAACACTTAAAGCTTTTAATACTTAAATTTAGATATATTGAGCATGCTGCAAGTTCAGTGAGAATTTGCTATCTAGAACTATAGATAGTCTAAAAGAATGAGGTGAATTTATTTCATAAATTTTTGAATACGCACGAAATCTTATTAATTATAAAATATTAAAGTACTGGAATATCAAAATAGAACCTTTAAAAAAAAGCAAAAGCATGTAAATTATATTTATGTTTAATCAATAAATCATTAAACTTTACCAAAATTGACTATTTTGGGTTTCTTTTTTTTACAGTATAAATATCAAAACATTTTCAGACTTAAAAAATGTTGATTAAATAAGGTTTACCTAATTTCAATGATTTTGCATGTTGGAGACCATGGAATAAAACAATACGATTCTCAAACGACATCATTTAAATTTTAAAACAAGTGTCTAAGATTACCATCTTAAAAAATTTATAAAGGGGAAATATAAATATATTGGGATCTAGGAACTGAAAACGCCGTTCTTTATATTTAGTTTTTTTATGTCGCCGTTTCTACTTTTTCCATTTTCTGAAATTATACCAGGTTTGACAGAAATTTCAATAAAATAGTTCGCCTAATTTTAAGAGCCATGCTACTCGTTTTCGGGTATTTAGAAAGTCAGAGAAAGTACAGGACAGAATAATAAAAAATTACTGTTAATCAAATCAAAAATAGTTCAGTTACCAGCCCGAAAACGAGAAAATTTTACGATTTCAGCTTAAAAATTGATAAAAGCTTGTACCGTTTTTACGCGCAAAGTTTTGCCAAAAGAATATTTACCAATTACCTGCGAATCTAAAATTTACTGCTGTCAAACCCAGCAATTCCTCAATTAAAACCGCAATTTTTCTCAAAAATTTCTCCCTATTACGCTCAGAATTTGAGTAGTTTATAAATTATCAATTCCATTTTACATGTTATGATTCTTGAATATTGTCATATCGTAATATCTAGAAATATAAATCGAGGTTTTTTTAAAGAGGGCAATGCAGTTTTGTTTGAAATGAAACGCCAATCTTAAAGTCTAATTCTGGCTTATCAGAAACAGGTTTCTGTGAAAGAAAGAAATGCAACAATTAAATTCGTGTAAATACTAGTCAATACTACTTAATCATTAATCATCGTAGTACTACTAACATTAGAGAGTAGTAATTTGAACTTGGTTTTTACTAAAGCAGCGAGTTTACTGCTAAGTTTAAAAACACTTTAAAAAATTTGATTCAGTATAATTTTATAGTAACACCTAATAAATTGTATATTCATTAAATAAGATTTAATTACTAATACTTTCGAATTTCAAAATTTCCAAATTATCAAAACCACTGACATTTTCCTAATAAGAAATTGTATGAAGAACAAGATAACTAAAGGTAATACATTACTATAATGAAGAGCTCTTTGTTTCCACCTTCAAAACTGCATGCGGAAAACAAAGTTATTTATAACTAAAATTGTAAACTCAAATCTAGGAAAGAAATTACAAATATGGATTAAAGTGTTTATAGAAATTCAAGACCACTCTTCAAGCTGATTACAGGACGCTCTACGGAAAAAAAGGAGTCAAACTTAAATCTGAAATAGATTGCTACAAATAAATAATGTAACTAGTAGCTAATATTAATCATAATTCGATTATCGAAAAAAATGGTAAGCATTTAACTATTAGACTACTAGGGTTAATACAATAAAGTAGATTGATGTAAAGTAGATTGATGTGAAAATAATGATTTAGTTTGAAATAAAAGAGCAAAAGTACATTTTAAAAATAAGGAAATTAAGATTTGTGTATAGTAATCTATAAAAAGGGGTATAACCAACAATTAACAGTTCATAATTAAATGTTTAAGTTTTTTAATATTATAGAAATTAGTTTAATAAACTTGCGGTAAATTTCTGTAATATTTGCATTTCACTGATCTTCGATTTCAAATAACTTTAATTCTAGTACAGTTATTTAGAAATAGGCGTTTACACTCACTTTCAAAACTTACTATAGAAAATAATAAATCTTTTAATATTGTAAACTTTTAAAATAGCGATGTATGAAAACACTACGAAGTCGTTGAGTCTTACCCAAAATAAAAGGATCATCAATACTTTATCGAGTTCGCCAAGGCAACGATCTCCAGTACCTTAGGCAAGAAGACTATGGACTTGCTACTACAGTTTTCAAAGTACATCGTCAAAACTTGCTGAAAGCATGCGATTATGGTACCGCAGTGGATGGTATTTTGTATCTGAAAATTTAAAAATGAAAAATCGTATTTATTCTGTCATTAATAAAATATTTCTACTACAAAATTTATAATGATCCAATTATAAAGTAGCAATCTAGTTATTTTTGCAAACTGAAGTCTTTCAAATGCATCGAAAAAGTCATAATTTTAGAAACTTGAAAATAATTTACTATTTATATACCAAGAACACTTAAAATATAAACTTCATAATACATAGTTCTAACTATTACATTACAAAGAAATTTAGTTTACGAGATTTTTGCTTCTAAATATAACTTTATAACGCAACTTCAGTTTATATTATCGATTATGAATGTATATATAAATATAACAGCCCTCCAAACCTAAATCAATACTTTTTTAAAAATTAATTATAAAGAGGAAAACCAAAGAATGTAGACCGATTTAAATTGACAAAAAAATAGGAATTCTTCCCATGAGGAATTCCTTATTTAAAAACTAACCAAAGTTTATGACAGCTATTCCCAGAAACAAAAAGGTAAGAAAATAAAGTAGACGTTCTATTTCTAAAAGAGCATTAGTTGCCGTTTATTTCACCGAACGCTCTAAAAATTATCTGCTCATGTACAGGCTGGCTATGCAAATTTATCTGCCTGTGTACATGCCCTGCTATGCAAAGGTACTAGTCCCCGCCCGGTGTATAAAAAACAAAAGACTCGTCTGCATTGCAGAGGGGTAGGGAGGCAAAAATTTCACAGAGCACAAAAATTTAAACATTTTTACCACAGTAAAAAGATATCACAGGTATAAGTCTGAACTAGCCCTAAAGCACTTTACTACAATAGTCTATACCCTCCTGAAACTTTCAAATCTTCCGGATGACAATCGACAGGGAATGTAGTGTAGTTTTTCGAAGATACTTCAATCTATGTTTCATACTAGAATCTGCCAGACCGCTTTCAGTCCGACATAAATTTATTTTCCTCAGTGAAAAAGAAGCCCTACAACTGAGAATTTTCAGAAGAAAAGCTATTAGAATAAACAAATATAAATACTTAATGAAACATTCATTAACCATAAGATGAACTAGAAATTATCTTGGCAATTTTCTAACTAACATTCCTAAACAATTAAATTTAACTGAAAATTGTCCATTAAACATTTTTATAAATATTTTAGAGAAATTTTTGCATAAAACCTTTGTTAAGGTAAAATTAGGAGCATTAATACTTACTCAAGTTTATTACTGTCGAGTCTGAAGGTAGACTCAAAATTATAAAACAAACCTTAATAGATACTGAATTCCACCTTACATTTGAACTCTGGTTAGATTTCCTCTGACCTTGTTGAGAATATTCTCTTTCGAAGTAGTACAGTTGTAGCTCATGTTGATCACTGAGCTATGAAAGATTCTGTACACAGATCCATGAAATTTAATGAAGAAATATCCCGAATGTCCACAGGTGTCCCACAATTACTGGTTTTGTCCCATATGTTCATGGGAAACAAGTCACCTATAAAAATTAGAATTATTAAATAACCGTTTTACCTGCTATTCAACTGACGTATGTATAAATATACTTAAAAATAGTAGCATGGTAAGTTACTTTAAACATACCGTAGATCAAAGTCTAATGTTTAAATTAAGTATTATTACATAACCTGAGTTTAAGTAGACTTCATTACGAAATATTTCATACAGATTTTAATATTGAGAATTTTCAGTGTAGAGATTTCTAAAGGAAATAGGTGAAATTATTTCATAAAGAATTTTAAATCCCCATCAAATTTTAATTAAAAACAAATATTAAAGGACTGAAATACGAAAATAGATTTTAAAAACCAGCAAACGTATGCTAATTATATTTATCTTGAGTAAAACATTAAACTCTTCCAAAGTTTATATCAACAAATTTTGATGCCTATCCCTTTATTTGCACTTTAAATTTATTCTACCATTTTAAAAGTCCGAAAATGTTTTTGAAGTTTAAAGGTTTCACTTCATTTCAATGATCTTTAATGTTTGAGAGCATTTAATAAAACAATCCGATTCTCAAACGACATCAACGAAATTTTATAACAAGTTTCTACGAATACTACGTTATATCTTTATAAACAGTAAATATAAATATATTGGGAAATAGGAACTGAAAACACCTTTCTATACATTTAGTTCTGTATGTCACCTTTTTTACCCTTTTTTACGATATATACCAGGTGTGACAGAAATTTTCAATAAAATCGTTTACCAAAATCAAAGGGCCATGCTACTCGTTTTCGGGTATTTAGAAAGTAAGAGAATACAGGACAGAATGATAAAAGTTTAATGTTAATCCCCACCAAAAATAATACAGTTACCAGCCCGAAAACGAGAACACTTTAAGATTGTAGTGTTATAATTTAGAGAAAAGCTTGCATCGCTTTTATGCGCATGTTTTACCAGAAAGAATATTTCTCAATTACCTGCGATTCAAAAATTTACAACGGTCAAACCAGGCAATACATTAAGTAAAATCTTAAATTTTTCTTAAGATTTTCCCCTATTCCGTTCAGAATTTGAGTAGTTTATAAATTACCAATTTTATAATTCCTGAGCATTGTCATACCATAATATCTACAAATATGAATCAATGGAGGATTTTTCAAAAGGGGACTACAGTTTAAAATGAGACGCCATTCTTCAAGTCTAATTCTGGCTTATCAGAAACAGGTTTCTGGCAAAGTCATGAATATACTACAATACTAGTTAATCACGATCGTCTTGGTATAACTAACATTTAGAGAGTAGTAATTAGAACTCAGCACTAAAGTCATTGCTTTAGTTTGCAATAAGTGTAAAAACACTTTAAAAAGTGTGATTCAGTACAATTGCATAGTAACCCATAATAAATTATATATCCGTTAAATAAGAATTCGTTACTAATACTTTTGAATTTCAATAAAAATTTATCAAAATATTAAGACAAATACTGACATTTCCCCAATAAGAAATTTAACAAAGCATAAGATAACTTAAGGCAATACATTACCGCAACAATCTCACATAATTTTATTTTCAATTCGAAAGTACCCAAATCTACAGATAGTTGTATCCACCTTCAAAGCTGCATGCGAAAAACAAAATCCTTTACAACTAAAATAGTGAACTCTAATCTAGGAATGAAATTACAAATATGGATCCCAGTGTTAATAGAAATTCAACACCACTCTTCAAGCTGATTACTGGAGACACTAAGAAAAGGAGTCAAACTTAAATCTGAAAAAGAGGAACTCTACAAACAAGTCAATATATAACTACTAGTCAATATTAATCATGTTTCCGATTATTGAAAATCTTAAAATACTAAACATTAACAATCAGACTACTAGCGTTAATACAATAAACTAATGAGAATAACGATTTAGTTTGCAATAAAAGAGCAAAGATATATTTTAAAAGTACGGAAATTTTCTTAAGATTGGTGTATAGCAATCCCTAAAAAGCTGTTTAACCAATAAATAACACTTCATAATTAAAGGTTTAAGTTTTAGTTTAATATATAAAAATAAGTTTAATAAAAATTGACAAAATATTAGGACTGCAATTATTAATTCTCAAATGGAGGAATCTTTCCTTAATTTCTGGAATTTCATTTTACTCATCTTCGATTTCAAATAACTTAAATGCTAGTATAGTTATCCAGGAAGAATGGACGTTTACACTCACTTTCAAAACTTAAAGAATATATTAAATCCTGTAATATTGTAAACTTAAATTATTGATGTATGAAAAAAACTACGGCGTCGTTAAGTCTTACCCAAAATAAGAGGAACACCAATACTTGAGTTTGCCAAGGCAACAATATCAAGTACCTTGAGCAGTAAGACTATGGAACTGCTACTACGGTTTTCAAAGTACCAACCATAGTCAAAACTTCCACGAAATCGTGCGATTAGGGCACCGCAGTTAATGGTATCTTGTGTCTGAAAATTTAAAAACGCAAACTCATTTTTCGGTCATAAAATATTTCTACTACAAAATTTAAAATGACCCAAATAGAAAGTTGCAATCTCTAGTCATTTTTGAAAAATGAAATTCTTTCAACTACATCATTCAAGTTATACTAATTTTATAAAATAATTTACTAATTACACACCAAGAAGACTTAAAATCACTTAAACTTCATAATGTAACTAGTTTATTTCTTACAAATAAAAAGAAATTTAGTTTCAGAGATTTTCGCGGATAAATATAATTTAATAACGTCAAATTCAGTTTATATTTTCGTTTATCAATGTATATATAAATGCAACAGCCCGCCATACCTAAATCTTAATACGTTTCTAAAAATGAATGATAAAAGACTAAAACCTAAGAATGTAGACTGATTTAAATTTACAAAAAATTTGTCTTTTCAATATTGTGCCCCAATGTCATTGAAATGCCCCTAAATTCTTAAGTAACTATTTTCTTGCGTCTTACACAGCCTGTACTTATTAGAGTTCCAATAAAAGGAATTTATAGTTAGGACCAAAAGCTAAGATCTGTAGATGGGATTGGAGTATGTACCGATTATAATTTAATATTTATCCTAAACTTAGTTTAAGCTGTTTAAATATAGAAATTAACAACTTCAATGATTGTACAATCCTGGAACTTGTAAATCTTCTGGTGGACAAAAGGCAGGGAATGTAATCTAATTTTTCCCTACTACTTCCATCTAAAGTGTTTCATACTAGAATCTGCTAGACCACTTTCAGTGGGATATAAATTTATTTTCCTCAGTTGAACAGAAGCCCTAGAACTGAGAATATTAAAAAAAAAAATCTTTAGAAGAAAAAATATAAATACGTAAAACATTTAACTGTAAAATGAACTAGAAATGATCTTTGCAATTTTCTAACATTCCTAGACAACTCGTTTAACCGAAAACTGTCCATTAAACAATTTTAAAAATAATGTAGAGAAATTTTTACATGATCTTAGTTGAAATGAAGTCAGGCGGATTAATACTTATCCAAGTTTATTAGGGGAGAGTGGCTCACTTTGGGACACAGTACACCTCGGGACAGCTTAATTTTTTGCCCTAAATTTTAAAGTAACTCTTAGCTCTTGTAGATGGAGATAGATGTCAGCACAGTCAATTTGTCAGATGTGTTTTGATTCCATTGATGAAGCAGGTAAGGATGTATTAAGATTTTTATTTTGAGCACATGTCTAGTAACTTTCATGTAAAATTTTGATAAGTTGTAAAGTGGATTTTTAATGAAAATATTTTGAAATAAAAGGTATAAAGAAATTTAAAAGTTTCTCTATAAAACTGATGTATAGTAATTGTTCTGGTGCTAAGCCTAAGAGCATGGCATTCTAAAATTTCATAGAGCGTGTATGGTACACCTTGGGACAGGTGGAGGTGGTCCACCTTGGGACACAACATACACCTAGCTAACTTTTAGCTCAAATATTTTTACAAAAAGATATTGCATTAATATTTTTTTTATTTAACCTACATAACATGTGTTTATTAACAGTTATTTCTTCTTTTAGGAACTTATTAGGCTTAACAATGGCAAGGATTAGAAATAAAGAATATCTAAAAAATGAAGCAGTTCGTGCTGACAATATTCTAATTTGTTAATTTAATTTGTGCGTTCAATTTGTATTAATCAACTAATTTGTTTTTTGTAAACAAAATTAGAAAATATTAATTTCTAATAATTATGTTTATCACTTGAAATACTTTTCTTGAATAAATAATTCCAAGCATATTGTAATTCAATAATTTAATTTTTCACATCTATTTTTAATTGTCCCAAGGTGAGCCACCAGGTAGTACAACTTGGGACAAAGTACAAGATTAAATATTTCTTTATAATTTTTCTATAATGGATATGAGATTAAAAACTAATAATGTAGGCAAAGGTTAAAATATTAGGTAAATTTTTGACAATTCGTTAATATAAAAAAATTAGAAAAAAAGAAAAAAAGTGTCCCAAGGTGAGCCACTCTCCCCTACTCCCGAGTCTGAAAGCTTCAAAATTCTAAAACAAACTTTATTAGATAAAGAATTCCACCTTTGATTCCAAATCGGGTTAGATTCTCCGACCTTGTTAAGAATACTCTTAGTACAGTTTTAGCTCATGTTTAGCAGTATTCTATCAAAGACTCCATACATAGTTGCATGAACTCTTGTGAAGAAATACCCCGAACGTCCACAGGTGTCCCACCATTACTTGCTTGACCTAAAAGTTCTTGGGGTAAAATCCTATAAAAATTAGTATTAAATAACCGTTTTACACGCTATTCAACTAGCATATGTAATAAATATATGTAAATAAAACAGTAGCATGGTATGTTACTTTAAACATACTGCAGATAATAATCCAATGTTTAAATTAAGTATTATTACATACCCCGACATCAAGTAAACACTCCATTGATTTAATTCATATAATCATATTACCTATCAGGGTAATATCTTTTATTGAAATCCCAATACGGCTGGTTTCTATATAATTAAGAAAAACAAATTATACACAATGATAAACTTTCTCCTATATAAATTTATTGTAGCTGAGTTTATAGTTTTTGCTTAGTAGTTTTGCAATTACAAATGGAAACACTTAAAGCTTGGAATGTTTAAATTTTGATATATTGAAGATGCTGCAAGTTCAGTGAGAATTTGCAATCTAAAACTATAGATTTCTAAAGGAATGAAGTCTATTTCATAAAAATATTCGATAAGAAAGAAAGAAATTTTAATATTAATTATAAAATATGAAAGTACTGAAATATAAAAATACATATTTTGCTATTTTCAAAGATCGTAAATTATATTTATATTTAATCAGTAAAACATTGAATTTTCCAAAGTTCATGTTATCCATTTTGTTGTCAATTCCTTCATTTGCAAGCTAAATTTAATAAACACTGCCGGACTCTTAAAAAGGTAGAGTAAATATTGAGGTTTTACTTCACTTCAATGATTTTGAATTTTGGAGACCATGGAGTAAAACAAACCGATTCTCAAACGACATCAACAAAATTTTATAACAAGTTTCTAAAAATACTACCTTGTATCTTTATAAACGGTACATATAAATATATTAGGAATTGGGAACTAAAAACGCCGTTCTATGTATTTAATTCTGTAATGTCGCCGTTTCTGCTTTTTTTTCAGTTTCTGAAGGTATACCAGGTTTGACAGAGATTTCAATAAAATAGTTAACCTAAATATAAGAGCCATGCTACTAGTTTTCGGGTATTTAGAAAGTTAGAGAAAATACAGGACAGGATAATAAAAATTTACTGTTAGGGCCCATTAAAAATAAATCTTACCAGCCCGAAAACGAGAATATTTAAGATTATAACTTCAAAAACTTTTGAAGAAAGTGACTATAGCTTTTATGCACTTAGTTTTGCGAGAAAGAATGCTTCTCAATTACCTGCTGAACAAAAACTTACAACTGTCAAACCTGACAACCCCTTAATTAAAATTATTCTTAAATTTTCCCAATAGTCTGTTTAGAATGTGAAGTTTTTAAGTTATCAATTTAAATTTTACATTTTAGCCTTCCAGAGCATTGTCATATCGTAATATCTAGAAATATGAATCAATGGAGATTTGACAAAAACGGACTACAGTTTTGTTTGAAATGAGACACCATTCTTTAAGTGTAATTTTAGCCCACCAGAAACAGCTTTCTGTTAAAGATAATCAACAATTAAATCCATGTAAATACTAGTCAATACTAATCATCTTAGTACTATTAACGTTTAGAGAGTAATTGGAACTTAGCACTAAACTCACTGCTTTAGTTTGCAACTAAAAATTTTAAAAGCTTTTTATTCAAAATTTTATAGTAACCCATAAATTATATATCCATTAAATTATTACTACAACTTTTGAATTTCAATAAAATTTGTCAAAGTATTAAGACAACTAATTATAAAATGCAGCGACTTACATATTTGCACTCCGATTTAAGTCACTATCTGCATATGCTGAAAATACATTTTCTCTTGGTTGGCCGTTATAGCTCAGCTCAAGGTTCTTATTAATACATGTGTACATGAAGTCAGACAAAATTAGTGAAAACTTACTAATATGCACAGAGGTTTCAGCGGTACTACTGAAGAACCTGTTGCCCTTTCCTGTTCTTGGTGATTTCTACATGGCATCAAACCTTTCGGATGAAGTAACCACAAGGCTGCGTTATAAGCGGGAGTAGATTTCCGATGGAAATACCGTAGCTATACTTACATTGAGCTAAGGTAAAATAAAAAGTATATTAGTGAAAAAAATTCAACAAAAGCAGGAAATTAAGAGTTAAGTTATACTTTAATTCTTATAAATATTGTTCACATATTGTTTGAATATATAATGCAATTAAGGGAAGTTAATTTTTAAACTTTAAAAACCATTGAGATTTGTTAAATAATTCACATTTTTAAGAAACAGAATTAAAAATTTCATTTTACGATATAAAACCAATAAATAAATTATAGCATAGATATAGCCTCAAGTTTTCAACGAGCATTAAGAGGCTAATAATTTTTACATTTAAAGATTCATTTGAACCATTTTTATAACCAATTCTTTCGTTTGGTGCACTTCATTTTAAAGGGTTACATAAAGACAGCCTGCTCTGAATGAATAAAAATGACACTGCGAGGAGAGGAGTAAATAATATAGGTTACCATACTTGGCGCTCTATCATCCATTTGGCAGCGGGCATCCACATGTTCAGTCAAGCAGTTTCAGCATTTGCCCCAAGTAATGTCTGTCACTCAACTCAACTAACTTTTTGAGAGTCATTGAATAGAATACTACTAAGTTACAACCAGGTCTTCGAACACTAGTCTCCGTTCCGGTTCAACTAAAAAAAGACGTCTAGTTCGTTCGGCCAAAAGAAAAACGCTTTTCGGTTCAGTACCGAATGAATTTTATGTATACTCATTTATACTAAAAGTCTTGCAATCAGTGTTTCAAAATTTGTTAAAGAGTTCTTAAGTGCCTGCTCCTTTATTTGCATGCCTTCATCTAGAAATTTTATTGGCAACTCCTAACAATGCTAATCAACTAGTTCAAATTGAAATTTTTCTGCAGTTACTTTTTTACTAATATTTAAGCAAAGCGAATTTTGCATAAACCTTAATTTATAAATTTAAGATAATTAAGATCTTTAATACGAGCTTCTTACTGCAGAGTAAAAAACCGCAGTATTTTAATAGTAAAATGGAGTGACTTACCCTCTACTTTCACTTTGATTCAATTCAGTATATGCTGAAAACACATTTTCTTATTTGGCTGTTACAGCTCAGGGTTCCTATTCATACATAGAACCAGACAGAATTGGTTAAACTTGATAAGAATACCCACGGAGGTTCCAGAGGTACTACTGAAGAACAGGGTGCCACTTCCTATTCTTGGCGATTTTTAAATGGCGCCAACCTTTTAGGATGAAGTAATCTTAAGGCTGTGCCATGAGCAGGAGCAGATTTGACGGAAATAACGCAGCTGTAATCGCAGTAACCTATGGTAAAAGAAAAATAGTGGAATTAATGCCAACAAAAGATGGAAATTTAGTTAATATATACTTTAAATCTTATAAATAATATATTGCTTGAATATTCGATGCAATTAAGGGAAGTTAAATTTTAAAACGTTAATTCTTCGTAGAGATTCATTAATTCCCCATTTTTAGAAACAAGAGTAAAAATTTCATTGTATACGATATAAACCAGTAATAAACCATCGCACAGATATAGCTAAAATTTACGAAGAACATTAAAAAGGCTAATAACTTATACATTTAAAGATTCATTTGAAATTTAACATTTAACCAATTTTTCGTTTGGAGCATTTCATACGTTATTAAAGGGTTGCATAAAGGCAACCTGCTATGAATGAACAAAAAATACAGCCAAGAGGAGTAAATAGTGCATGTTACCATACTTTTCGCTTTATAGCCCATTTCGCTGCGGACAACCGCGTGTTCAGTCAAGCCGTTTCAGCATTTGCCCCAAATAACGCCTGTGTCACTCAATTCAACTATAAAAAAATATATAAGAATCGTTCAATAGAATACCACAATGTTTCAACCAGGTCTTCGAACAGTAATTACTGTTCCGGTTCAACTAAAAAATACCCGTTTAGTTCCTTCGGAGAAAAATAATAGTTTTCGGTTCAATACCGAATGAATTTTATGTATACTAATTTATACTAGGAATATTCAATTCTATCGAAATTTAGAAGATTGCATTTTAATTTTTACACTACATAAATCGAACCCACTAACTAGTACCGAATAGAAATACCCTATACACTCTGAAAATGTTTGATGGTAAAAGTTAATATTAAAACATTGAAGTATCAAAATACAACGTAAATAAAATAGAACGATGCTACATATCTTGCAACTAGTGAAAGTTTGTTATCTTGAGTGCCTGCCGTTTAATTTGCGCACTATATTTCAAAAACATTTTTAGACTCTTAAAAAAGGTAAAGAGTACATTAAATTTTACTTCCTTTTATGAATTATGGGGAAGGTAGACCAAGGAATAACCCGATTTTTACATTCTCAAATGATATAACGAATTCTTCAGCAAGTATAACATCTTAGCAAGTATAACATCTTGAAAAGCTTCAATTAAAAATTTATAAGTAAATTGGTCAACAGTAATTATAAACATCGCTCCTTGTTTTATCGCTACACATTTCCTTTTCTTCAAATTCTGTATTAATATATCAGGTTTGACAGACACTTCAATAAAGTCATTTACCTAAATAAAAGCCTTTCTACTCGTTTTCGGGTATTTAGAAAGTTAGAGAAAATACAGGATAGAAATTAATTGTTAGGCCCCGTCTAAAATAGATCCCAACCAAAGCCGAAAACGAGGAAATTAGATTTCAGAATTAAAATTTAAAATCGCTTTTGTGCGAAATGTTTGGCCAGAGAGAATGACTATCTGCTAACCTAACATTTAGGTCTGTCAGACCTGACAACTCCTTAATATTCGCAAGTTAATAAATTTGAGAATTCTGAACAGAATAAAACCTTACGGAAAATTAACAAGCCTCGTTATTCACTAGCCTAATGATACGAAAATTTAAGGAATACGAAAAATTAAAGGAATTTTTATTTTCTTCACCAAAATGAATTCGTGTTTTGTCAGAAACGTGAAGCTGTTGTAAAACTAATTTCTTGGAGAAAAAAAGGATTCAAACTTAAATCTGAAAAAAGGATAAAAATCTATATAACTATTAGATAATCACGTTCCCAATTTAAAAATTTTAAAAACTAATTTTAAAATATTTATAATGGTAGCTTCAACTCCTAATTATAAATGAAGACATATTTATTTGGAGTACAAACGATATTTCTAAATTATAAATCGTGTAAAACCTTTGATAAGTAGCTGAGTGTAGATAAATTTATGCTAGTCTTCGTTAGTTAAACCTACTGTAGATTTGAAAACCGTCAAATGACGGGTCTCTGTATTCGTAATGAATGGTTGTTTGCATTCACTTTTAATACTTCATACGGAAAACATTAATCATTTTAAGTTCTTTAAACTCGTGATGTTCTATACTGCCTAACATTTGAGAATTGCTTTATCAAAGAACAGATACGTTTTTATTCAGGTCTAAGCCATAATATAAAGGTTTTTCAACACGAGGAAAATATTTAATGTAGAAAACCGCAACACTAACACCTATAGAATTTCTGCTGCGGTTGTAAAGTACTAACTATGATGGAAAACTTGCTCTAAAGTACGCTGATCTGGTCCACAAATAAATTTTCCTTCATTTGCTCAATAAAAAGTCATATTTGACTATTATGGTTACTTAATGATCTAATAAAATCGTGTCATTTTGATTGATATGTGATAGCATTTTTCACGCTGAAAAATGTTTTTAAATAAGTCAGACTTACTTTCATTTCGGTGCGACGAAAACGACAGGTTACTTTCTCAAAAGGCAGAAGATAGAACGATGAGGAAAACACTTCGCTTCTATAGAATCGGGCCCCAGAGCGGAAGGCTTAATCAGCACTTTCAGTGGTAAAACTGAACTCCAGACGTACAAAAAAAGTTATCCAAGCTAACGCATTTGTAAAATACAGAAATTTTATTGGCAAAGTCTAACAATGGTAAAGAACTACTACCAATTTAAATTCTTTCTGCAATTATTTTCTTACAAATATTTTATAAAAGCGATTTTTACATAAACGTTACATACTTAAGGTAATTACGATCTTAATATTAACACGAGCTTCTTGCTGCACAATCAAAAATAGCTTCCAAAGTACTTTATTAAATAAAGCGACCTACCTTCTATCAGGACTACAATTCAATATCTGTATATACTAATTACACATTACCTTAGTCGGTGTTACAGCGCAGGTTTCCTGTTCAATCCGGAAGAATTCGTGAAAACTTGTATTACGAGTATCCAGAGGTTTCAGAGGTACTAGCCAAGAACCGGGTGCCCCATCCTATTCTTAGCGATTTTTAAAAGGCCTAATCCTTTCCGATGAAGTAACCTTAAGGCTGTGTTGCGATCGGGAACAGATTTTCCTATGAAAATAACCATGTGCACTATACGTATAGCTACATAAAATAAGTGCAATTAATGCAGAGTAACTAATCGGGAAATTTACAGTTATATAACCGATTTCTTACATATTGCTTACTAATATATTGTTTGCATGTTTAATGGAATTAAAGTCTTAATGTTTAAAAATTAAGACTAAGATTCATTAAATTCCAGATTTTAGAAACAATTAAAAATTTCATTTTACTATACGAAACTAATAAATAAACCATCTCACAAATATAGCTTAAATTTTCAAAGAACATTAAAAGTCTAGTACTAGAACATTTAAAGATTCATTGGAATTTAAAGTATTGAACGTTTTTTTAACTAATTTTTTCGTTTGGTACATTTCATACGTTATTAAAGGGTTACATAAAAACAGCCTGCTCTGAATGATCAAATAAAAATGACAGGGGGAAGAGTAAATAGTGCAGGTTACCATCCTTGGCGCTTTATCGCCCATTTGGCTGCGGGCATCCACATGCTCAGTCAAGCCGTTTCCCCAAATAACACCTGTGTCCCTCAATTCCACTATAAAAAATTTTGGAATTATTGAATAGAATACCACAAAGTTACAATCAGGTCTTGTAACAGTAATTTTCGTTCCGGTTCAACTAAAAAGTACACCGATTTGTTTCGTTCGGCCAAAAATAACGGTTTTCAGTTCAGTACCGAATGAATTTTATGTATACTCATTTGTACTAGAAATATTACGAAATGCCCAATTCTATCAAAATTTAGAAGATTGGTTGGTTGAAGCTTAATGGCGCTAATTCCTCAAGGGACAAACTGCGCCAAACAAGATGAGGAAAAAAACCAAAGACGGAATTTAGAACAAATTTTGACAAAAGATAAAAAGACAGGATTTAAAAAGATTAAATTAACAAGAAAAAAAATACAATCAACAGAAAACACGAATACAAATTGAGTTATATACAGATTAACAAGATTTGAAAATTGAGTGAATTGAAAATTGAAAGATTAAAAATTGAAAATTAGAAAATTGAAACACAAACAAAAATCAAATTTCGGTATAAAAACCAGTTTGACGAAGAAAGGGGAACAAGTTTGGATGTGGAGTTTCCCCGATGATTAAATTAAGATTAGGAGATTGATTACCAAAAAATTTTATATACAATGATTTAGAACAAACACAGGACGTTAAAATATGTGCGACTGTGTAAAGTGTCTTGCAATACGCACACTGTGAAGGAGCTTCACCCAACAAGAGATGGGCATGAGTGAGCCTGCAATGACCCACTCGTAGACGAGTGAGTATTACATCATGTCTCCTAGAAGGGAGTTGAGGCCATTTAGTTATTTTTGTTTTAATTTCCCGCAGCTTATTTGAAGGAATGTTATCCCAGGAGATCTGCCATTTATTATGTAAAAGATCTTTAATATAATTTTTCAAGTCAGGATAAGGTAGACCAGTGTTGAGAAAGTCGTTTGCAGACCTGGTAGCCATGTCCACAAGTTCATTGAATTTAGAAGATTGCATTTTTTGTTTATACTAATTAAAACGAACCCAACAACTGTTGTACCGAAGATAAACACTCTAAACATTCTGTAAAAAGTTTAAATTTTAACATTAAAGTATCCAAATACAACCTAAATAAAATAGAACGATGCTACATATCGTGCAATCAGCGATATTTTAAGATTTATGTTTGAGAGTTCTTAGATGCCTGCTGTTTTATTTGCACGCTATATTTCGAAAACATGTCTAGACTCTTAAAAAGGTAACGAGTATATTTTTACTTTGTTTTAAAAATTTTGAGGGCAAGGAATAAAATAGTTTTTCAATTCTCAATTAACGAATGATTCAGAAACTCTTTAAAAAAAGAAACAAATAAAATATAATATCTTCAAAAGCTTTGCAATGAAAAATTTACTAGTTAAAATAGGGAAAGGAATTTAATATCGCTCCTTATTTTATCGCTACATATTGCCTTTACCTTATTTCTGTATTATATATCAAGTTTGACAAATATTTCAGTAAAATCATTTACCTAAATCTGAGCCTTGCTACTCGTTTTCGGGTATTTAGAAAGTTAGAGAAAATACAGGATAGGAATTTACTTTTAGTTCCCGTTTAAAATAGATTACCACCCTAGCCGAAAACGAGAAAATTGGATTTTAGTTTTAAAATTTAGTATCGCTTTTGTGCGAATTGTTTGCCAGAGAGAATTACTCTTTACCTGCTAACGTAACATTTAAATCTGTCAAACTTGACAACTCCTCACTTAGAAACTTGTTATCCAATTAATAAATTTGCTAAATTCCGAACGGAATAAAATTCTTATCAAAATTAACAAGCCACGATATTCACTAGCCTAATGACGCCTAAAACACTTAAGCAATGTTGATTCTTCACAAAAAAGAAAGTTCAGTCAAAAATGTGATTTCTTCGGAATCGTAGGGGGAACAATAGTCAAACTTAAATCTCGGAAAAAAAGGATAGAACAAGTCAATACTAGTTCATCACGCTCCTAATTGACAAAGCTTTAAAAATTTTAAATTAAAATGTCTTTAATGAATCCTTATATTTTTAATTATAAACTTTAAGACAATAATTAGGACTAACAGTGATATTGCTAAAGTAATTCGAAATCGTGCGAAGCCTTTGATAAGTAACTTAACGTAGATAGGTTAAAGAAAATTAACATAAATTTAACCTACTGTAGATTTGAAAACATTTATTGTTAGTGTTTCTAGCCATAATGAATGGCTGTTTGCACTCTGTTTTAATACTTCACATGGAAAATATTAAGCCCTGTAAGTTCTTCAAAACTGTCATATTTTATACTGCCTAACATTTAAAAATTGCTGGTTCAAAGAAGAGATGAGTTTTTATTCAGGTCTAAAGGCATAATATAAAGGTTATCCAAAATTTAATTCAGCAAAGCCAGTATTTAACTCACCAAAGTGCTACACGAACAGCTATAGACTTGCTGCTACAGTTGCAAAGTACTAACCTTGGGAAAAAAAACTTACTCTAAAGTACACTAACATGGCCCACGAATTTTTCTTCACTTGTCCAATAGGTCATATTCGACCATTACTTCATGATCTAATAATAAAAGTTAATATTTCGTCATTTTGATCGATATGTGGTAACATTTCTAGCAGGGAAAAAGATTTTAAGTGCGATTTTCATCAAATAGCACGGCCGCATCCCAAACACTCAGGAGGAAGCCCCTGACCAGACCGACAGATGATCCATAGATTCCCACTCCTGATCAGCCATAGATTCCCTTCAACCAGCAGTGTTCCGGACCCAACATTTTAACCCACAAAGGTACCCCTTTTACATACATTGTGAAATTAAGATTAGGTCCTCTCTTATATTTACATAATTATTTAAGTATTAAAAAGTTATTGTCAGAACTAATTTAGAAGATGCTGACAAAGCATAGTTTATGAAAATTATGCACGAGTTTGTACATAGGTGGGTATATATATATTACAATAAATTTACTTTTTTATATATTGAGCTAGTTTCGGATGCTGTTAATTTATCTTTTAGTTTGTCTTCAAATGTTATGCCTGTAGTTTCTCAGAACCTGTGGTTAAATTTAGTACCAAAATATTTTTACACAACGCAATCAAAATACTCAAATAAAGACGAGGACTACACGACACATGGTGCCCTGACCATGTTGCGTTACAGAAATATTTTTTTATGTGTGGTAATTACACGACACATGGTGCCGTGACAAACCCCGATTATTTTTTTTGTTGCACGGTTATTTGGCACATGGTGTCTCGACCTGTCGCGATTATTTTTGTCATGACCAGTTACAATATATATTAGGCGGCAATTATTTGACACGAGATGCCATTTATTTTGAATAAAAAGAAGTTTTGGTTTAGTGCTTCTAAGAGAGAAAGCAATTTCGTGTTGAAAATTAAAGTATTGTGTTTGCCATATCAAATGAGTATTAATTTTATTTATGATTTTAATTTGGTTGTTTACGTCTTTTGATTGTTTTGCTGTACATTGTGAGGGGTTATTTGCATAATTAGTATTTAAGCAGAATTATTTTGACTAAGTATTGAAATTTTGTTTAGCGAGTAAAATATTTTGGTATTTGGATTGACAAAAGTGTATTAGGGGCTGTATTTTGTGTGCATAGGTTAATTTTGAATTTGGATAGAGTTGAGTAGTAAAGATTTCTTTTGAGAGAAAGATTATTTAATGCTTCAGTATTGTATATTTTTAATTTTGATGGCGAGTTTTATAGTATTTACTAGCATATAGCCCGACATAATACGGGATCAGTAAAATTTTTAATTTTCCAAAATTGTAAAGTACGCTATGAGGCAGGTAAAAAAATAGTTTGTTTTTTGGCCGAGAATTATCTTGCAACAAAAAATAACCGATGATTCAATTTAAAATGATCACGTATGTACCTAATCCATTATTTAAGCCAAATATAAAAGAAAATTATTGACGTCATATCTAAGTTCAATGGTAAAAGGTGTGAAAATAAGGCATAATTTAAAATAAGGATTCAATGAGATGATTAAAGGAATGACGTCATAATGCTAGAACACTGTTTTTACCTATTATGGGATAAATTGATAAATTTAATCGCCTACCCTTAACCGGGGAAAATAGGAGTTCAAATAATGGCATTAAAAGCTCGAAAAGAGGGGAAGGGGTGGATATCGAACGTTTTAAAGAAGCCACTATTTTTTGCTGTGGTATGAAGCATATTTATAACAGTTTATTTTAGAATCGGATCTATAATTTAAGAGAAGATAAACCTTACTCTTTGAATTTTGCTAACTATGGATGCCTCTATCCATTCCAGGTCCAACCGCTTCATAAAATTGAGGACAGACGTACAGATAACATAGGCTATTATTATATAGGGGATGTAGGGTATTATAAAAGATTTGGTGATAGATGAGTTAGATTTGTAAGAATTTTGGTATGTGGAAAATTATGGCGGAACCAAATGTTAGACAAATCCTTGTGCCGAATGTGGATGAGATAATTCCCATGTTTCGTGGTTTCCCAAATGAAAATTTCGCCGGGTTTTTAAAGAGGTTTGAAAAAAATTTCGGAAGTATACAATTGATCCGATAACGCGAAATTTCTATGGTTTAGTGCGCGATTATCCGGGGATGAGCGAAGGAAATTGGATTGTATATTTGGATAATAATGATTCATTAAATTTCATAGATGTTCACTGAGAAACAGGACTTTCCAAATTCGATTACGTTAAAAGAAACTGGATATGACGGTGAAGAAGATGTGCTTGGACTTAAAAACTAAAAATTGAAAGTGTAGTTAAAAATTTAAAAAACAAAATTTAAATTCCCGGCAGGAAAGAAGTTGTTTGCGCAGATAGCATTTGAACGGGTGTTGAAAGCGGTCACTAATGAGTGGAAAGAAATGATAGAAGAGAGAGAGGATTATGATGAAGTAATAAAATTTTTTCTGAGAGAGAAAAGAGACTGGTAAGAAAAGTTAAGGAAATCAATGGGTTACAAAATGTAAATAAAAATGAAATAAAGTTTGAAGAATTATCAAGCCAGAAAAAAGAAAAATTGCTTTCCTAGAGGAATCCATAAATTTAATGAGAGTTGGAAATAGCAGTGGTAGTCGAACAAATAAAAACTGATATTTTTGGAGAGAGTTTTGTAATTATTGTAAAGTCTATGGACATACAATAAGAAATTTTTTTAAAAAAAATAGGTCATAATAGAGACGCGGACGTAAATGAATGCGAAATAAATACTTCGAGAGTCTTTGAATTAGTTCCAATAAATAGAAGTTTTAACGGACAAAAGTTAAATTTTGGCACTGCGGATGACAAATCAGAAAATAGAGATTACAAGCAAATCATTAAATTAGTAAATAAATTACATTTGGAACCAAATGAAAACTAAAGTGGTAAAAGTTTCAGGAGATATTGACATATTCAAAACATAAATTTTGAACAAAAATATTTTGGCATAAATCATATAGATTGTGAAAGAAGGTTGATCAGTAGAGATAAAAAGCCACATTTGCGTATTAAAAATCGCAGTTTGTATAGTGTAACTCTAAATAAAGGATCAATTATGGGTAAAATGAAATTAAGAGATGGCTAGAGAAATTAGAGTAAGGAATCAAAGTAAAGACAATATAATAAATGAGGTTAAAGAAATAAATGAAACTATAGAAGCTGTTGACATAAATCGTTTGCAAAATGTAAGTCAGTTAGAAACGAATAACCAAAATATGAACACAAACAGGGGATCAGCTAAGGTAACGAAAAATGATGAAGTTTTGCAAGATAAAAATGATAGTAAAAAGGGAAGTAATAAATTGAAAGATCAAAGGGATCAAAGCCAAGTAAGAGATAAAAGCAAATAAATTACAAAATGAGAATTTGAGAAAACCAAAATAAAGAATTAGATGTAAATTGGTTAAATACAAATAATGGTCAATTGATAGTGCAAACGAAAATTACAGCTGACAAATAACCAAGAGGTAGTGCCGAACAGAGAAAGAAACAGATTGATAAAATAGTGGAGATTATGAACAAGCAAGGTACTAAGAAAACAATTTAGATGGACCGGAGGTCAAATTAAATGCCATGCAAAGTGAAATCGATCAGGACTTGTTATCTGACGGAAATATAGCGAGAGAACAGAATAATGATAGGTATTTGTATAAAATTAAATGTGAAATTAAGTATGGACTAAATATTCAAAAAATTAAGTCAACAAATTTTTATTTAGATGAAAATAGAGATTTGCTGTTATTCAAAATTAAGAACGATACAACTATTAAGAAATATTGTGGCCGATGTAAAATTGTTGTACCGAACAAACTACGACGAATTGTGTGGCAGAGGGCACACAGAACGCACTTAAGTATACATAAAACATTTGAGTTCATAAGAAAGGAATTCTATTTGAAACGTTATTTCAATGATGTTAAAAATTTTACACAGTCATGTGAGGTTTGTGGAAGAATTAAAAGTAATGACGTAACAGAAAAACCAAAAATTTCAGATGGATCAAAACCAATGATTATAACTTTCAGAGACATGCGGGCAGTGAATAATAATTCCTCAAACAGTAATACAAATGGGGAGAGCAATGTAAATTCGGGGGTGGAAAATATGGAGATGCACATGTCAGAGGAAAATGTAAATTTAAATGATGTAATTGCAGAAAAGCATAATACAAGCAAATAGTTATGTAATAAACAAGGATAAGGTAAATGCCCCAAAACACAAATATTTTCTGAGGCCACGAAAGAAGGATTATTAGGGAAATAATTATTTCATAAAATATGAAGGATTTAAAAAGTGGCAAAAAGATGGTTTTGAGGTTAGTTTGTTTACATCGTCAGAAATTAAAAACGGGGGACAGTGTACGCGATTGAAAATTTGCTTCCCCCACCCTATTTTTTTACTGTCATATTGAACTTTTCATAGTTAAAAATACAATTGCTCATGATTATAAATATCCCGGAGTTAAGTGAATATAATAATTCAGAAAGGAAACAAAACACGGAAATCAACAATGGCAAATCAACCAATGGGAATATAGAGATTAGTGACATTATGGTTTCGTCAAATAGGGGAAGAAAGAATAAAGGCGAGACAGTCAAAACGTCGAATCACGATTGTTTTCCAAGTTCAAGAGCGAATAAAATTAAAAATAGGCAAGAAAATTTCACTAAATCACGAAACGCTATGTAGGCATAATAGTCTAGGGTTACCCCACCTCAGAGATAAAGACGTGTTTTGTTTACACTGTTAACCCGTATTCGAAAAGGAGAAATCCTTGCAAAAGGGGGACTATATGCTATGCAAAATGTGGTTGAGGGGGTGATATAAGAAGATATAGACAAAAAAAAGTGTGTTGCCTGTAGGAGATTTAACTGCAGCTAAATCTCAAATAGACAACAAGCATCCAGAGCAATGGAGATATTATTGGAAAATGAGATACGATTTCTGGCCAAAATTATATTGCATTTTTCTAATGATATTGAAAAATAAAAATTATATAAATGGAGTGATAAATAACACATAGTTTTTAAGCGAGAAGTATAAAAATAACGGGTAATTATTTCAAAACATTTTAAGATATAAATCATACAGAATAATGGCAGTATTATAAATATAAATAAATAAGACATGAGAATAGTGATGCAAAAGGGGTGTTTTAAACAATATGAATAATAAATCATAAAAATTATAATAGATGAACTGGAATGATCTTACCAGTTTCGTTGCACGGTTTTGAAGAATCCATTTGTTATGAGGACTACACGACAACCAGTTTACTTCTATATAGCTGGTTTCTGTATTGAAGATTTCAAGACACCTGGAGTAGAAGAAGTATCGCTTTTCATTCAAAACGAGGTAAAGTTACTTGACTATTGCTGTAGATTTGCAGACAAAGTCGAAGCTCTTCCACAATGATATTGATAACATAAGCAATTTTAGTCTTCAGTACTCGAATTGTATTTTCACATATTCATGACCAACTTTTGTAAGTATCTAATACTGAGTACTGCCAAACAAGCGGAAATCCTAAAATGGTTGCAGGAAACTTTGGTCGTTCAGGAAAGAATGAAAATATAATGGCTTGGTCTTGAGCGTCAGTCGCTAAACGGGTGCTAATGAGACCGGGTTTTTTTTTTTTTTTTTTTTTTTTTGGCAACGCTATGGTCTACTTTCCAACACGAGGGCTAGTGACACAAAGACTTCCTGCTTAAAGCCAATTCCAAACGGCTATTAACATCCATGTCACAGTAGGATTCGAACTCGAAAACTCTGGTACCGATAAGAAATTCTGCAAAAATTTGATGGTAACTGGTTAAAATATTAAAACGAAGTATCAAAATACATCCGAAAGTTAATTATTCGAATTAAATTTATCTTTTAATCAATAAAGCACGAAAGTTACCGGAAATTTAAAAGTTACTGTTTTTTGGTGACTTGATCGTTCTGTATCAAGTATTTTTAGACTTTCAAAAGGGCAAATACAGCAAGTTTTAACTCTTTACTTCATTTTATTCTTATTGCAGATCTAACGGCATGGAATAAAATAGTTACCGATTCAAAACAAACATTAACGGAATGTGATGAATTAACAAATATAGCTTAAAAAGCTACAAGCTTAAAAATGGCAAAGAGAACTCAAAATATCGTTCTGTATATCTAGCCGTCTATATCGAAATTTCAATTTTTCTTTAATCGTATAGAAATATGCCAGGTTTGACAGAAATTCCAATAAAATTTATCAAAATTCACGATTCACCAAAACCCTTTCTACTCGTTTTCAGGTATTTAGAAAGTTAAAGAAAATATAGGATAGGAATTTATTGTTATTCCCCATGTAAAATAAAACCCGTCCCCGACCCGGAAACGAGAAAACTAAGGCGATTTGAATTTTAAAAGTTTTGAGAATGTAATTTTTATCTCTTGTTTTTATATTATTTGCCAGTCAATATTTCGCAATTACACGTTACCTAACATTTATAACTGTCAAACCTGACCACTTTTTAGAAAGCTTTAGATTTTCCTCAATTTTATTATGCTACGAATTTTGAACATTTTTAAACTTAATTTTGTTTTACCAATTTATTATTCATTAGTTATTGATAACTCATGAAAAATAAATAAACTAGTGTGGATTTTTTTTTCCCCCAAGAAGCGATACTAATGTCGTCCAAAATCCGGCCAAATTCTACGACTTCATTTCTTGATTTTCATTTTTCAATTCTACATCTTCATTTCATCTTTTCATTTTCTCTCCATAAACAGTTATCAAACTTAAATCTGTGAAAGAAAGAAATGCAATAATTAGAATCGTGTAACAATTAGTCAATAATTAATTATGTTCTTATTATGCAAATTTTTACCATTTTATACAACCATCCTAGTACTATATCATTAATATAAGAAATTTAATTGTGAATCTAAAGCTTTAGTTTGCTATAAATGTGTAAAATATATTTTAAAAATGAGAAGGAAATTTACGATTCAGAACAGTCATGTACAGCAATTCATTAATAGTTATAGTTATATTTACAGTAAATAAAAATTTAGGATTGAAAGTTAAACTTTGCAGTTAACCCACTGAGCAGACGCGTCGATGGGGATTCGACAGCGAATTCCTGTTCAAAAACGGACCTGTCGACCCCTTCTCGTTCGTACTCGTATAACACTTTTGAGGAAAACATATTGCAAAGCGATAATAAATGAAAGAAACTAATTTTGCGTGACGGAACTCGTTTACCTCGCAGGGAAAATAACTTAAAAGTAGCCTGACAACTTTTAAACCGGCAACTCTAGTATGGTACGGTAAGTTCCGTCTGGAATTTACGAAGAGGGTGACTATTTTGAAAGGGAAAAAGGTGGGGAGGGTGGTCGGTGGATGGGTTAAATTAAAAATTCACTCAAAATATTTATTAGGACTACTAATACTTCCCAAATGATCCCGAAATATGAGAAACCTATGGGTAACTGAAGGTAAATTAAAGTTCTGCAAGAATAGTACTTTAAGCTTAGATTTGAATGCACTGAAATTTTTAGACTATCTAGAAAAACAGCTGATTGCACTAGCAATAAAAAATATGCACGGAAAACAGTAAATGCATTAAGATCGTAAAATTTTAACACTAAACAATCTAGGTTGGTTGGTTGAAATTTAGTGGCGCTAATTCCTCTTGGGACAAACTGCGCCAAACAAGATGAGGATATAAACAAAAGACGAAATTTAGATAAAAAATTTTGACAAAAGATAAAATGACAGGTTCTAAAACAGATTAAAGTTAAAAAAAATATATATATATAACATTCAACAGAAAACACGAAATAAAAATTGAGTTATATACAAATTAACAAGAATTGAAAATTGAGTAAAATTGAAAATTGAAAGATGAAAAATTGAAAATTAGAAAATTTAATCACAATCAAAAATCAAATTTCGGTATAAAAACCACTATGGCGAAGAAAAGGGAACAAATTTGGATGTGGAGTTTCCCCAATGATTAAATTAAGATTAGGAGATGGATTACTAAAATATTTTACATACATTGATTTAGAACAAACACAGGACGTTAAAATATGTGCGACTGTGTAAGGAGTCTTGCAGTACGCACACTGCTAAATAATCTAGGATTATCTTTACTAAGATATATTAGAGTTTGTTAAATTGCTTGTCTATCACCCAGAGTTTGGTTTGGTTTGGAGTGCTACGGTCTACTTTTTGCTACACGAGGGCTAATGAGACCGGGACCTACTGCTTAAAGCCGATTCCGAACGGCTACTAACATCCATGCCATAGTGGGATTCGAACACACAAACTTCGGTTCCGAAGGCCAGCACCCTAACCATTCGGCCATCGTTCGGCCCTATCACCCAGAGTGAAAAGCTATATGCACTCAACTTCAACACTGCAAACAGAAAGTATTCTGTCATTTTAAATTTCTAACCAAGTAACATCCTAAATTGTCGTACATTTTAAAGCTGCCAGATTTTAAAAATATGACACCACTCTTCAAAGCTATGAAAAGCGATTAAATTCCAGCGAAAATAAAAGACAAATATTCTAGGTCCGATAATTCCAAAGCAATTAAAAATCGTGCAAAACTTGTGGTGGGTAACTTAAGCTAAATTTCTCTGACAATTTTAGTTTATTTAACCAATTTAAGACTTAAGAAATTAGACTATCCAGAATGCATGACTGTTCCCACCCCTCTTCAATACTTAAAGCGGAAAATATTAAGTCCTTTTCATTTTCTAAACTTGCTACATCCTGAATTGTCGACATTTTAAAATTGCTGGATCAAAAAACATCGCTTATTTGTTAGATCTCTTTGAAACATAGATGTTAATTAAATGTATTGAAACTTTTGAATGCCAATAAAAATTTAAAATCAAAATTTTTTTTACGAGTACTGCTAATATGTTCAAAATGATTAAAAAATATGGGAGACTCTTGGATAACTTAAGTATTCTGCAACAATAGCACTATTAAATCCGAGTCTAGATTTGAAAACACCAAATTTCTAATCTGTTTATCCAGAACAAATTGCTGATTACACTAACTTCAGAATTTTAAATGGAAAATATTAAAACCCTCCAATTCTCTAAAATTGAGACATTGTAAATTGTACATTTTGAAGCTCCTGGGTCAAAACTGCTCCGTTGTTAGGCCTCTAAACACAAAATGTTATTTTGTTCCAATAAAAATTTAGAGTCAATATATTTATTCGCATTATTACTAATATTTCCTATACAACTCAAAAATGCGAGAACTTCCGGGTAACGCAATCTAAACAAAAGTTCTGCAACAATTACAATTTAATTAACTCAGCTTCGATATAAAAACAATGCAATTGCTTGTCTATCACCCAGAGTGAAAAGGTATAAGCACTCACCTTAACACTTCAAATAGAAAGTATTAAGTCATTTTAAATTTCTAACTGTGCGACATTCTAAATTGTCGTACATTTTAAACCTGCTACGATTTTGTTAGGTTTAACAAAATTGTAAATGTAGTTTAACTATAGCACAAATATAAGTTAGGTAAACATTTTAACTCAGCTTCGTTATAAAAGCAGTGCAATTGCTTGTCTATCACCCAGAGTGAAAAGGTATATGCACTCACCTTCAAAGCTTCAGAATACAAAGTATTCAGGTATTTTAAATTCCTAACCGCGTGACTTCCTAAATTGTTATAAGTTTTAAACTTGCTAGATCAAAAGCCTGCCACGATTTTGTTAGGTTTAACAAAACTGTAAATGTAATTTAATTATAGCACAAATATAAGATATATAAACACTTTTATTAACGCAGCCTCGATATAAAAGCTGTGCAATTGCTTGTCTATTACCCAGAGTGAAATGGTATATGCATTCAAATTCAGCACTACAAAAAAGAAAGTATTCAGTCATTTTAAGTTTCTAACCAATTAACATCCTAAATTGTCGTACATTTCATAGCTGCTAGATCAAAAAGCCTACCACGATTTTGTTAGGTTTAACAAAACTGTAAATGAAATTTAATTATAGCTCAAATATAAGTTAGGTAAACACTTTAATTAACTCAGCCTCGATATAAAAGCAGTGCAATAGCTTGTCTATCACCCAGAGTGGAAAGGTATATTTACTCACCTTCAAAAGAGAAAGTATTCAGGTATTTTAAATTCCTAACCGCATGATTTCCTAAATCATTATACATTTTAAATTTGCTAGATCAAAAACCTTGCCACGATTTTGTTAGGTTTAACAAAACTGTAAATGTAATTTAATTATAGCACAAATATAAGTCAGGTAAACACAGCATTTAAATCCTGGAATTCAACACACATAACTTTTATAATGCCGATCGAAGGGTTCAGAAACATCCTACGTTATTAGATCAAATCAAAATATTACAACAACTCAATGATAGCAAAATATCCAATACACCAACCTTTACACATCCTGTTTCACTTCCAACATGCCAATTGAGGTGAAAGCTGCATCTTAAATACGCCAGCACAACCCCGCAGTGGATAAAAATTTGCATCTTTGCAGTTGCCATATTCGACTACTACAATTATATTATTATCTAATTAGGAAAGTTAAAATCTTTCTTTAATTTATCGATATAGGGTAACATTTTTCACACGGATAAACATTATTTTAAATAAGAATTTAATTTTAGAAACACTAGAAATGTAATAATTTTTTCTGAGGTTTTTATCTATTTACATCTATACGAAACTCAATGTTACAAATTGAGTTTAATTTGCTGCTAATGAATACATAACAAATTATGCAGTGTTTCACTTGTATTCATGATAGCCTAGCCTTTCGTGCTGAAATCTGTTACTAATATTAAAGTTACTAATTAAAAATGGAATTCAATAATAATATTAAGGGCCGGTCTCACCAAAGTCGTTTAATAGATAACCGTGATTAACCCATGGTGACAACCAATGGTGGGACTCGATTTTCCTTTTAAACAGAGATTAATTGTGGCTAGCCGTTAAACGATTTTGATGATACCGGCCCTAAGGAAATAGTTATTCCTTAGGCTGGTTTAATTATTTTTTTCTATATAATTTAATAATTATATGGGAAAAAGTTCGCAACATCAGAATTGTGGAAATTAGCCGACATACCTGTGACAAGCCGGCAAGCTTGGAACGAGCTTGGGTATTTTCTCTCCAGGCTTTATAGAGGCGGCATAAGTAGGTACAATGCTGGATATACCTTCAAGATGATGATGCAACTGGATTCTTTGAGCCGAGCCCTAAGTCTAATATGAATTTAATTGAAAAAGTACAAAATAAATTCATGAGGCGAGTTAGAGGCGCACATCGATGTTTATCCAATGAAGTAATAAGACGTGATTTCAATATGTTAACGTTCAAACAGTCTTGTATTAAATCATCCCAAAATTTTTACAATAGTCAATAGTATTCCAAATGAAATAATAGCCGAACTTCCGGATTACGATCACTACAGCTTCTAAGAAACGCAGGCCTCGCGCGCACTGATCTTCTGACAATAGATAATCTACCTTAATCTTTCCTCTCGGTGCTTATTACTTCATCCCCTCCCTTTTATGTTGTAATGTAAATGTGATGTGTTGTAATGTGGAAAAAAAATATATATGTATAAAATAATAAAAATGAAAATAAAAATTATAAAATAATAAAAATAAATAAAAATATTTATGTGTATTTTTTATTATGGAGCAGAAATTGTACCTAACTGTGTTTGATGTTTTTAATTAGATCGTAAAACCATCTAGTGTAAAACCTAAAAGTGCCTACTAATATTCTTTTTCTTTCAGGGTATTAATACTTTCTGCTTAGTATTTTGCAGGTTCATGACTACAACCACCAGCCCTTACGATTTCTCTTACCCACCTTTTAATGAGCGGCATCTAAATTATTCCTTTCTAAATTTAAAATTATATCTTAACAGAGCTCACCTCGCTTACTTCTTACCTTTAGATCGGGGATAAGGCCTTCTGGCTAAGGAGATAACGCCCGTAATATCGGGGAGGCTGAGCCGAGCCCTCTAACCCAGAGATTTCAGACAATAAACATAAAATGGCAACGAGCAGAAAATAAAGCAGCCAAAAAGAAGAAAGAGAAATACAGTAGAGGGGAAATGAGGGTACATCACACAAAAATCTAGAGAGTAGAAAGTTTAGGGATGGAAAAACAAAGTATTTATTGTGGCCAGGGACAGTGTTGGAGAGACCCATGATCTCACAGGATGACTCCGCAACAGAACTCCCTGGGCCAAGACCTCTAGTTCTGTTGTTGCTAGTAACGGTAATGCATTAGTCTATGAAACTGAGTTGGCATGACATTTACAGAGTTTAATTAATTAAGGTAGGGAACGGGGGAAAAGAAAAGAAAATGCCTGAGTTTGTGCTGGAGAATATACAGTACAAAAATTACATTGATATAAGACCAGTGACTAAAATTAAATACACACTTAAGTACAAGCTAAACTGATCACGCGAGAATTATTTAGTAACACGCTAATATCAGATCATAATTTTATTAATTAATTAATAAAGTAGAACAAAAAAGTAGGAGCAACCAGAAACTGTGCAAGCAGAGAATAATGGTTATCATAGGTTGGGATTTAGAAGTTATTTTCTCGACCAATGAAAATTGAAATGACGGACCAATGGCAATCTTAGGATTTGACACTCCAAACTTCGAGCACTAGCGAATGCTGCTGTAGCTAGGCTAGCAGAAGAGAGAGGGGATGTGGCGAAGAAACTCGAAAGGGTGGGGGAGGATTGAAGTCGAGGTTTCAGGAATCAATTGCATAAGAAATGCAATTGCTTAGACACTTTATATACTGGAACAGCAGCGCATGTGAAGTGGTTTTGTTCCTAAGTAAGCCCGTTATTCTAAATGGAGATTAGTCATAATGTAATAGTATTTCGGTGTTTGTGTGTATTTGTATGTAGAATACAAACTGTTCTTTAAGAATTAAGTTACAGTAGCACCAATATAAAACTGTAGAGAATAAAATTTACTATCATTGTATAATACTTATTTTGATGGACTACATCAATATTTTAAGGTAGGGTTAAATCTCTATTTAAAACAATAAGTCATATTTTAATCATTTGTCAATAGATGGCGCCCCTAAAATCTCTAATTTAAAATTTTAATAAAATCAAAATTTATAAAAAGTAAAATTCATCTAAAAGGTATTATATATATATATATATATATATATATATATATATATATATATATATATATATATATATATATATATATATATATATATTATATATATATATATATATATATATATATATATATATATATATATATATATATATATATATATATATATATATATATATATATATATATATACATATATATATATATATATACATATATATATATATATATATAAATATATATATATATACATATACATATATATATATATATATATATATATATATATATATATATATATATATATATATGTATATATATATGTATATATATATATATATATATATATATATATATATATATATATATATATATATATATATATAAACACACACACACACACATATATATATATATATATATATATATATATATATATATATATATATATATATAATATATATATATATATATTATACATATATATATATACATATATATATATATACATATATATATATATATATATATATATATATATATATATATATATACATATACATATATATATATATATACATATATATATATATATACATATATATATATATATATATAATATATATATTATATATATATATATATATATATATATATATATATATATATATATATATATATATATATATATATATATATATATATATATGACATGGACCGAGTATCCACTAGTAAATATATAAGTCAGTCCACACTCAAGTCATTATTTTCTTCTCTTTATTAATCCACTTAGCACGCTAATCAACATGGCGTCTCATCTTTGGCGCCCAACTGCAAACAAAGGCCGTATTCACTACTTCGAGAGCCAAAAGGTCCGACTATAGTAATTGCTTATCGCTCTCTGCTAATATCACTGCGCGTGTGCCGTATTTATGTGACTAGTAACGCGAGGCGCGTTACTCCCATTAAAATAATCCCTAATTAAAATCTCTTAAATTACTCTATATTTTAAATCCTGACATATATATATATATATATATATATATATATATATATATATATATATATATATATACATATACATATATATATATATATATATATTTATCCACTTTAAACAAATACATTGCACAATAGTTAAGAACTTTTTAATTTATATCAAAATATATAAAACCATACGTATAATTAAAAAAAGAAGATTAAATTGAAATATATAATATTGTATATTATATATAAGAAATATATGTAAATAATATATAAAATTGAGATATATATACTTCTGTGTGTTAGTAGAATACAAATTGTTGTTTAAGAATTAAGTTACAGTGGCATCAAATATATAACTGTAGAAAATAAGATTTACCATCATTGGATAATACTTTTTTTTGATGCAGTATATCAATATTTTAAGGCAGGGTTAAAACTCTATTTAAAACAATAAGTCAGCTTTTAGACGATCGTCAATAGATGGCGCCACTAAAATATAATTTTAAATTTTAATACAATCAAAATGCAAAAATGAAAATAAGATTCATCTAAAACACATTATTTTAAGAAATTAAGGCCTTGATATTACTTGTATTTATGCATACATATATTTTTATCCACTTTCAATAAATACATTGCACGATAGTTAAGAATTTTAAATTTATATCAAAATATATAAAACTATACATATAAATAAAAAAACGAAGATTAAAACTGAAGCATATAATATTGTATATTATATATAATAAATATATATAAATGATATATAAAACAGCTACTACTACTATATTTATATAAATAATATATAAAACTGAAATATATATACTTGAGTGTGATAGTAGAATACAAATTGTTCTTTAAGAATCAAGTTACAGTAGCACCAAATATAAAACTGTAGCGAATAAGATATACTATCATTGTATAATATTATTTTGATGAACTACATCAATATTTTAAGATAGGGTTAAAACTCTATTTAAAACAATAAGTCATATTTTAATCATTTGTCAATAGGTGGCGCCCCTAAAATCTCTAATTTATAATTTTAATAAAATCAAAATTCATAAAAAGTAAAATTCATCTAAAAGCTATTATTTTATTTTAAGAAATTAAGACATTGATATTACTTATATTTTTGCACACACACACACACACACACACACACACATATATATATATATATATGTATATATATATAGTCGTAAAAATGAAAAAAATAAAAAAAGGTTTCTTGTGTTGAAAATAAATACTTCAAAACTATTAATGCTGCCAAATCTCATTTATTTCACAAATTAACATGCCAAGACTCACCTAGAGTCCAAGACTCACCTAGTTATATGACATTTTTTCATAGAACACGGTTAAATTAAACAAAACAGAACGAGAAGTTGCTTGTTGCCACAGCGTACAAAATAATATACTTTTTCAAAATCATTCAATTCACGGTGACAAAAATTAAACTATGATAAATAAATTCACATAAACAAAATAATAAATTTAAATAATTATTTTGTTTTTAACATAACAAACCAAAATTTATAAAGTGGATCTCATATATATATATATATATATATATATATATATATATATATATATATATATATATATATATATATATATATATATATATATATATATATATATATATATATATATATATATATATATATATATATATATCCACTTTCAACAAACACATTGCACAATAGTTAAGAACTTTTAAATTTATACTAAAATATATAAAACCATACATATAATTTTAAAAAAATGAAGAGTAAAATTGAAATATATAATATTGTATATTATATATAAGAAATATATGTAAATAATATATAAAATTGAAATATATATAATTCTGTGTGTTAGTAGGATACAAATTGTTGTTTAAGAATTAAGTTACAGTAGCATTAAATATATAACTGTAGAGAAAAAGATTTACCATCATATTATAAAACTTTTTTTTGATAGCCTTCATCCATATTTTAAGGCATGGTTAAAACTCTATTTAAAACAATAAGTCGTCGGTACCAGAGTTCGTGGGTTCGAATCCCACTATGGCATGGATGTTCGTAGCCGTTCGGAATCGGCTTTAAACTGTAGGTCCCGGTCTCATTAGCCCTCGTGTGCAAAACAGTAGACCGTAGCGCTCCAAACCAAACCAAACTAAAACAATAAGTCATCTCTTAGACTATCGTCAATAGATGACGCCACTTAAAATATAATTTTCAATTTCAATACAATCAAAATTCGTAAAAAGCAAAATTAACGTAACAGATATTTTTTTAATTTAAAAAATTAAGGCATTGATATGACTTGTATTTATGCATATATATATTGTTATCCACTTTCAAACAAATACATTGCACAATAGTTAAGAACATTTAAATTTATAACAAAATATATAAAACTTTACATATAAATAAAAAAATGAAGATTAAAATTGAAATATATAATACTGTGTATTATATATAATAAATATATATAAATGATATATAAAATTGAATAATATATAAAACAGCTACTACTACTATATATATATATATATATATATATATATATATATATATATAAATAATATATAAAACTGAAATATATATACGTGTGTATGTTAGTAGAATAAAAATTGTTCTTTAAGAATTAAGTTACAGTAGCATCAAATATATACCTGTAGAGAATAAAATTTACCATCAACTGATAATACTTTTTTTTTTTTTTGTGATGGTCTACATCAATATTTTAAGGCAGGGTTAAAATTCTATTTAAAACAATAAGTTATCTTTTAGACGATCGTCAATAGATGTTGCCACTAAAATCTTTAATTTCAAATTTTGATGCGATCAAAGTTTATAAAAAGCAAAATTGATGTAATATATTATTTTAATGTAAAAAATTAAGACACTGAATATTAATTGCATTTATGTATATATATATATTCTCCACTTTTTACAAATACATTGTACAATAGTTAAGAACTGTATATAAAAATATATAAAACTATGCATATAAATAAAAAAAATGAAGATAAAGATTGAAATATTAGTAAAAAAATAATAAATTTTTCTTTTCAAATATATAAAAATTATAGTTAAAATATTTATAACTTTTTGGATAATCCCGTAGAGTATAAAATAGTCGAGTATGTGGTTAAAGTGTAAAAATTCAGCAAACCTACTTTTTAAGTAACAGTGTGCATAAATTCTACAATTGTGAAATTAAAAAAAAAAAAAAAAAAAAAAACATTGTAAAATATCAATATTAATTAAAGTGGTATAAAAATTCCATACAAAATCATTATATCACAGCAACTAGTACAAATTTTGTAATGTGGTTTCTTGATAAATATACAGAAATTTAAAAATATTGAGAATGTGTTAAATATTAAACATCTAATTTTGTAGATTTTAAAGTCCAGAGATTCCTTTTTTAATCAAGGATATTTTATAATATTTTCTATTGCATGTCTTGAACATTGGTCCTTAATCGTCGTGTTACATTTTTGTGTTGATACATGATCAAAAATTCATTAATACCCCTATTTTTCAAAAAAAAAAGTTTCAATTTTTGTTATCTAAAGTCAAATTTAATCATCAAAAGTGTATGCCCGCAAAATATAACATTCTTGGTGACGAGAGAAAATACGTTAGAACATGTTTTCTCAAATCTGTTACTTAATTAGAGAAAGTAATTTTATAAAGAATATACAAATTTAAATTTTATTAGTTTAAATTGCACGTTCTATTGAATATCTATTATTTCCACAAGAAATTTTCAGAAACTATATATTCTGTCTCATATTATATATATTCTGTCCCCATGCCACAATTCGTACTTCGATAAACGGAATATAATATTTGAACTCAAATTTTTAGTTCTAAGAGTAATATAATCTTCTAAAAACCGAATACCTCTTTCTAATTCATTCTATATTATCCGTCTATCACTAGATGGCGCCACAGCTAAACTTTAATTTTGTCAATCTTAGTAATTTTGCATCAAATTTTAAATTTTTAAGCTTACAAATTACTTTATGTAATTGTTACATTATGGAATATAGAAATAAGGGTGAATTTTAGAAATTTAACTCTAGAATTGCGGATGTTGATCCTATACTTATTTTTACTTAAGTGAGCCAATTTGACTCATACGAGAAAAGTGAAGTTTTTTACAAAGAAAATAGTTCCAAATTAATTTAAATAAAATGTTTATTATCAAAAAATTCATAGAAAACATTTTTTACATACAAAATCTATTTTTGAAACCCATTTTCAGCAAACGTTTCTATTACATTTAGCACAATGGTTTCTATATCTCTTTCTTTTGCATGGTTGTCGAACTTGACAGTTCTTACGTGCGACAGTAGCATGAATTTCTGTCATTGGAAAGGAAGTGTTCTCGACTTCTTCTCTATATTTACTTTATTCTATATTTATTTCTATTTTTATTTATTTTCATATACATTCTATGAGTCAAATTGGTTCACAACCGTGAAAATAGGTATACCCCATTGGATAATGCGAAATGAAGGGGTCTGCGTGGAAGAGGAATGAAAGTTTACATATATTTTATTACTTAACTAAAAACCAACGTATGTTTTTGAAAAGTGGTACTAAAGCTATATACATATATACATACATATATATATATATATATATATATATATATATATATATATATATATATATATATATATATATATATATATATATATATATATATATATATATATATATATATATATATATATATACATATATATATACATATATATATATATATACACACACACACATATATATATATATATATATATATATATATATATATAACACACACATATATATATATATATATATATATATATATATATATATATATATATATATATATATATAGTGATCAAATTTTTAATGAGTCAAATTGGCTCGGGCCGCAAATTTTTGTCTTTCTGCTTCAAAATTTGAAATCGGAATTGTGTGTTTGCACTTTAATTATAAATATACATTTATTATACTATTTATTTCAAAAATGCACAAATGACTGCATTGTTCAGATTTTTCATAGTATTTTTATATAGTTAAAGATTATTTTACTTTTGAATTATATATTAAGTATTATTACATTTTTATTGTTTGTAATATCAATGTCTAATAATATATGTATGTAAGGAAAATTCTCAGGGGTTTTCAAAACTTAAATCAAGGGTAAAAATTCCCGCGTCATTTTGCATTCCCCTTTTTAACCCCTAACCTAAATTGACCACTGGGGCTACAGGTTACGCCCTCAGAGCAGGGGCCTGTCCTGCATGGCCCTAGCGGACAATTTAAGAAATTTCCAAATAAAAAGGAGATACAAGCTAGCGGAGACAGATTTTGCTAGAGATATTTTCCCACAGTTGTTGACCCTAGTGTTACGTGTCTTGCACATAGAACTTCATGCTAACTGACCCTTCAATTTGTCCTGTCCCTATAATGAAGTGGGAACCCGTCCTTCAACGTTATTTTAATAATAAAGGTTTTTAGCTGAAAAGGTATCATTTTTATGGCCATGACTGCAACCCCCCCCCCCATCGAGAAGTCAGTCTCATTACATGTATATATGACATGTCTTGATCCAGAGTTAAGGCGAATGGAAAACACTCCTCTTGATAATAATAAGTTCTATTAACTCACCGTTCTTAAGGAAAACAACATGCTGCATTTTCATTGTTCGTGGCAGAGCTATGCGTGAAGGTGTTGACCGCTCCATGTCCACGCGTCAAATATCAAACTTATCTGTTTGCAACCTCATCAAATAGCTCAAAAATTACAAAATCAATTTACTCAAATTTACAAAAACCTTCCCAGGGATGTACCTAATAATTTCCCAAACTTTCACGGTGATTGGATGCATGGTTTTTGAGTCTATCGAGTACATACAGACAGAAACTCATTTTTATATACATAGATTAGCGCATACATTTACAAGCTATCGAGTACTCATTTCTTCAACTGCTTAAATTACTTTAATTTTAAAAAATATCTATGCGTGGTATTAGATCATTAAATCCACGTACCACGTTACAGGAGTTAGCAATAAAAAATTGGTTGTAGTTATATAAAATAATTATTTTCATATACTTTGTATAAGTAATAAAAAAGTGGTAGCGATAAAGTTTTTACAAAAGTATTACAGATTCAATAATTTTGTGTGATAATATATTAAGATATAACAAAACCTCAATTCAAACGACAAAATGATTAAAATAAAACTTTTCTTCATTTTAAATATAGGAAGAGAGAATTTCCTGTCTATGAAAAATCTAGACTGAAACGGAATGATCATCTCCTCACCTTTTTAAATTTTCAGTATCTGCCACTTGTTATGTTTTAGAAACCAAGAAATATCTACAATTTTTAAGTAGCATTAAAACAATTGTTAATTAGTTAACTATAAAAGTTTGCTCTACTTCCACAAAGGCACGTCCATATGTTTGTTTTTTACCCTCTGTGAACGAATAGATACTCATTATTATTACGCTCCTCCCACCTAGATTTGACATAAATTATCTATTGAAATAATTTCGGCGTAGCTTTGTTATTTGTTAATTTCGATTACTGACATTATTTACTCTTGAAGGTAACGTATGTTGGTCCTTCTCGCAGCATTCAAACTTCCAGACAATATGTTTCCGTGTGTAGGTTAAAAAATATGTCTATAACGTACAACATTTTAAAGAAGAAAAAAATTAAAAGAATTAAAACCTAAATAATAAAAAATATCTTCGAAATTAAGAAATTTACGAATTATATAACTATATATTCTAAGTATTGAATAATAAACAGTAAGATAACGAAATATGACAGTGAATTAAAATGTACGTTAACAGAAAAACATCCGCTGAACATAAAATAAATAAAATTTTATAAATATTTTGAAACAGAAATGCTAGAAAAAAATCAGTTATTAGAAAAAGTGTAAAAACGATAACACTAACAAAATGCAATTTTTTTTTTTTTTTTTTTTTTTTTTTTTTAAATAACCGCTAGAACATTAGCAAAACTAAAGGAAGTCAGGATCTTCAGGATGGTACTGGGCCGGGCCCTCTACTCCAGAGATTTCTAACAGTAAGCATAAAATAACAAGCAGAAAAATAAAACAACTAAAAGGGGAAAGAGGGGATAGGGAGGTGGATTCGTGAGTTCAAGACACTAAAATGAAGAGTAGAACCATTACTATAAATTGATCTAAAATTCTGAACAACTTGAAACAAACTGTTTATGTATAAATTTATGTAATTAAAAATGGAATGTATGTGAAAATACAAAACGGATTTGATAAAAATCAAAGTAAGATATAAATTTTGGATTAAGAACTAGACTTTCTTGTAAAATATATTTTAAACATATTTTTATATATAAAAGTATTCAAATTTAATATTAAGTTGTCGGGAACATAACACCAAAACTTACAAAAACTTTAATCAAAAGTTTCTTATATGGAGAATAAAGGTGTGGCAAAAGACTCATTAACATACAGCTAAGAGAAGATTTTAAAAATAAAAATACAATTTAGAATTAAATTGTACAAATAAAATAGATGTAATAAGAGAAAAATAATAAAATGATTTTAGATTAGTCATTGGTGTCAGAAAACGCAGAATTTAAGAATAAATTTTCAATTGTTATTAAATGATAAATAAAAAGAGGTGGAGCCTAAGGTTTCTTAAGGATCCTCAGCGCGAATATTCTGTACATAGGAAATGAAGTTTCTCTGATGACCGGGATCAGCAGCTTGGAATTGTGTTAAAATATTTTTTTTTTTTAAATTAGGGTGTCATTTAACTGTATATATGATTTTTAAAGACGCAGTTTCAAAGTTAATCGCTGGTAAGAACAAGACGATGTACAGATATAAAATCAAAAAGTTACAGAATGAAACGGCACCGATAATAATATAGTTTTAAAGAAAAATAAGTGTAAGCAGAGACAGTAAGATGTTCTGACCCCGACGATGACAAAAATTAACTAACTTAATTTAAATTAATAAAAAAATGTTTTTATATTTATTTATTATTTTTTTATGCCACTTTCGGATTTTTAATGCAGTTTAAATATTTTTAAAACATTTATTTTTATTTTTTTACATTTTTAAAGTTTTATTGTTTTATTGACTATATTAATCTATTATTTTCGTGTATTTTGTACGGATGTCCCTGGCCACAAAAATATTTTATATTTTCTATCCCTAAACTCTCTACTCTCTAGTTTTTGTGCTATGAACTTACGAATCCACCCTTCTGTCTCTTGTGTTTATTTTTCGCTCGTTGTCATTTTTGTGCTTACTGACAGAAGCCTATGGATTGACAATCTCGGCCCATATGTTCTAGTAGCATCATACTTTTGATGCCTTTGATACTTAGTAAGATGATTCATAAAAAAATTATTGTTTCGGAACTACAGCAATTACATAAGAATAGGCACAGATTTTTATTGAGTGCCTATGAGCTGAAAGCTCTACGACTCCCTTAATGGACTTGACATGTAATGAATATTAGCACTTTGAGACTGACAAAAGAAAATCAGAACTTCAAACAAATTTAAAATGTAATAAATGGCGTGTCGACTCTCTGGATCTTGTGTTGTTATGGCAACACCCTCCAGCCCAAAACTAATTTAAGTAGTACGGTGTTTCCGGGCACCTTGACTGAAAGTCGAATCCCCAATGATGAGCAGTTTATACATCATTATAGGTGTGCTTCGTAAGTTGCAAGTACATATTAAGATGAATTTACATTAAAAATAGGTACAATAATTACAGTTAAGTTAAAATAAGGCCCTGTCCTCAATAATATTAATAGTAAAAATACAATAAAAAGAGATAAAATTTAAAAGTTAAATGTGAAAAAAGGGGTGAGAAAGGAAAGAGACTATTTTTGTGGATAAAGACATCCGTTTTTAAAATTTTAAAAATTTTTTGGGTTTTATTTTTTTAGACAGAGTTAAGGAAAAAAGACTACGTTGAGAATAATAATATTCACTTAAAGATCATTCAGTTAACTCCTTGCTCGCCATGTGACTGAAAAAAAATTTCCAACCTTTATTTAGCTCGACTTAATTATGTCATATCTAATATTTGCATTAAATGAAATATGAAGAATTGTCATATTTCTAAATAAAACTCTTGATTAATAGAAATAATATCTAAAAAAAAGAAATCTTAGCCACTATTCGAAATTAATGTTTGTTTTTCTATATTTTTTAGTGTAGAAAAACGTCTTTTTTTTACTACTTTTGTTTCAATTAGTAGAATGTTTTGTGAGTAGAATCTAAATTATCATAGACTTTAAAGATGAGAATTACAGCATATGATTAATATACTACTCAATAATATTTTTCTTTTACCCCATAAAGTTTTCCATGATGTTCTCCGTTGTAATTGCTTCTACTATTTTTCAAAGTGCAATTCCTAGTGACACTGTCATTTTTAGCCCCATTTAGTTTTAGCTCTGAATAAATATATAATAAACAAAATATATATATTTATGTATATTATCTATACATATAATTTGTGAATTTATTTTTTAAATATAAAAGGACTAAAAATAAAGGACTAAAAAATAAGCCTTAAAATATTTACGCCGTTTATAAACTGCTCTACCTGAAAAAATATCATTTTTCTTTACTTTTATAATTTACTTATACTTTATCATATATATAAGGCAATATCAATGAAAAGTACCGGGCGGCCATAATTAGACTGACAGTGCTCACAGTGTTCTGTAGCGCGATCTATTTGCGAGAATGACTCCACATTTTGTAGGAAGATTAAACAAGACGGGAAACGAAGGATTCCGCGAGAAAAAAAAATTGTTCTAAAAGTTACCGCTAGGGAAATGTTTGGCGCTGTGTTATACCTCCTCCGATATAAAGTAGAGAGAACGAAGTAAAACTAGACCATAGAAATCACGGTTGATCAGCGGACCTAATCAATCACAGGACAGCTTACAAAAAAGGAACGGGCCAATCATAGGAAAGATTACAATGATAACAGAGTCAAGACTAGTTTCCACAAAGTTTGGCGCGATTGTGGTCAAACTGTTTTATGTTTCACGTGCTCGATTTTTCCTAAAAATAATCAAAGGCTCTTTTCAGAGACAATATCTCAAAACTTACTAAACAACTTTTGGTAACAAAAACATGAATGTGTTATATTTTATGAGAATGGCCCATCTATCAAACGATGAGTTAATAAGGGATCAATACAACATTACTTTTAAATATTTTACAGATGAAATATTAAATGCAGTATTTCCCTTATTTTTTCATTCAAAATTAACTTATTTACTAGGTGAGATTTCCGTGCAATATAATTTACATGTGTTTGCACAGTAGATATTTATTAAATATACTAGCATATAGCCCATCATATGACGGGATCAGTAAAATTTTTAATATTCCAGAACTGTTAAGTACCCAATGAGGCAGGTAGAAAAAATGGCTTGTTTTCTGACTGAGAACTACCTGGTTCACTCTCAATAATTTATATATCGTCTTACTCCTCTAGAGTCTCCCGATATGTAATGCAGTTTAGAATCACATTGAACTCATAGTCGAACCGTGTGGTTAAATAATAAACAAACACACAAAAGAACAAATTCTTAATTTCCAAATAGATATATAACAAAGTTAGATATTTATTATTCAGAGAAATAGACTCCTAGACTTTTATGAAAAGAATTTGTTGTTAATACCGGTGATAAAATTTTCATTGCAACAAAAATAATCGATGATTAAATATAAAAGTATCACAAATGTACCTAATTTATTATTTAAGCCAAATATAAAAGAAATTTACGTAATATCTAAGTTCCGATAAAAGATTTAAAATAGGGTAGACGATATTTAAATAGTTTAAAATATGAAATGATAAATGAGATGTTTAAAGGAACGACGTCACAAATAGAAAAGATTGTTATTTTACGTCTTTATTAAGTGATAAATGGATAAATTTAATCGCCTGCTCTTAACAAAATAGGGCTTGAAATAATGGCATTAAAACTCTAGAAAAGGAAAGGGTTGACGAACGTTTTAAAGACGACAGTATCTTTATCTGTGATATGAAGTATGTTTAAACCAATTTATTTTAGAATCGGATCGATAGTCAGGAGAAGATAAATTTTAATCGCAATGTATGCCTCTATATTCCTGGTCCAACCGCTTCATAAAAAGGTCAGACGTACAGATAATTTAGGCTATTATTAATATAAGGATAGAAAGGCTTGATTTTCTTAAATTTTTACAAGATACTTGAAAAAATTCAAGTTTGCTACGTAAAACTTATTTTCCTAGAAAACAGCATTTCTCAATCTTTGTACTACTTTATTTAAAAATCTATGAAAATTTGTTTCTAATATTTAAAATGTTTTTAAATAAAATAAATTAAAATAAGGGTCGATGTAAGCCAGATTCAAATGTTATTCCGACTGAACCCCAAAACATTCTTTTAACTTAACAGATAATAAATATTAACTAAATTGTATAATATTTCAAAACTAAATTTGACAATAAAAAACGTCCTTACACAAGTCACACTCAATAACATGTTGATGAAAGGTCAAATATGTCAAAATAAAAATATCAAAACAAACGTACCCTTATAAACTATTTCATAAACTAGAAAAGAAAAAAAAAGAAGAAAGGGTTACTTTTATAAAGGCTCATTTTAATCCTATAATAACGTTGCTTATAGGAAGTTTTGTATTGCCACATAGAAAAATGAAGCCAAATACATAGAAAAATGAAAGCCATTGAAGGGTTACTAGGATGCCTTCAAAACTGAAACGAATCTGATTGGTTAGGTCAGCTGATCAACCGTGATTTCTAAGGTCTAGTCGAAGTAAGGGATAGAGTCTGGATCCACGAACTTCATGATGCCAGGAGTAAATACTCGCTGTCACTATACTCGGTGTAAACTCAATAGGCGCTTCAAGGTCACTGATTTTTCCTCGATGACCAACTTTAACTATGGTAACGACAGTTGGAGAATGATTTTACTCTTTTTTCCCACTGAGTTAAGGGGTGGCATGCATCGTGTGGGCTCTCCGTGCATGATGAAAGTATGTTTATTTAGACTATACTTTGAAGAATAATACTTTACACAAAATTTTATGAGTAATTTCAGACCTGTTTCTAAGTTCATAAATTTAAGATATAATCCCATTTCATAAAATTACAATTCAAAAGTTGTATGATATATTCTACTCCGTAAGATTTAAAAACTTCTACTGAAAAAGTAAATTTTTTTCTTTTGCACACACAGTTGCATTATTTACAGATATAATATCATTAAGATGACGGAATATTTCACTAATTTTAATGAGTAATTAGTTATGATTTCTCACTATTTTTCTTTATATTTGTATAATTCTTTTAATTTAAATATCAAAAGTATTTCTTAATAATTAATTTATTTAAGAGAATGTAGTTCTGAAATTCCTTAAATTTAAGTTGTATGTTAATAAGTATATTATGAAGTTATGTGGACCATAGTAAAGTTTCTATTCCAAAATTGTACTGTATTAATTGTTTTATGATTTTACAAGAAATGAAAGAGGTCTTAATGCAATAACAATATTTTGTATAATTTTATTATGAATTTAAAGATTTATGGGCTGTTGACACATTTTTAGAAAGTGAAAATTGCTTTAGAAGGTAGAGATACTTAATGTTTTAGTAAGATTTGTAAATTAAAATGAATTTTTGTATTTTTACAAAAACATCTGTGATTTATTATAACCATTTTATACATATTGTTAAACTTTTCTTTATGTAAATAGTTAACGCATTTATGCACAACTGAAAATTTTGACGTTGCTTATAATAATAAAGCAAGTCGTCTGAACGTATTGGAATCATATCCTCAACTGAAGTGCTGAAAATAAGTGTGAATGCACAGGCTTCTTGGTCGCTATCATAGTAACCGATGACTGGGGAAACGAGAAAGTGTGATCTTCAAGAAAGCGCCAGGTATAATAAGTCGAAAATTATAAACTTTTTCCCTTTTTTCAAAATTTAAGAGTCGATTGACTTCTTAACATGATGTACAATTAAGTGATAAGTAAACGACCCCCCCCCCTAAAAAAAAAAAAAAAAAAAAAAAAAAAAAAAAAAAAAAAAAAAAAGTTGGGAAACGCTTCCGAAAAATAAGTTATTAATGAACATCTAGAATCTGTAAGGTGACCTTAAAACAGAAGCAGTATTAAATCTGATAAGGCATCCAAAAAAATGCGGGGAATACCCTAAATGAAAAGGCCTCATTCGTTAAATGAGACTTACGATACACAGCCTATCAGAACAAGGCTTTACACAGTAAAAATAACTTCCTTCCCGAGAATTCGAATTGACCAGCGTAAACAACTGATAACGGAAGAAGCTACAGTGTCGGAAATCATTTTATTAGCTGATACTGGAGACTCAAAGGAAGATGGACGGGAAATCGTTGCTAATCTTTGCTATACTTTTCGTAGGAGTATTGAACGGGATCCAAGGTAATGGATATTAATATTCAGTTTAATTGCCAGTTAAAATTGTGTCTTTATGAGTTAATTAAAACGTGATCTGAATTTGAGATATAATTCAAATCTCTATTATATCTCAAATTTTGTTGCTATCGATTTCAAAGCAGTATTGAACGGGATCTAAGGTTATGGATATTAATATTCGGTTTAATTGTCAGTTAAAATTATGTCGTTATGAGTTAATTTAAAAGAGATCGAAACATACCTCCCAATTAAACCTCAAATTTTGTTGTTATTAATTTCATAGGAGTATTGAATGGGATCCAAGGTAATGGATATTAATATTTAGTTCAATTGTCAGTTAAAATTGTGTCGTTACGAGTTAATTTCAAAGTGATCTGAATTTGAGATATAATTCAAACCTCTCAATTATATCTGAAATTTTTTTGCTATCAATTTTATAGGAGTATTAAACGGGATCCAAGGTAATGGATATTAATATTCAGTTTAATTACCAGTTAAAATTGTGTCTTTATGTGTTAATTAAAAGAGATCGAAACAAACCTCTCAATTATTACCTCAAATTTTGTTGCTATTGATTTCATAGGAGTATTGAACGGTATCCAAGGTAATGGATATTAATATTCAGTTCAATTGTCAGTTAAAATTTTGCCGTTATGAGTAAATTAAAAAGTGATCGTAACAAACCTCTCCATTATACTTGAAATTTAGTTGCTATCGATTTCATAGGAATATCAAACGGGATCCAAGGTAATGGATATTAATATTCAGTTTAATTACCAGTTAAAATTGTGTCTTTATGTGTTAATTAAAACGTGATCTGAATTTGAGATATAATTCAAACCTCTCAGTTATGTCTCAAATTTTGTTGCTATTGATTTCATAGGAGTATTGAACGGTATCCAAGGTAATGGATATTAATATTCAGTTCAATTGTCAGTTAAAATTTTGCCGTTATGAGTAAATTAAAAAGTGATCGTAACAAACCTCTCCATTATACTTGAAATTTAGTTGCTATCGATTTCATAGGAGTAATAAACGGGATCCAAGGTAATGGATATTAATATTCAGTTCAATTGTCAGTTAAAATTGTGCCGTTATGAGTTAATTATAAAGTGATCGTAAGAAACCTCTCAATTATACCTGAAATTTAGTTGCTATCGATTTCATAGGAATATCAAACGGGATCCAAGGTCATGCATATTAAAATTCAGTTCAATTGTCAGTTAAAATTGTGCCGTTTATGAGTTAATTAAAAATTGATCGTAACAAACCTCTCAATTATATCTCAAATTTTGTTGCTATCGATTTGAAAGAGTATTGAATGGGATCCAAGGTAATGAATATTAATATTCAGTTCAATTGTCAGTTAAAATTGTGCCGTTATGAGTTAATTAAAGATTCATCGTAACAAACCTCTCTATTATATCTCTAATTTTGTTGCTATCGATTTCAAAAGAGTATTGAATGGGATCAAAGGTAATGGATATTAATATTCAATTCAATTGTCAGTTAAAATTATGCCGTTATGAGTTAATTAAAAAGTGATCGTAACAAATCTCTCTATTATATCTCCAATTTTGTTGCTATCGATTTCAAAAGAGTATTGAATGGGATCCAAGGTATTGAATATTAATATTCAGTTCAATTGTCAGTTAAAATTGTACTGTTATGAGTTAATTAAAAGAGATCGAAACATACCTCAATTATATCTGAAATTTTTTTGCTATCAATTTTATAGGAGTATTAAACGGGATCCAAGGTAATGGATATTAATATTCAGTTTAATTACCAGTTAAAATTGTGTCTTTATGTGTTAATTAAAACGTGATCTGAATTTGAGATATAATTCAAACCTCTCAGTTATGTCTCAAATTTTGTTGCTATTGATTTCATAGGAGTATTGAACGGTATCCAAGGTAATGGATATTAATATTCAGTTCAATTGTCAGTTAAAATTTTGCCGTTATGAGTTAATTAAAGATTCATCGTAACAAACCTCTCAATATCTCGAATTTGTTGCTATGGATTTTAAAGAGTATTGAACGGGATCCAAGGTAATGGATATTAATATTTAGTTCAATTGTCAGTTAAATTGTGCAGTTATGAGTTAATTAAAACGGATCGCAACATACCTCCCAATTATACCTGATTTTGTTGCTATCAATTTCATAGGAGTATTAGACGGGATCCAATATTTACGAATCCAATATTTAAAATCGAAACATACCTTGTGTTCACGGTAAACGAAATAAATATCGGGTTAATTGTCAGTTAAAATTGTAACGTTATGAGTTAATTTCAATGTGATAGCAACAAACCTCGGAATTATATCTCATATTTTCTTGTGAGTTTCATTTATGAAATATTATTAAAAATATCCCTCCCTTATTATTGTTTGTTATTATTGTCCCCTAGATTATTGTTTGTTGGGTTTTAGAGAATATACAGTGGAATTCCGTTATAACGAGTTTGGCAGGAACAAAGATTAAATTCGCTATATCAGGTGGTTTGTTATATCCAGTCTATTAGGAAAAATGTTAGATTTGACAAAATGTATTCCTTAATTGAAAATTGCATTTATCAGTGATGTAATTAAAAATTGATCAAAAAATCTATTAAATATCATTAATAAATTAAATCGATTAAAATCGTTTAAATTTTTAGTTTCATTTAGTCAAATTTTAATAAACACATATTGTATTTTAATAATCTATTAAATTTTAGTTAAATTAAAAGGCAATACAGTGGACTCCGCTTAATATAATCAGTTTGGGATACTGTGATTTGGTTAATAATAACCGATTGATAACAATAAACGATATGAAAAAATTAGATAAATTTACTCCTCCCCCCTTTAACTCACACAAATTTCAAAATATTATATATATATATTATACATATATTATATATATATTATATATATTATCTATTATATAGATATACATATATCTATATATATATATATATATATATGTATATGTATATATATATGTATATATATATATGTATATATCTATATATCTATATATATGTATGTATATATATATATATATGTATATGTATATGTATATATATATTATATATATACATATATATATAATATATATATATATAAATATATATATATATATATATATATATGTATATAGTATATATAATATATGTATATGTATATAAATATATATATATAATATATATATATGTATATATGTATATATGTATAAATATATGTATATGTATATGTTTTTATATACGTATATAAATACATGTTTAATATATATATATTTATATATATAATATATATATATGTATATATATATATATATATATATATATATATAAATATATATACACACACACATATATATATATATACATATATATATATATATATATATATATATATATATATAGATGTTTATCTGTATATGTTTTATATATATCGTATATATAATATAATATATATATATATATAAATATTAAAATTAAAATTATATAAAAAAATTGTATATATTTTTACTATGTATATGTAAATAAAATATATAATATATTATCTTTAATATATATATAAATAAATGTATATATATGTATTTATTAAATCTAAAAATGTATATATATATAATATATAAAATATATTGATATATTATATATATATATATATGTAAATATAAAATTTTATATATGTATATGTATGTATATATGTATATATGTATAATATATGTTTTTATATACTTATATATATATATTTCGTATATAAATATCTTGTATATATATGTATATGTAATATATATGTATATAATTCGTATATATATATCATGTTGTATATTGTTTTATATATACGTATCACGTATATATTATATGTATATGTTTATATTATATATATGTATATATGTATATAGGTTATTGTATATATATATAAAATATATGTATATATGTATGTATATATGTTTCTATAATATATATATATATTTATAATATATTATATTATATATTTAACATTACTAAAAATGCAGAGAGCAGGAGGCCCTCGCACACACCAGCACAACATAACGAACTCTCTAACAGTCTGTCCTTTTCCACTAAAACAAAAAGGTGCGCGCGCAGATGGCCGTTGCGCGCTGCTACATCCTTCCCCTCAACCATCGACTAATGTCCTCATGTCGATGGGTGAAGTCTAGGAGATCTTCTGACTGGGGTAGAGTCTGGCTGTTGCTCACTTTCAGCAACTGGTCGACCTCTTCTTTTCAGGGGCAACATTGGGTTGCTCTGCCCTTGCCCTCTATAAGGTTGGAGGCATGATGAGTGGTATTTTCCTATGGGAGTAAAAGGATTATTTTGGGTAGCAATCAAATAAGATGTAGGAGATTGTACTTTATAAATAACATATGGGCCATCGCGTCGTGGCATAAATTTAGCTGTTCTTTCGGATTTGGTTTGACTTTTGGGGTGGAGAGTTACCCACACTTTATCACCTGTTTTGAATTGAGGCGTTTTTCTGATATGTTTATCAGCATAAAATTTATTTTTATCCTGTTTCAATTCTATATCAGACTTCAACTGATTCATATAATTTGCCAAACGTTTCAAATAGGGCGTTATCTCGGGCACGAAGTTGTCATTTGAGATAATAGCTCGAAGGTCGCGAGTAACATCGTCTGTTGTTCGAAGCTCTCTTCCGAACATAAGAAATGCTGCTGTTTCACCTGTTGTGTCGCATCTTGCTGTGTTCAGGGCAAAACGTATGGTTGGGAGTTTCTCACTCCAAATAGTGTGGTTACCTTTGACAAGGATTGCCAATCTTGGTTTTAAGTCTCGGTTCTTCCTCTCCACCGGGTTTGCCTGTGGGTGATATACCGGGGTTAACACCTGATCTATATTAAGAAGATAACAAACTTGCTGCATCACTGAACTAACAAACTGACTTCCATTGTCACTTATTATTCTTCTTGGGAATCCATAACGTAAATAAACTTCTTTTCAGGGTGATAGCACATTCCCTAGCTGTAGCATGTTCTAATGCGAAAAGTTCAGTCCATCTAGTAGCGCAGTCTTCTACTATAAATATCCATTTTTTACCATCAGGACTCTTGGGTAATGGTCCAAATAAGTCAATTGAAATTGATTCAAAACGTTGGTTATATACAGGTGTTTGTAGCAAACCTGAAGGTTTCTGATTACTAGCTTTAAATCGGCAACAATCTTCACAATTCTTTATGTACTCTGTAATGTATCTACGCATGCCAGTCCAGTAGTACCGCTTCGCTATCTTACTAAGTGTTCCTTCTACACCATAATGTCCCGCCATTGGGGCATCATGATATTCTTTCAGTATTCTTTCACATTCATGCTTTGGCACTACTAACTGGGCTTCTTCTGTCTCTGCTTCTGGTGAATATCGGTATAAGACTCCTTGATTCAACAAATATCCCCGATTTAGCCAATTTGTAAAATTTTCATCTTTAGCAGGACTCTCAAATGATTCAATGATCTTTTTAAGGTCTGCGTCCTTAAGTTGTTCTTCTCGTAATTCTCTGGGACTTCGTGTTGGCATATCAATGGCAATTTTGCAGAATTGGCAATATTCTTCAGCGTGTTGGCAGAAAGGTCTTGACAAGAGATCTGCCACAACGTTGGCTCTTCCAGGTATGTATTCCATCTTTGGGGCAAACGACTGGACTTGCAAAGCCCAACGAGCAAGTCTTCCAGTTGGAGATTTTAAACTCATTAGCCAACGAAGAGGTTGATGATCTGATGTCACTGTTATATCTTGTCCCTCGATGTATCCCCGAAATTTATTTAGGCCCCAAACCACTGCCAACGCTTCTCGTTCTGTGGTTGTATAGTTCCGTTCTGCATCGTTTAATAGTCTGCTCGCATATTCAATAGGGTGCTCCTCAGCTCCCTCACCTTGCAACAGCACTGCTCCAAGCGCGTAGTTGCTAGCATCGGTTCGCAAGATGTATGGCTTATTTGGGTCATTTTGTCGTAGAACAGGAGGACTAATCAGATGATGTTTTAGGGTTTTAAATGCGTTTTCCTCTTCTTTTCCCCATTTCCAAGGGCTATTTTTCTTCGTGAGATTACTTAAGGGTCTTGCTATGTCAGAAAAGTTCGGTACAAATCTTCTATACCACGAGCAAGTTTGCAAAAAGGATTGGACTTGCTTTAAATTCCTGGGAGATGGTAAATTTTGAATGGCGGCAACCTTATCTGGGTCAACTTCAAGACCAGAATTGGTAATGTAGTGTCCCAAGTATTTCACTCGGTTACAGGCGAAATTACACTTCTCTCTGTTAGCATGTAATTTAAACTCACGCAATTTTGATAATACTTTTCCTAAATCATCAATATGCTTCTCGAAAGTTTCAGATAAAATTATTATGTCATCTAAGTACGACAGAACCAAAACATCATTCAGGGAGTTTCTGAAATTATCGATTAGTCTTTGAAATGTCGCCGGAGCATTTTTAAGTCCAAAAGGCATGCGGCAATATCTGTAAGTACCAAAAGGGCACACGAAAGCTGTTTTATCTCGATCAGTGGGATTTACCTCGATTTGGTGATATCCGGATCTTAAATCTATCGTTGACATGTAAGGAGTGTGTTTAGCTTCATGGAGCAAATCATCCATTCTAGGCAGAGGGTATTTATCCGTTTTTATAGTGGAATTCAACTTTCTGTAGTCCACACAAAGGCGAAATTGACCATTAGGTTTTGGAACTAGCACCACTGGTGAGGCATACGGTGACTCACATTCTTCAATTGTGCCATTGGCCAAAAGATTCTCTAACTCTTTCTTAAGAATGTCCTTCTTTAATGGAGACATGCGATATGGTGGCATAGCTACAGGGAGATTATTACCAGTGTCTATATAATGTTTAACTAGGTGTAGGCTCTTCCCTGGCTGAAAGATATCCGTAAACATTTCTAACAGTTTACATAATTGTAACCTTTCCTCGGCAGATAAGTGACTGCCTTCAGTTTCTTTCAAAACGCAAATGTTCAGCTCAGGAGACACAATAATTTTATCGGATGATATAGTGCTAATGTTTTGCGAATTACCTGAGGATTCGAAAGAGTTTTTATGTGGCACACAAGCTGGTATAAATGTATCTTTCTCAAAATTGAATTTTTTCCTAGGATTACTGTTGAAATACCATTTCCTGTTCTGAGTATCCAAGCTAACACCAGCTTTGGATAAAAAATCAGTACCAAGGAGAGTTCGATTGTCCTTAGCTGTAGGTAACACAAATAGTGTAGTAGGAATTCTTTTCCCTAACAATTCAATGTCTATTTCGGTATTATAAACTTCAGAGAATTTCGGCACTCCGTCCGCGAGTGTTATATTTAAATTCACTTTACGAAAAATTACCCCTTGTTCTCGGAGGAGGTTATACAGGGTTTCTCCAGCAACAGTGTGGCTGGCTCCAGTGTCAGCACATGCTAAACCCCACATACCATTTATTTTAATCTTCATTAACATTGCCTTGGGTTCTTGTATCGCACACGTTTGAAATTTCAAGCAACTAACCTGGGCGGAATCAACTTTAATGTTTGGGGAACACGTAGGGCATTTTGCCTTTATGAAACCAGGTTTTCCGCAGCCATAGCAGCTAATAGGTCTTTCGTTAATTTTATTAACAGTTCTATTCGTTGAGTATTTATAATTAACACTATTCTTAAAATTTCTTAAATTGTTACTCGGCTTAGAATTTTCCATTCTATGTTGTTCATGGTTCGTGTTTCTACCTTTTAAGTTTCTACTTTCTTCATAAGCATCTAGCTTATCAACTAAAGCAACTGGATCGCTCAATTCACTCCAGTGATCTAAAAAATGATCTTTGTAATCCGGAGGACACTTCTTTTTGATTTGATCAGAAATTATTAGATCTTTTAACTGATCAAATGTAGTGATATTAAGCTCACTGAGCCAACCTTCAAAAAATTTTCTCAAATCATAGAAATAATCTCTCCACGTGGAGTCTGGATTTTTTCTGTGTTGGACGAAAAATTGTCGGAATTTCTCTGCACTCATCTTGAATCGACGTAATAAAATTTTTTTTATTTCCCCATATTCCGGTGGTTTATCCGGAGAATCCGATTCTATAGCAATTAATTTTGAAATTTCAATAGGTAAAAGCCCGATCAGATATACCACCCATTTTGATTCTGGTATTTTCAAAAATGACAGTTGTCTCTCGAAAAGGTTTAAAAACGTACTAATGTCATCTACCTTCGGGTCAAACTGAGGGATTAACCCTTTAATTTCAAATTTAGATACATCCGTATCACTATCGGTAAGAACGGTTCCTGTTTTCGAAGCATGATTTAAATTTTGTAACTTTAGTTTCTCTAATTCAAATTCCATTTGCCGTCTCTCGGTTTCTGCTTCCTTTTCTTTTACTTCGGATTCTTTTCTGGTGCTAATGATTGTATCCAACAATGTTTTTGTGAATTCTTCGTCATATGAAGTACATCCGGTTATAACATCTTTAATTTTTATTACTGTGGCGTCGGGTTCCAACTCGATGCCTAATTCTGCGGCCAAAACCAAAAGGTCGCATTTTTTACCTCTAGCAAGATATGCCATTTTTATTCTTTTCAGGCCAAACTTAAAATTAATGGTAAAACTCAATTACTGCGAGAATGGCTCATTAGAATGACATAATATGCATACATCTGATTAATCAACTAAACTATATTATTCCGATTTGAAACCGGAAGTATCAATAAATTTGAAGGAATAAAATAATACTTCTTAATTATACAAATATTTCAGATACATAATATTTCTATTAAAAAGAATCATCGATGGAAAATTAAATAATAAGCAACACAAAAAAAAGAACATTAACCTGAGCAATATCTTTTGTTATTAATACAAAAATCCAAATTAAATTGAACTTGCACCAATATTCAACACTGAAATATTAACTATCTTTATGAATTCTTAATCAAAACAATTGAAATTAACAATATCCATAAGTCCTAATAATAAAAATGTTAAGAAAAATAAAATTCAAAACTTGGACCGAAACACAAACTATTCAAATTTCAATCTTCAGGCACTAAAGGAACTGGCATGCGGTATTTAAATTTGATCTGGATGATCATAATAAAACAAAACGAATTCAGGGTGAATTCAAATCAGAATCTCTTCTTCATTTGTCAGGATGACAAAATTAATAAAGTTCCTTGAGTGCTTGTCAAAAAGAAAAGAAATCACTTATCTGTTGTCATGTCTTCGGCTTCGTGTTTCGAGCCCCACGTTGGGCGCCAATCTGTAACACTATAAATCCAGCACAAACTATCTACATTTAACAATTACGTTTAATTATTAAGATATTTACACATATTTACAGGTTTACTTAATATTTAACATTACTAAAAATGCAGAGAGCAGGAGGCCCTCGCACACACCAGCACAACATAACGAACTCTCTAACAGTCTGTCCTTTTCCACTAAAACAAAAAGGTGCGCGCGCAGATGGCCGTTGCGCGCTGCTACAATATGTATATATCTATATATGTATATATATGTATATATATATATATAAATAATTGTATATCGAGATTTTGATAACAATAACCGATTAATAACAATAAACGATACGAAAAATTAGATAATCTTAACTACCCCTTCTTTTCACAAGTACTAAATTTTAAAATAAAATGAAAAACTCACCTTATATTTATGTACCTGTATATTATCCTTTAAACCATAAGAATTGTATACATAATTAAAGAAATTGTATAATTGTTGACTGTCTACAATTTTTTTCTAAGGAGCTCATTGATAAAGTGTTCGTAATCTTAATGTTTTTTAAAGTCATCGGAGCAGTGCAGTAGTCCTCGTTTCAACACTTTCAATGTAGAAGCTGTTGCACTCCGTATTTTTATTTTATTTATCTCTTCTACTAAGTTCATCACGATTTTTCAAAATTTTGCCCAATAAAAGTTGCGAAATCTGTAACTGCGCTGACTCTTGTTTGGTAATCTGTCATAACGATTTAAAATTTCGATCTTTTGTTTTAACGTTAAATCATTTCGCTTTCTGGCTTCCATATCGACAAGCTGCATGTAAACTAGCAAGGCATAAAATAGGAATACGCTCATTCTCAGTTCCGAATAGAATTTGTTGCCTCCTGCTTATCTGACAACCACTGACCACCAGCAGGGTGTGCATATTTCTAAAAAAATTCCATGAACGTGTAATTTCCCACTCCTTTGTTCATTCTCCATTTCCCTAGGCGAAAGAGGGAGAGTTATCGGAAATTCAAACAAGAGCGAAGGGAAAAAAAAAGGAATGGGTTCCTTCTGAATTACATTGTGAATATTCCTTTGCCAGTTAAAATGAGGTTCGAAAACTGATAATATTAACCGATGTAACGATCCCATAAAGCGATCATTTTAACATGCAAATGAATAGAGAAAATCGGGACCCAGTGATTTCGATAACAATAAGCGATTGATAACATTAACCGTAATCAAGTTAAGCGGAATCCACTGTACTATATAAACTAAAGGAAATAAAAACAAAAAAAAGTAGGTAGGGCTTCACGTTATTTCTATAATGTATTTACTTTGAAAATCTGAAATCGATATGTGCAATAATATTTTATTTATAGTACGCGTAAGATGAAAAACACAACTTTCACTAAAATGCATCTAAAGATTTTATAGTTTCCTTAAAAGCAATGGCATTAAATGAAAAAAAAATGCACAGTTTTTTAGGTTCTAATTCGAATATTTCTAAAGGGTTTATTTTAAACGATCCAAATATGGTTTGGTTTGGTTTGGAGTGCTACGGTCTACGGAAACACGAGGGCTAATGAGACCGGGACCTACAGCTTAAACCCGATTCCGAACGGCTACGAATATTCATGCCACAGTGAGATTCGAACCCACGAACTCAGGTCTCTAAGGCCAGCACCCTAACCAATCGGCCATCGTTCGGCGATCCAAAAATGTCTAAAGATTTTAAAAATGTAAATATCGAAGGTTTTAAGATCATGTTTTTTTAAAGAACATTTTGCTTTTACACAGAGTAGCATTTTTGCAGCTGTTAGTGGCACTAATGTCCATTTAGCATCATGGAATGAAGTACGATGTATACGTGCTTATATATATATATATATATATATATATATATATATATATATATATATATATATATATATATATATATATTATATATATATATATATAGTATATATATATATATATATATATGTATACATACATATATATATATATATAAATATATATATATATATATTACATATATATATATACATATATAATACATAATATATATATAAATATATATATTATATATATATATATATATATATGTTCATAATTATATAAAAACATATATACATATATATATATATATGTATACATGATATAAATATATATATATATATATATATATATATATATATATATATACATATATATATATATATATACATATATATACATATATATATATACATATATATACATTATATATATACATATATATATATATATATATATATATATATATATATATATATATATATATATACATAAAATGTAATAATCATATACGAGGGCCCAAAACATATTCTCTGCACCCAAAATCCCCTGTACCCAAAATCTTGATAATCGGGCAATGAGGATATTCCTTAGTATTGATTTCTTGAAAACTAAAATTTTATTAAGTACATGAACATGCCCAAAATAAGATCAATTGTATTTCAACGCCCAGCAACAAAATAATTATTCCTAGTTTGCACAAGTACGGAACAGCTAATTCAACCGTTTTATGTATCACAGTGGATAACAGGGAATGTGACTTAGTTTGGAAGGCATGAAATGCATAAGTTTCGACAGCACGAAAAGAAATTCTTATTTGCAAGAATACTTTTAACCTTATCTCAAATGACCTTGCTCAGTTTCGCTTTAGCTTCCACTTGTTATAATCTCTGATAAACAACCGACTTAGATGTTTACATTCTCTCTTTGTAGATTAGCTTGTGAACTAAACTTCATGACTCATTTTGCCACTATCATAAAAGCAGGCTGAGAAAGATCTTCAATGAATTAAACTGTGTAATATTAAGGGACACAGTACCTTTAGAGACTTAATATATTTCATTATAACAAGCAGTTTTCGATTTATCATAAGATATCATATTCTCCTTTTAAAAATAAAGGAATTTTTTACAAGTTCGTTAAGGTATCCGTCTATAATAAAAACGTCATTTTTTACCAAAAATCATAACTTTTTTATTCCTCTATTGAACCATTTCAACTTTTAGGCTTCTAAATCTGTTTTTGTTTTGTCTCTAAGGCATTTTAAAGAAAAGTTACAGCTGTTTAAACATCAGTCGAAACAAAAGCTGTCGAAACAAAACGGAAGTAGCGATGTCGGAAATGGAAGTTGTGAATTTAATGCCTTTTAAAGAGCATTTTTTTGGACAAAACTTTTTAAATTTTCATGAAGATTAGTTTAAACATTTTTCTAGTATTTTTAATAATTAGCAACTTGGCAATTAGAAAGTTTGGAATCAAGAAAGTGTGGGGAATTTTAAACGTGCTTTAATTTTTTAACAGATAAAATTTTGCTTTCATAAACTTCAAATGCGTTTTTCTCAGAACGGTATTTTTAATAAAATGTGGAAACTTGAAATGTGATTCCTCAAAAAGTTCTTAAAATATTTTGTTAAAAATTATTATGAATGCTTTAGATAGTATTTACTAGTGAATGACCTAATATCTTTAAATTTGGATAATTTTTAATGATGTTACACTTATAGTTAGATACAAAGGTAATGAAAATTCGTTAAAAATTCAATGTGTATGATTTTGAAGGACCAAAATTTTTTACCAAATGTAAATTAAGCAAAGATTTTAGGTGATTCACTAGTCCAGTGTATAAGAAATGTGTCGCATCAAAAAATATTGAAATAATTTAATTTATTAAAAAATTAGAACTTTTGAAAAAAACCCGATTTTTTTTTTCTTTTTTACTAAATTTTCTTCATTTATTAGAAATTTTATAAAAACTTCTCCAGGAATAAATTTTTTATGTGCAATTCTCTATGATAATATAAAAAATAAATCTAAAAATGTAAAAACATGAACTAGTTTCTACGTTTAAAGAAAAAAGTTCTCCGAACGTAGACGGATACCTTAATAACAGTCTAGCTTTATAAAGTTACTTAGCATTATTATTAAAAATAGCACAATGCGCGTCATGTGATAGGATCAGTAAAATTTTTAATTTTCCGGAATTGTAAAGAACACTATAAGACAGATAAAAATATGATTTGTTTTCTGGCTGAAAATTATCTGGTACACGCTCAATAATTTGTTTATCTTTACTGACCGCATGTTAGATGCCAACTTTAATTGATCTTGTCATATTATAATAGGATGGACAGCAGAAGTTTAAATATTCAAAGTGATTATTTGGCGGTATATATGAATGGTGTCCAAAATGTATCGAATCGATCGCAAACCGTGTGGTTATGTATATGAAACACACAAGCGAACAAACTTCTTAATTTTAAAAGATATATAAATTAAACGATAGATATTTATTAATCCTAGAAATAGACTCCTAGACTCTTATAAAAAGAATTTATTGTTAATACCGGCGATTAAATTTTCATAGCAACAAAATATAATCGATGATTCAATTAAATTATCACATGTGTACCTAATCTATTACTAATTACTGTATCTCCACACAACCATCTACTATTTTGACCTGCCTAAGGTTGATCTGAACAACCATGTAAAATCTGAATCTCTTTAGCCATTTCGAAGTACATAACTAACACACACATGCATACACAAGGTATTCCCCATGTCTCTCTCTCTCTCTCTCTCTCTCTCTCTATATATATATATATATATATATATATATATATATATATATATATATATATATATATATACAAGTTCCTATGTAAATCTTGTTCATATATATGACAGACCAGCATGTTATAGTTTGAAACGACCTTTTGGGGACATCCTGTATATATATATATATATATATATATATATATATATATATATATATATATATATATATATATATATATATGATATATATATATATATATATATATATATATATATATATATATATATATATATCTGCAATAAAAATATTTTACACAAATATATGTACATATTCTATTTTCAGGTCATCGTTTGTCATGTAGGTCTGACCAGTTTCGGTGCTTCAACGGCAAGTGCATCAAGCGGACCTGGTTTTGCGATGGGGCAGACGATTGTGGGGACAACTCCGACGAACGATTCTGCAGTAAGTTATAACGGTAACTGTGACTCTTCAGTCTGATATGAAAGAAGTCAAGTGATTGTTGACAAATTAATAATTGCAAATACTTATATACATGTATCCGAGTATGTATCTTTTTATATCAATATATTTGGCCCTAGTTCAACGATGCCCGAATAGGTAAGTCAATTCTTTAGCTGACCTAACCGAAGACATACAGCAGCAACAAACTGACGACCAGTAGGCAGCAACTGACGACAGAAACCACAACAGTAGCTATAAAGCTGCTGCTGATCTACGTGAGTTCCGTCGAGGTCCGATTTTAATTTTGTCAAACCTGGTAAGGAGCAAACTCTACAAAGGTAAGTTCGAGACTACCAGCAATAACTGAAGATCCAGATTACTAGGGAACCTCGAGATGCTCGAATACGTAAGTTAATTCTAACGCTGACCTATCTCGAAGGCATACAGCAGCATGCGTACTGAAGACCAGAGGTCACTACAACAACAACCAAAACAGCTATAAAGCTGCTGCTGATCTACGTGAGTTCCGTCGAGGTCCGATTTTAATTTTGTCAAACCTGGTAAGGAGCAAACTCTACAAAGGTAAGTTCGAGACTACCAGCAATAACTGAAGATCCAGATTACTAGGGAACCTCGAGATGCTCGAATACGTAAGTTAATTCTAACGCTGACCTATCTCGAAGGCATACAGCAGCATACTCAAGACCAGAGGTCACTACAACAACCACAACAGCTATAAAGCTGCTGTTTACCTACGATAGTTCCGTCATGGTCCGATTTTAATTTTGTTAAACCATCTTGTGGAATATTTTTTCCCCATAGCGATTCTTTGACCTCTAAGTTTCGAAGATGATTGAAGAAAAACTATATTTAGTTGAGGTATAGTTTAAAAATTATTAAGATTACAACTAAGGTAAACAAATATTATCTACAATAAAGTTTAACAATGAGATGGTCCTAGATATTTGTAGAATAAAGATGATTCTAATTTTCAAAGCAAATATGATCAATATTTTTTATACACATTGGATACACTCTGTTGAGAACATTTACAGATGATGATGACTATCTAATTTCTGTAGATAATAATTGTCCACAGGCGCTGACAATTAACAATGCAAAAAAGCTTGGTCATAATTTAACCGAAAGCCGGTAAATTGTATCTAGAGATTCCTCTGTCAGCAATCATTGTTCATTCTCCTTTTTTTATTGGGTTTTAGTTTGTACCATCCAATTGGCAATCACTACAAGTCACGTGGATGACTAACTTAAGAAATCTATTTTTAGCTATGCAACCGGAAGGAATCCACGATACATTCGAGAACGTTCTATAGGGTTGCTAGAAAGATTACCGGAAAAACAGAATCGGAACCGAAGGTGACAAAAATATCATCACACACACACACACACACACACACACACACACACATATATATATATATATATATATATATATATATATATATATATGTATGTATGTATGTATGTATGTATGTAAGTATGTATTTATGTATGTATTCATATATATATATACATATGCATATTTATATACATATGTTCATATATATTTATATATACATATATTTATATATATATATATATGTATATATATGTATATATATGTATATGTATATGTATATATATGCATATATGCAATATATGTAATAATATCAATATCTAAGCCCTTAAAGTCTATCCAAATTATAACTTTACCCCATTCAATATTCTAAATCTTTTTTTTTCTCCTTTTTATATTAATCCTATATTTCTAGCCATCAAATTTGAAAGAGGAAGTTTTTCATGTTTCAGTCGAATCCCGAAATTCTGATTCTCAAAGGAAAAAGAGGTATTGCTGGCATTTTAATAAGGAAGTAATAACTCTCTCAGGAAAATTCTATAACGATCAGCAATAACAGTCACCCGGAACGCCACGCTTTGGCAGATGTTTCTAATCAAAAGTTACTGTCTTTAAGCAATTAACTGTTGTCTCAGCATTTTCCCACCAGACTTAAACACCACGTGGTACTAGGTCCTATCTCGTTAAAGGTTGGCGTTGATAGATTTATGCAGAGAGCATTCTGACGCCGCCTGGTTCAAATTTCTCTGGATTTTGTACTATTTTGATGAGCTGAAATATAAATTACGTTACGTCAGCGTACTTCCCTGATTTAAATCCTATCGAACTTGCGTGTGATGTTTTGGGAAAGACTCATTGCAGCACGCTTACATTCTCCGGAGAACACCCAACAACTCAAAGAGATGCTGATTGTGGAATGGGCACTCCTACCGCAAGAATTGTTGGTCCAGATGGTTCTGAGTATGCGGAGACGGTGCGAAGCAACCATATCAGTTAGGAGAAGGCATATCCCATATTAAGGAACATCTGCTTGTTGTTCTTCCTTTTGAATAGACAATCATGAGTCATGATACTATGCTTGTAGAAAGCTTGTTTTTGTTCGATTCCATACCATATGCATTGTATTCCTTTTTCAGCGTCAATGCTTTCGTCATCCTTTACGTACATAACACTCTCTATCATTTCTGAATTTCATGTCTCTCAGATAGTTTCTCTAGGAATTATGGCAAAAAAACCAACCTGTTGCTTAAGTTTGCCCACCAGTGTATGTACAGTCGAGGATAGAAAATCCGGCAATCGTCCGGCAACCTCACATCTTTAAAGCCAAATTAAAAAAAAAATTCCAAACAATCACAAGTTATCTCATTAATTTTAGATAATGTAATATTTGATTATGATTGCAAAATAAGTTAATTGGTTTTTAATAACTTTGTGTTTTTATTAAAACCATTTACTAGTAAACGAAATAGGGCAAAGTAGTAGATAAATATGAAACTTTGAACAAACATACATATATATGTCACTGGGAGTTTATAATTTCCGTGACTTTATAATTCGGCCTGACGTTTAGGCTGCAGGACGATATATCGGATGATATATTTGTCTCAATATGTGATACGAATACGTGGTCACCGTATAAAATGTATATTGCAAATAAATAAACATACTCTCAATAATAAAGTTCACGAAATACAAGCATTTTTAAAAAGTGGTATAATTTAGCTTGATGTACAACCAAGTGGTACGTGAGCCAAAAAAGATTAGGAATCGCTGCTCTACGGCTCGCTACATCATGTTGATACTGTACGCTACAGTAAGAAAACATAAATAAATCTTGGGAGAGAACCAGGGGAGAGTGTTTAGTTAAAAATATCTGACACTTTTCAGAGAAATCTCTAACTTGTGCACTTAAAAACAACTTGCATCTTAATAAAAAGTATTACAAATGCCAAGTGCATGTTTTGATACCCTGTGAAGATAAATGGGAAGTATTTCAAACAAAAATCATTTCCATGGATTTATTTTACTTTTTGCTTTGATTGCAGATGTAGACACACGGCTCACAAGCTGTCCCTTTGAAGAAGCACCTTGGCTTCTTTGCAGAAACAGAAGAAAGTGCATACCTAGTGTGTGGATATGCGACGGCCTACAAGATTGCCCCGATGGATCGGATGAAAGTGCATGCGGTAAGACCATCTTGGGGGCTACCATGTTGCAGTCGACTATGTCACAGGTGACTTCCGCGTCAAAATGATGTCAGAAGACGTCACAATGACTACAGAAGTCGCCAAAGAAGGAAATTTATGATACTAAATTCCTACTCTGTTGATTTCTGACGTCATCATGACGCGAGACCTCGTCTGTGACCTATCTCGACAGCAATATGGTAGAACCTTTGGCATATTTTGGTGCACATGTGCAGGTTCTACTGTTTTTGTAACCACACGTAGGAAACGAGTGGATCGGGACAGCCAATTTCGGTGCTACAATTTCAAGAAAAAAATTACTTGGTTCGTTGGCGCCATCTATTCACTAATATATTAACTAAACCTATTTAAGTAATTCGTGAGCTCGTTTCGCGGATTCTTAATACACCGATGTACACCTTCCGTTAAACAATGGAAGGTGTGCATGATCTACTACACATTCCACTAGGCTAGTACATTATTTTTCCCTAGTACACATTATTTTCCAAAGCATGAAAATCATGGCCAGACATATGTACAAAACAAATTGGATAATATTTCTGCATTCGTCAAAGAATGCCATTTTACAGATGAAGAAGAAATTAAGATCCATAAATATCTCTATGACATATTAAATGTTTGTTATACAAGCAAAGAAAATAATAGTAAAAGCATTAAAATAAGGGAAGCTTCTTCGACTGTAAATGTTAAACAGAAAATAAAGAAACAATGTCGATATTTCTCCACCCTAAAATAAAGATGCAGTTTTAAAAATCCAACTGTAGAAGAAATTCTAAATATTAAAGAAGGTTTACTGTTGAATACACCAGAAATTACATAAATCAATACAGATTTTGATCACACCTATTGCAGCTCTAATAAATAAGATTTATTTGTTTTTGTTGGTATGGTCTTTTACTTTTCATTAACAATAAATCATTAACAATAACTGGTAAAAATATGCAATCACTTTGCATTATTCAGACAATAATGTTTATTCTCAGTTTATTTTAATGAACAGTAAATAGCCTGATTTAAGCATGAAAAAGTTACTCATTAAAATATCATTCAATATAGTAATTTAGAAGCTTATATTTTTCTATCAAAGAATATTCAAGAATTCTTTTTTACTCTTTACTAAGTGAAATAATTATTCAATATTGCTGTATACTTTTGAGAGGAATAGTAAAATTTAAACTTATGAATATTCTTTGATAGAAAAATGTAAGTTTCTAAATTATTATATTGAATAACATTTTTTCAGAACAATGTTTTTATCTTTAAAAATCAGGCTGTTTACTGCCCATTATAGACAGCTTGAGGTATAAAGTTTATAATGGCAAACATTAATTTTAAAAACTTTAAAAAAATAAAAAAGATGATAATAAAAAATTAACAGTAAAAATAAAAATTAATTTTTAAAATTATCAAAAATGTAAATAAAATATTAGAAATGATACAAGCACTACTCAAGCTCATTTCTTAGCAAAAATTAATTTTATAAACTTAAAACGAAAAAAACTAACAAAAATGAAATTAAAAAATTTAAATTTCAAGCAAAAAATAAAAAGGAACATATTTTGTTTTATTTAGAATATCCCGATATTTTTTAACAATTTCAAAAATAATAAGAATCGAAAAAACTTCACCCGTCATAACTAAATTAACTAAATCCCAGAAAATTATTAGTATTTTAGCATAGCGTGTCGAAAATGATTAAAACTGTAGTACTCAATGACTCCCATGTTTACAAGAAATATTCTGTACACAAATATAGAACATAGAAGGGATACATAGAAGGGAATGTACAGCATGGAGTCTGCATGGATACATGCAGTCATCTCGACACTGCTGACAACTAAATTGGAAGAATTTATGGCTGTAAGGATCCTGTATTGGAACAATAAATGAATGAATATTGTTGTACAATGGATGTTTTTTATCAGTCTTCCATAATTTTAATTGTAAATTGAAAATGGCTACAGAATATAGTTTCGAAATTGTTTATGAGACATTTTAAAACGAAACAAAAATTGATATATTTGATGCGAGGCCAATATTGTTATTATGATATGCATTTATGTTTCTTTTATCAAGAAATTTTAGTTGTTAAATATATGTATAATAATAATATTCTCCTAGACTAGATTATCGCTTAAAATTAAGCATCGTAAATAAAATCATTTGATGATATTGTCTAAATCAATTAAGAATATCTCGAAACTATCGATATCTGAACAACATATTAGATTTCATTCAAACGACACTCTACACGACCCAGGCTCTAACAAGAATAAATTGTGAAAATTTTCACTGAAATGAAACAAGTTGTTTCTAAGCCTATGAAGGACAACACACCAATATTTCTCTTTATTTATGTAATTTTTTATTTTATATCTTTTTTTTTGTTTGTCTTCCAGTTAACAGTATAAGTTCTATCTCCGGAGTTAGCTCTACCATATACACCATGATGGGGAGTTTTCAGGCAATGAGAGATAACTCTCGTTCTATCGTCAAGTGGGGACCCGAGCTTCCGAGGATAATAGTTGCTCTGTTTCTAACCGATCCCCAATTTTTTTCACCCGGCAATGTCACTGGAGCTGAATTAACCTACGAACTATCCTTGCAAGTGATGGCCGAGCTAGCTCTGTAAGTTAACCATGCAATATTTTCGTTTTTCCTATCACACAACTATAAGTTCTAGCTCCGGAGTTAGATCTATCAAATACACCATGAACAAAAGTTTGAAGGAAACGAGAGGTAACTCGCGGTCGAGTGGGGATCCGAGCTTCCGATGATAGTAGTTGTTCTGTTTCTAACCAATTCCCAAATTTTTGCATCCGGCAATGCCACTGAAGCTGAATTAACTTACGCACTATCCTTGCAGGTGATGGCCAAGTTAGCTCTGTAAGTCAAACGTGCAATACTTTCGTTTTTCCTATCACGCAACTATAAGTTCTATCGCTGGAGTTAGATCTATCAAATACACCATGAAGGAAAGTTTGAAGGCAAGGAGAGATAACTCGTGGTTTAGTGGAGAACCGAGCTTCCGATGATAGTAGTTTCTCTGTTTCTAACCGATATCCAACATTTTCACCCGCAATGCTACTGGAGCTGAATTAACTTACGAACTATCCTTGCAGGGGTTGGCCAAGCTAGCTCTGTAAGTCAAGCATGCAATATTTTTGTTATTCATATTACGCAACTATAAGTTCTAGCGCCGGAGTTAGATCTATCAAATACACCATGAAGGAAAGTTTTAAGGGCACGAGAGGTATTTCGCGGTCGAGTGGGGATCGGATCTTCCGATGATAGTAGTTGTTCTGTTTCTAACCAATTCCCAAATTTTTGCATCCGGCAATGCCACTGGAGCTGAATTAACCTACGAACTATCCTTGCAGGTGATGGCCAAGTTAGCTCTGTAAGTCAAACGTGCAATACTTTCGTTTTTCCTATCACGCAACTATAAGTTCTATCGCTGGAGTTAGATCTATCAAATACACCATGAAGGAAAGTTTGAAGGCAAGGAGAGATAACTCGTGGTTTAGTGGAGAACCGAGCTTCCGATGATAGTAGTTTCTCTGTTTCTGACCAATACCTAACTTTTTGCATCCGGCAATGCCACTGGAGCTGAATTAACCTACGAACTATCCTTGCAGGTGATGGCCAAGTTAGCTCTGTAAGTCAAGCATGCAATATTTTTGTTATTCATATTACGCAACTATAAGTTCTAGCGCCGGAGTTAGATCTATCAAATACACCATGAAGGAAAGTTTTAAGGGCACGAGAGGTAATTCGCCATCGAGTGGGGATCCAAGCTTTCGATGATAGTAGTTGTTCTGTTTCTAACCAATTCCCAAATTTTTGCATCCGGCAATGCCACTGGAGCTGAATTAACCTACGAACTATTCTTGCAGGTGATGGCCAAGTTAGCTCTGTAAGTTAACCAGGCAATATTGTTGTTTTTCTTATCATGCAACTATACTCTCCCTGCTATCAAATACATGAAGGAAAGTTTGAAGTCAACGAGAGATAACTAGTGGTCTAGTGGACATCCGAGCTTCCGATGATAGTAGTTGTTCTGTTTCTAACCAATTCCCAACTGCTTGCATCCGGCAATGCCACTGGAGCTGAATTAACCTACGAACTATCCTTGCAGGTGATGGCCAAGCTAGCTCTGTAAATCAACCGTGCAATATTTTTGTTTTTCATATCACGCAACTATACTCTCCCTGCCTCAGACATAATAAGATTTATTTCAAGTGAAAAACTGAAATGGGCAGAATATTTGATCAGAATGGAAGATGACCAAGCCACCAAATATCTTCAACGCTAAATCAACTTTAGTATGACCAAGGATCTGGTGGATAGAGGAACTTGAAATAGATATGAAAGTCCTTAAGTGGAAAACTGGAGAAGTCTGTCCTAGAAAAGAGTTGCCTGGAATTCGATTCTGCGGAAGCACACCTGGGCTGATAGGCCACTGAAGAAGATGGTACTCTGTCTGCCTAGAAGAGAGACCGAAAGCAAACAAAATCACGGGATAACTGCAACTTCTACAACCAAATGGCGCAAATCTATAGCTAATATTGGACTTCCCCTTTATTCGACATCTTTTCTAATAACAGCATTAGTAACTCTATCAGGAACGCTAACGAGTGAATCTCATTCAAAAATTTAATATTTTGGAAATTTTATTTACTAAAACCCGAATCCAAACGCGTATTATGTATGCTAAATACTGGAAAAGTAATATAACGGTTAAAATCATAGGTTTTCTTGGTCAAATGATAAAAAGCTTCATTCTTGGATTGGTAGTTTAAAAAGTAGCTGTTACTTAGAGGATTGCAAATGCAGTGAAATCAAATTTTAATTTCATTTGCAATCTCTCAAATAATATTAAAAATATATGAGCTGTTATTTCAAATAATTTATCCATGATATTCAATTTTGTACTGCTATGAAAAACTACATTAGCTTTGTTAATTTTATTTAACTCTATTAGGTTTTGGTTGTATACAAAAATAGTTTTAAGTGGTTTGTGTTGTGTTTACGATTTAGTTTAATATTTAAGTTCACCCAGATCCTATGACTGTTAAACCTGAGGACTTATGGTTGTTTAAATTCGTTTCAAGCTTTTGGAAAACCCTGAAATAAAGGAATGTCACTTAACATCACTAACTTCGTTTTGTTTGTACTGTACGCTTCCCGTTCTTTTTAGTGTTTGCGGTGGCCATCAAGTAAGCATTGTTGTCTCATTTCATTTACAAAACAAAAACTAAAATCTTCATCAGTTGATATTCGTCAATCTGCTTGAAACTCTTCATGTGAAAAGTTCCTCTTTTAAAATTTCCTCTTTTCGTTTGCAGGAGAAAAAAGAGTATGACGCAAGAGTTGGCGTTATTTATCAACGCTTTGACAGCAACCTGCATCGACCCAAAGGACTTTTTCGGCGTAGACCTGGTAGCCGAACTGAGGAATCGCGTGAACAACGGCAACTACTCGAATCCTTTCTCTTATCTCACGCTCTGCAATGCTGGTGATACAATGACGGCGAGAGACGTCCTTAGCGTCTCATCTGCATTCTCCGTGAAACGTCGTCCTCTTTGGACAGGTAAAAGATAATTCGCCATATAAACCACTTAAAGGAAAACAATTGTGAATTGAAGACTTCAATTAATTTAATTCTCTTCGCGATTAATAATTGGTTGGTGTAGTCAGGGTGTATACACTACGATTAAACTTTTCGCGGCAGAAGATCTAATTAGACTGAAAGTTACACCTCTTACAGTCGATATTGCTGCCCGAAAATTGTAAAATCAGAAGTGATCGGTGATCAAATAACAAACATCTATTTTAATCTGTGTATACCAAAGGACTCCAGAGATTTGAAATTCAATAAATTAAAATCAAAGATGGATGGAATAGTTAAATTCAAACTACGTTTATTTTGAATGCTACCAAAATCTGATTCATAAGTTTCACAAATATCTAGAAATGACGCCAACACGTTACGTTGTAGACTTCACCTCCAACGTTTGCGGTGTGGGGATAAATTGTTCCAAAATAGCAACAGCCCTTTAATATAGAATTGTCTCGCGAATGGAAAATTTTAGTAGCCCCTTGGGTATTGAAGTCCAAGTAGTTAACTTTGAGGAATGTATTGGTTTTGCTTTGAACAAATGCGAGATTTTATTAAAACAAATACAGAAGGGGCAAGCTAACTGGCTTCAGAGGACGTGCAGATTAAATCTGAGAGACTGGATGTACCCTCGATGGAAAATGACAGGTTGGAGATGGATATGGATTCAGGAGCAAAACTTCCCCCTTCTGAAGATGATATGAATCGAGTGAAATTCCTAACTTGGCATCAAAAATATCTTATGTATGTCAGGGTGTGCAACGTTTAAAGAAACAAAACAGCAAGTCTCAAAAACTGGCAGCTTGGCAAGCCATCGAGTTGAGAATAATCTGAAAAATACAAGCAAATTTTAATGTATCATTTATTATAATATCCCCCAAAGAAACTCACGACTTCGTATACTTTATAAGCAAACTCTACGTATAAGATCGTCTTCTAAGTAGACTTGTCTTTCTCAGACATACATAAATCTGAACAGGTTTATAGAGGTATTTGATCTATGGGTAGACTGTAGTGACGAAATCTTTTTCTAGGGTATAGTGATCAGAACCCCCTTGATTCTGATTCATTTATGGGAAGGGAACATAATAAGCTAATGTAGAAAAAGAGATCTATTGTGGCAAATAAATGATCGTAGCTCTCCAAATGCATTTTTTTTCACTTTCATAAATAACAACTCTGCGTATTAATCGGAGATTTATGAAGGCCTGGCGAAACAATAATTTTGAACGGCCAAATCGTGTTCAGACTTAAACGAATTGAACCTGATTCGGTGATAAAGAGCATAATTTAGGTTCAGTCACATTGGAGGAGTGAAAAACTAAGTGGAATTTTGGGGAGTCAAAATCTAACATGAATCTGATTAGTTTGTTCATGAAGGGACCATACCAAGTAGTGCATCTTAGTGTAGTAAAAGAGTCTTACTGTGAAAATATGTTGATCGTAGCTATCAAACGCTTTGTTTTTTCGCTTTCATAAATAAGAACTCCACGTATTAGTCGGAGATTCGTGAAGGATTGATGAAACAATAATTTTGAACGGCTAACTCCTGTTCAGATTTAAACAAGCGAACCTGATTCGGTGAGAAAGAGTGGAATTTGAGTTCGGTCATACTGGAGAGGTGGAAAACTAAGTGGAATCTTCGCGACTCAGATTCCGACAGGATTTTGATTAAATGTGAAGTGGGCAATAATAACCAATAGGACATGGTGTAATGAATAAATCTTTCTGTTGCAAAAATATGAACCTTAGCGCTTAATAAATAAATAAATAAATAAATAAAACAGATTATTTCACTCTTTTTTTACGTTTCAGATGTCCAGGCGCTGGCAACAATGGCCATGGCA
>CM063499.1:72160871-72178528 GCA_032207245.1 Pardosa pseudoannulata
ATTTCTATCTACAAAAATAGTCTTTCAAAATTTCGGGGTGGGGGACCAGTCCTCCAAATGTTACCCGGAATTTTTTAGAAATATGCATACCATATATATATATATATTTAGAAATATGCATAATTTTTTAGAAATGCAAATTAGAAATATGCATACTGCTGGTGGTCATGATTGTCAAATAAGCAGAAGGCAACACATTCTTATAGGAAATGATAAGGAGCGTATTCACAATTTATGCTTTGATTGGATACATGCAGCTTATCGATAGGGAAGCCAGAAAGTGAAATGATTTAACTTTAAAACAAAAGACGATATAATTAAAGACGATATAAAGTAAACTTGGGTTATAAAATGCTTTGAAATAACAACAGGAATGTACTACACCACAGCAAAAACCACTTAAACGCTTTTGCAAATTGAGAAAATATTATTTCATCTCTATTTTCACGTGGAACTGATAAAAGTTGGCTACGCAAGCAGTAAGAAAAAGTCTCTTTCTACTTCAAAAAGAATTTTATAAGATTTCCTTTTAATCCTATCACAATTTCAATTGTTTCTATGCCAAAACAGCGAAAAAAAAGGTTAAACGCAAAAAAAAAAAAAAAAAAAATATTTTTCTATTTGTCTTTATTTTTAATCAATTTAAGAGGCAATTAGCATATACAGTGGAATCCTCTTAATGTGATCGTGGTTAATGTTATCAATCGCTTATTGCTATCGAAATCACTTGATCCTGATTTTCTCTATTCATTTGTATGTTAAAATTATCGCTTTATGTGATCGTTACATCGGTTAATGTTATCAGTTTTGGAACTAACTGGCAAAGGAATATTCACAATGTATTCAGAAGGAACCCATTATTTTCTTTCCCTTCATTGTTTGAATTTCCCAGAATTCTCCCTCATCCACCTAGGAAAATAGGGAATGAACAAAGGAGTGGATTTTACATGTTCCTGAAATTTTTCAGAATTACTCACATCCTGCTGGTGGTCAATGGTTGTCAGATAAGCAGAAGGCAACACATTATTATCGGAACTGAGAAGGAGCGTATTCACATTTTATGCCTTGCTCGCTTACATGCAGCTTGTCGATATGGAAGCCAGAAAGCGAAATGATTTAACATTCAAACAAAAGATCGAAATTTTAAATCGTTATGACAGGTTACCAAATATGAGTCAGCGCAATGATTCAGGATAGTTACAGATTTCTCAGCTTTTATTGGGCAAAATTTTGAAAAATCGTGATGAACTTATTAGAAGAGATAAACAAAATAAAAATACGGACTGCAACAGCTTCTGCATTGAAAGTGTTGAAACGTGAGTACACCGCTCCGATGACTTTAAAGAACATTATGATTAAGAAACAATTTATCAATGAGCTTCTTAGAAACAATTGTAGATAGACAGCAATTAATCAGTTATTTTATTTATGTATACAATTGTTATGTTTTAAAGGATAATATACAGTACATAAATATAAGGTGAATTTTTTCATTTTATTTTGAAATTTAGTACGTATGAATTAAAGGAAGGGGGTAAATTTATCTAATTTTTTCATATCGTTTATTGTTATCAATCGGTTATTGTTATCAAAATCACGGTGTCCCAAAGTGGTCACATTAAGCGGAGTCCACTGTATTGCCTTTTAACTAAAATTTAATAGATTATTAAAATACAATATGTGTTTATTAAAATTTGACTAAATGAAACTAAAAATTTAAACGATTTTAATCGATTTAATTTATTAATGATATTTAATAGATTTTTTGATCAATTTTTAATTACATCACTGATAAATGCAATTTTCAATTAAGGAATACATTTTGTCAAATCTAACATTTTTCCTAATAGACTGGATATAACAAACCACCTGATATAGCGAATTTAATCTTTGTTCCTGCCAAACTCGTTATAACGGAATTCCACTGTATATTCTCTAAAACCCAACAAACAATAATCTAGGGGACAATAATAACAAACAATAATAAGGGAGGGATATTTTTAATAATATTTCATAAATGAAACTCACAAGAAAATATGAGATATAATTCCGAGGTTTGTTGCTATCACATTGAAATTAACTCATAACGTTACAATTTTAACTGACAATTAACCCGATATTTATTTCGTTTACCGTGAACACATGGTATGTTTCGATCTCTTTTAAATATTGGATTCGTAAATATTGGATCCCGTTTAATACTCCTATGAAATTGATAGCAACAAAATTTCAGGTATAAGTGGGAGGTATGTTGCGATCCCTTTTATATTAACTCATAACTGCACAATTTTAACTTACAGTTGAACTAAATATTAATATCCATTACCTTGGATCCCGTTCAATACTCCTTTAAAACCGATAGCAACAAAATTCGAGATACATTGAGAGGTTTGTTACGATGACTTTTTAATTAACTCATAACGGCACGATTTTAACTGACAATTGAACTGAATATTAATATTCATTACATTAGATCCAGTTCAATACTCCTATGAAATCGATAGAAACAAAATTTGAGATATAATTGAGAGGTTTGAATTATATCTCAAATTCAGATCACGTTTTAATTAACTCATAAAGACACAATTTTACCTGACAATTGAACTAAATATTAATATCCATTACCTTGGATCCTGTTCAATACTCTTTTGAAATCGATAGAAACAAAATTGGAGATATAATACAGAGGTTTGAACTCAAATTCAGATCACGTTTAATTAACTCATAAAGACACAATTTTAACTGACAATTGAACTGAATATTAATATTCATTACCTTGGATCCCATTCAATACTCTTTCAAATCGATAGCAACAAAATTTGAGATATAATTGAGAGGTTTGAATTAAATCTCAAATTCAGATCACGTTTTAATTAACTCATAAAACACAATTTTACCTGGCAATTAAACTGAATAGTAATATCCATTATCTTGGATACCGTTTAATACTCCTATGAAATTGATAGCAACAAAATTTCAGATATAATTGAGGGGTTTGAATAACATCTCAAATTCAGATCACGTTTAAATAACTCATAAAGACACAATTTTAACTGACAATTGAACTAATTATTAATATCCATTACCTTGGATCCCGTTTAATACTCCTATGAAATTGATAGCAACAAAAATTCAGGTATAATTGGGAGGTATGTTTCGATCTCTTTTAAATTAACTCATAACGGCACAATTTTAACTGACAATTAAACTGAATATTAATATTCAATACCTTGGATCCCATTCAACACTCTTTTGAAATCGATAGCAACAAAATTGGAGATATAATTGAGGGGTTTGAATAACATCTCAAATTCAGATCACGTTTAAATAACTCATAAAGACACAATTTTAACTGACAATTGAACTGAATATTAATATCCATTACCTTGGATCCCATTCAATACTCTTTTGAAATCGATAGCAACAAAATTAGAGATATAATAGAGAGGTTTGTTACGATCACTTTTTAATTATCTCATAACGGCACAATTTTAACTGACAATTGAACTGAATTTTAATATGCATGACCTTGGATCCCGTTTGATATTCCTATGAAATCGATAGCAACTAAATTTCAGGTATAATTGAGAGGTTTCTTACGATCACTTTATAATTAACTCATAACGGCACAATTTTAACTGACAATTAAACTGAATATTAATATTCAATACCTTGGATCCCATTCAACACTCTTTTGAAATCGATAGCAACAAAATTGGAGATATAATAGAGAGATTTGTTACGATCACTTTTTAATTAACTCATAACGGCATAATTTTAACTGACAATTGAATTGAATATTAATATCCATTACCTTTGATCCCATTCAATACTCTTTTGAAATCGATAGCAACTAAATTTCAGATATAATTGAGAGGTTTGAATTATATCTCAAATTCAGATCACTTTGAAATTAACTCCTAACGGCACAATTTTAACTGCCAATTGAACTGCATATTAATATCCATTACCTTGGATCCCGTTTATTACTCCTATGAAATCGATAACAACTAAATTGAGGTATAATTGATAGGTTTCTTACGATCAATTTTTAATTAACACGTAACGGCAGCACAATTTTAACTGACAATTGAACTGAATATTAATATTCATTACTTTAAATCCCGTTTAAACTCCTATGAAATCAATAGCAACAAAATTTGAGACATAACTGAGAGGTTTGAATTATATCTCAAATTCAGATCACGTTTTAATTAACACATAAAGACACAATTTTAACTGGTAATTAAACTGAATATTAATATCCATTACCTTGGATCCCGTTTAATACTCCTACGAAAACTATAGCAAAGATTAGCAACGATTTCACGTCCATCTTCGAGTCTCCAGTATCAGCTAATAAAATGATTTCCGACACTGTAGCTTCTTCCGTTATCAGTTGTTTACGCTGGTCAATTCGAATCACGGGAAGGAAGTTATTTTTACTGTGTAAAGCCTTGTTCTGATAGGCTGTGTATCGCAAGTCTCATATGACGAATGAGGCCTTTTCATTTAGGGTATTCCCCGCATTTTTTTGGATGCCTTATCAGATTTAATACTGCTTCTGTTTTAAGGTCACCTTACAGATTCTAGATGTTCATTAATAACTTATTTTTCGGAAGCGTTTCCCAACTTTTTTTTTTTTTTTTTTTTTTTTTTTGGGGGGGGGTGTGAGCAGTTAAAAACCCGGTTTAAATGTTAAGAAAAAACCGGATTTTTTAAGGGAATTTTGAAAATTTCCAAAACATGGGAATTTTGAAGTATTTCGAAGTCGCCAATTCCTACGACACAATGTGAACGACCATTATTTTCCTGTCTTTGTTGTAGATCTCAAACGTTGATATTTTCACAAAATCTAACTATTATAGGCTATGAAAAAAAAAATGAATAATTGGGATTAACTAACTATATTTGGCAAAGTGTCATGTTTAGCATGAAAGTATGAGTATATTTTTCCTTTGAGAAATATCCAATATTTTTATTATTACATAAATATAAGTAATAATCTGTATCACAAAACCCATAAATCATTATTTTTCTTGGATATCATCTCTCTCTCTCTCTCTCTACTCTCTCTAAAATATATATATATATATATATATATATATATATATGTAAATATGTATATATCTATATAATATATATAATATATATATATATATATATATATATATAATATGTGTGTAGGAATTGGACACAAAATGCAACAGTGTCATTTGATTACAATTTTAAATGATGTATGCATTACAAAAAATAATAAACTCTTATTTTAAATGTAAAGATATTTATTTCTATATTATAAAAGGAATGGAAAAAGTTTAGCATAAAGGGTAAAATCAAGGGTAAAAATTCCTGCGTCAATTTAGGTTAGGGGTTAAAAAGGGGAATGGAAAATGATGCGGGAATTTTTACCCCTGATTTAAGTTTTGAAAACCCCTGAGAATTTTCCTTACATATACACATATATATATATATATATATATATATATCTATATTGCCAAAAGTAAAAAAAAAAAAATCTCTTAGAAATAATAGGCTAGTTCTTAAATAGCCACTGTTGAAAAAATAAATGTAAACATTGTTAAAATGATTTCTTCCCAAAGTTCCGGGTTTATTCCCACCTCTTCAAAATTCCGGGTTTTTTTTATCTCTAGGGGGGTGTACGTACCACTTAATTGTACATCATGTTAAGAAGTCAATCGACTCTTAAAAGTCGAAAAAAGGGAAAAATTTTATAATTTTTCGACTTTTTATACCTAAAAAAAACTACCAGTTTTGCAAACATAATTTTTAAACATAGTTAGAACAAATTATTATCTTTGCACTCTCCTTTTAATAAATGAAAAAAAAATTATAAAAATCAAAAACTGATACGGGCGGGACGGTAAAAAAAAAAATCTTTAAAATTTTATAAATTATACGTTATGAAGTTCTCTTCCTAACATTAAAAAAAATTCCCTATTCTTTTGTTCACCTGAACACTTAATAGTGACAGCGAGTATTTACTCCTGGTCACTAGTCTCATGAAGTTCGTGGATCCAGACTCTATCCCTTACTTCGACTAGACCTTAGAAATCACGGTGGATCAGTCTAACCAATCAGATTCGTTTCAGTTTTGAAGGACATCCTAGTAACCCTTCAATGGCTTTCATTTTTCTATGTATTTGGCTTCATTTTTCTATGTGGCGATACAAAACTTCTTATAGGCAACGTTATTATAGGATTAAAATAAACCTTTATAAAAGTAACCCTTTCTTATTTTTTTCTTTTTCTAGTTTATGAAATATACTATAAGGGCACGTTTGTTTTGATATTTTTATTTTGACATATTTGACCTTTCATCAACATGTTATTGAGTGTGACTTGTGTAAGGACGTTTTTTATTGTCAAATTTAGTTTTGAAATATTATACAATTTAGTTAATATTTATTATCTGTTAAGTTAAAAGAATGTTTTGGGGTTCAGTCGGAATAACATTTGAATCTGGCTTACATCGACCCTTATTTTAATTTATTTTATTTAAAAACATTTTAAATATTAGAAACAAATTTTCATAGATTTTTAAATAAAGTAGTACAAAGATTGAGAAATGCTGTTTTCTAGGAAAATAAGTTTTACGTAGCAAACTTGAATTTTTTCAAGTATCTTGTAAAAATTTAAGAAAATCAAGCCTTTCTATATATTTAACTCCCTTCCGGTAAAATGACGAGTCTAGCTCGTCATTGGTTTTTTATTCCATACCGCACAATGACGAGCTACACTCGTCATGCGATTAAAGTTACTGATAAATATGATAATTAATTTAGTTTAATTCTCTAATAATTTAGTTCAATTCTTAGCCGACCTCCACTGATAAGACAGGCGCCTAGAACCTGGTATTCCTCTCGACCTGTGATTGGCTAGTAAATACACTGGCAGATTTCTAAATTTGTCGAAATATCTTGGCGACGCTTTTAAGTGAATTTGTAAACTGTTTGAACAATCCGAAAGAGGCAGGATAGTACATAGAATTTTTTTTTTTTTTTGAAAGTTAGGGGAGGGGGAGAGTAATATTTAATTAAAGGATTCCTGTTTAATTAAAGTTAAATTACAAACGAAAGATCATTCATTAAATTCTTTTAAAGCAAGATTTTTCTGTTAATATATATATATATATATATATATACATATATTGGATACATGAATGTATACAAAATAGGCTAGCTAATTATTATTTACAACCAATTAAGGGGTAGACCATAGATGGTAACTACCTAAAATCTCATATTTACAAAAAACAAAAAACAAAAAAAAAAAAAAAAAAGAAAGAAAGAAAGAAAAGAAAGATTGATAAAGTTGCATAAATTCTGAAAAAAGCATGCATATAGTAAATCTATATAATACATACATATATTAAATAAATATGAATATATCCATATGATTCATACATAGTATATTAATATATTAACTAAAAAATATTAAATAAAGATTTACATGTATAAAAATTTGGATACAATTTTTAAAATAAAATGTACCAGGTTTGGTGGAAAATGTTAATTTCTGACAAATTTTAAATTTTTTCAAATTATAAGCACTTTCTAACTGTTCTCTTAATTTCGAAATTTCCAACTAAAGTTGTCCTCTTTACACTCTATATTACTTTCAGGTCTTTCATTTTGACCATTTCTTTCATTTTCATTTTTATGCATACGATTAACATGCTTTGTTAAATAATTTTCTCTGATAAAACACAGAGCCGCCATATTCACTATCAAAACTTTCAATCTCCATTCTTTGTGCTTTTCAAGTTCTTATTAATAAAGGAATAAATAATCCCCTATATAATAATAGCCTAAGGTGTCTGTCGGCAAATTTTTGAAGCGGTTGTACCTGGAATGGATTCCTCGGCTAAGGGCAGGCGATTAAATTTATCAATTTATTCACGTAATAAATAGGTAAAAATAACATTTTTTTTTTCTAGCATTATGACGTCATTCCTTTAACCATCTCATATAATCATTTCTTGTTTTAAATTATTTAAATATCGCGTGCATTATTTTCATACGTTTTATCGCTGAACTTACATATTAAGCAAATAATTTTCTTTTATATTTGACTTAAATAATAGATTAAGTATATAAGTGATAATTTTAAATTCAATCATCGATTATTTTTTGTTGTAATGAAAATTTTATCATCGGTATTAACAATAAATTCTTTTCATATAAGTCGAGGACTACTAAATATCTAACTTTTAATTTATATATATTTGGAAATTAAGAAGTTTGTTTGTTTGTTATACATAACCACATGGTTTGACTAAATGAATTCCATGTGATTCTAAACTGCATTACAGGATCGGGAGACTCTAGAGGAGTATGACGATAAATAAACTATTGAGAGTGAACCAGATAATTCTCAGCCAAAAAACAAACCATTTTATTACCTGCCTCATTGGGTACCTAACAGTTCTTGAATATTAAAAATTTTACTGATCCCGTCATATGACAAATGCTATTTTAATAGATAAAAAAATCTAAATCAATGATAAAAGTAATCGTAGAAAGCATCGCCAAGATATTTGGCAATGTACTTACCAGAATCACAATTAGTGGAATATAAGGTTACAATGACAACAGATCAAAACTAATTAAGTTTATTGTATAACTGTTTTAAGTTTCACGTGCTCGATTTTCCAATAAGTTAAAAATAAACACTCTGAAAACAATCAAAAGATCTTTTAAGCCAATTCAAAAATTGCTAACACAAACATGAATGTATAATATTTTATGAGAATGGTCCATCAATCAAATAGAGTTAATAAGTTTTCAGTACAACATGACTTAAATTTTTTTAGAGTTGAGCATTAAATGCAGTATTTCCCTTATTTTTCAGTCAAATTAGCTTATTTACAATAAGACCGTGCAATATAATTTACAGTATTTGCACAGTAGATATATATAAAATATATAGAAATGCTTGATTTTCTTTTTTTACAAATACTTAAAGAAGTTCAAGTTCGCTTCGTAAAGCTTAAATTGTAACAAATACCATTTCTCAATCTTTGTACTACTTCATTTAAAAATCTATGAAAATTTGTTTCAATATTTAAAATGTTTTTAATTGAAATAAATTAAAATAAGTATCAATGTAAGTCAAATTCAAATGTTATTCATACTGACAAAACCCCAAAACATTCCTTTACTTTAATAGTTAATAAATATGAACTAAACTGTATAATATTTAAGTACTCAATTTGACAATAAAAAAATAAAATTTCAATAATAAAATTGATGAAACAAATATAAAATAAAAATATAAAACAAACTTGATATAATCTATTTCATAAAGTAAAAAAGAAAAGAAAAAAATTCAACGTTGCTTATAAAATTTATATCGCCAAAAACATAGAAAAATGATGCTAAACTGCAAGTTTAAATTTACTAGGACTCTTAAAACCGAAACGAATCTGATTGGTGAGGTCCGCTGTTCAAAAATAAACTAGTATTACGCCTCTGAAATGGTATTCCACTAGCATTTGATCTCGTAAGTACATGGCAAAATATTTTGATGCTTTCCACGATTGGCTTCTTATCCATTGATTTAGAATGGCTTCTTATCTATTAATTTTTCTCTTTATTTATTCATTATAATTTCTTTATTAGAAGAATATGGAACGTACAAAGAATAATTGAAAGTTTGAATTGTAAATATTTCAGCTCTGCGTTTCATCAGAAAAATATTAACAAAGCCTGTTAATCGCATGCATAAAAATGAAAATGAAAGAAATGGTCGAAATGAAAGACCTGAAAGTAATATAGAGTGTAATGAAGAAACTGTAATTGGAAATTTCGAAATTACTAGAACATTTAAAAAGTGCTCATAATTTGAAAGAATTTAGGATTTTTCAGAAATTAACATTTCCCTCCAAACCTGGTACATTTTATTTTTAAAAATTGTATCCAAATTTTTATACATGTAAATCTTTACTTAATATTTTTTTTATTTAATATACTAATGTATTATGTATGAATTATATAGATATACATATATATTTAATACATATGTATGTATTATATAGAGATAATATATGCATGATTTTTTCAGAATTTATGCAACTTATCAATCTTTTTTTTTGTAAATCTGGGATTTTCAGAATATTTAGGCAGTTACCAATTATGTCTACCCCTTAATTGATTGTAAATTGTAATTAGCTAGCCTATTTTGTATACATTCATATATCTAATATATGTATATATTATATATATAATATATATAAATATATATATATATATATGTATTTATATATATATATGTAAAGTAGAGCGAGACTCATTAAAGATCACAACACAGTTTATTTCTGGTAATAAACATGAATCCGTACAACAGGCCGACAGCTTTACAATCTTGCACACAGACCATGGTCCCGCACATACACCTTTCAAGTAGGGATTCCTCAACTAAAAGTTACTAAAAGATTACGAATAATCCCTAAGCACAATTGATCACGTGATACAAAATACCCATGTTTAAAGAGAACTCGCTAACTATTGGCTAAAGTAGTCCAGACAGAGGCTGTACTAAGTCTATAGCGTGTCTGGAGGGAAAAATCAGAATTACCGCGCAAACCCCGAACTCACTTTATGAACAAAAGTTATTAAATTAATATTAAAATACATAAATAAGGGATTTTAATATTATATATATATATATATATATATATATATATATATATATATATATATATATATAAATATATATATTAACAGAAAAATCTTGCTTTAAAACAATTTAATGCAGTGTTTCTCAACCTTTTAGTATTCACGGCCCAATTTTCAATCATAATTTTCATCGCGCCCCCCTCCCCACCGCGTACAATAAAATGTATACAATAATAATGTATTTTGAGCATTATGGCGCTAAACCTGCACTACAACCTTAATTTTAAACTTTGCAAATTACCAAGAATACGGAAATTTATTGACATTTTGCAACACTGATACTCAGCATTGAAAAAACAATAATCCTATGCCTTTTTATTGCTCTTGCGTCCCGCCATGTCGGGCATTCTCACGGTTTCGCGAGAAGTTTCGATTTGTCTGGTCAGCTTAAAAGTTAAGTTAGGAGCGTGCGCAGATGTGAACAAATGTTTTCTCATAGGGAGAAGGAGAAAGTTCTATGACGCCAATTTCAATTCCAGACAATCTCATTCGAGTCGATCCTTCTTATCGCTATTGAATCTATTCTTAATGTGTATGTTATATATATTTTCGTGTAATTGCAATTCACGGTATTAAATATTCACGGCAGCAGACTTATGCAGAATCATGGATAAATTTTTAAGCGGGCGTAAGCGAGCATTAGACGATAGACAAGCATCAACAAGTACACAGACGAGCGTGGTTCCGAAAATAAAATCAAGAAAATATTCTCAAGAATACTTAAATTTTGGGTTCACTAGTACTGAAGTAAATGAAGAAGAAAGGCCCCTGTGTATCATTTGCTCAAAAATGTTGGCGGCAGACAGCATGAAACCTAATAAACTTAAACGACATTTGGAAACGCTTCATAGTGAGTACGTAAACAAACCCAGAGAATTCTTCGAATTAAAATTAAAATCATATGAAAAGCAAAAATCATTGTTTAAAAAAACTTTGTCTGTGAATGAAAAAGCTTTAATTGCCTCTTACAAACTTTCATATAAAATAGCCAGATGTAAAAAGCCTCACACCATTGGTGAAGAGCTTATTTTGCCAGCCGCAATTGAGATTGTAGAAATTATGTTTGGAGATAATTTTGCAAAACAATTGCAGTCTATACCTGTTTCAAATGATACTGTTGCCCGTCGAATTGCTGATATAGCTGAAGATGTAGAGTGTCAGCTTTTGTCGAAGTTGCGTGACAAATTGTTTTCAATACAACTCGATGAGGCAACAGATAGTAATAAAGATGCTCATTTCATTGCCTATGTTAGATTTTGTGATGATTTGTCAGTAGTAGAAGAATTACTTTTCTGCAAACCAATAGAACTCAAAGCAACAGCACTCGCATTATTTGCTATCTTAAATGATTTTATGAACGAGGCAAACATAGAATGGAAAAATTGCGTCGGAATATGCACCGATGGTGCTCGTTCTATGTCCGGAAGATTCCAAAGTATTCAAGCACTTGTGAAACAAAAATCGCCACAGTGCGTCTGGACACATTGCATGATCCACAGAGAAGCTTTGGCTTCCAAAGAAATGAGTCCTGGTTTGAATATTGTGTTAACTACGGTTGTAACCGTAGTAAATTATATAAAAATGAGACCCCTGAAATCAAGAATCTTTTCCGCACTTTGTAAAGACATGGGTGCAGTACATTCAGCGTTACTATTTTATTGCGAGGCAAGATGGTTATCACGAGGGAAATTTTTGCAACGTGTTTATGAATTAAAAGAAGAAATCGCCGTTTTCCTAGAAGAGGAAAACAGACCGGAAGCTGAGAATTTTCGCGATAGTTTATTTGTGATGAAATTGAGCTACATGGTCGACATATTCGAGAAATTAAATAACTTGAATCTTCATCTGCAAGGAGCAAATACACATATATTGGATACGAGTGATAAAGTTAATGCTTTTTGTAGGAAATTGGAATTGTGGAGCAGAAATTTAAAGCAAGAAAACTTAACAATGTTTGCAAATTTGAATGATTGTATTAAAACTTACAAGGCTGAAGAACAACATGTAAAAGTTGTTTTTGCAACCATTGAAAATCATTTAGCAATGCTAGCAAAGAATTTTAAAAAGTACTTTCTTGCTGACGACAAACTGATATCAAGTTACAAGTGGGTGAGGGATCCATTTCAAAATACTCCCGAAGGACTCTCAATTGAAGAGGAAGAAACCTTCATAGACTTCACGGCAAGCGGCGAAACCAAAAGACAATTTAGTAATAAATCACTCTTTGAATTTTGGGCAGGAGTGGATGATGAGTTTTCTGCACTAAAAACAAGGGCATTTCGCATTCTACTACCATTTTCAACATCTTACCTTTGTGAAACTGGATTTTCTGCGGTGGCTTCTTTGAAGACAAAATATAGATCTCAGCTAAATATAGAAAAAGAACTGAGAGTGTCTATTTCTAATATTAAACCCTCCTTCGAAAAACTTTGCTCTGAAAGACAGGCCCAAGGAAGTCACTAATAATTATTAAATTTGTTTTTAATTTAGTAAGTTGTTTTAATTTAATAAGTTAATTATTAAATATGTCGAAATGTATTTTGTTTTGTATGTGTGTGTGTGTTCTTTCCTTTCAGTCACTTAATCAATTTTTTTAAATAACATTTTCTCTTGGATATGCTCGCGCCCCCCCTAGGGGGGGGGCGCCTCACAGGTTGAGAATCACTGATTTAATGAATTATCTTTCGTTTGTAATTAACTTTAATCAGGAATTTAATTAAATATATTTAACTTTAGAAAAAAAATTTTATAACATCCTGTTTCGGATTGTTCGAACAATTTACAAATTCACTAAAGCGTCGCCAAGATATTTCGACAATTTAGAAATCTGATCTTACTAGCAATCACATCGATAATACCAGTTCTAGCCTGTGCTAAGATTAGTAGACAGAAAATAGAGAGAACGAAAAAACTAGACCATAGAAATCATTGATCAGCGGACCTAACCAATCACAGACAGCTCAAAAAGGAACGAGCCAATATATGAAAGATACAATGACAACAGAGTCAAGACTAGTTTTACAAAGTTTTACGATTGTGTCAAACTGTTCTATGTTCACGTGCTCGATTTTTCCTGAAATAATCAAAGGCTCTTTCAAGACAATATCTCAAAACTTACTAAACAATTTTTGGTTACAAAAACAAGAATGCGTTATATTTTATGAGAATATCTCAAACGATGAGTTAATAAATCAATACAACATTACTTTTATATTTTACATTTGAAATATAAATGCAGTATTTCCCTATTTTTTCATTCAAAATTAACTTATTTACTAGGAGAGATTTCCGTGCAATATAATTTACATGTGTTTGCACAGTAGATAATTATTAAATATATAAAAAGGCTTGATTTTCTTAAATTTTTACAAGATACTTGAAAAAATTCAAGTTTGCTACTTAAAACTTATTTTCTAGAAAACAGTATTTCTCAATCTTTGTACTACTTATTTAAAAATCTATGAAAATTTGTTTCTAATATTTAAAATGTTTTTAATAAATAAATTAAAATAAGGGTCGATGTAAGCCAAATTCAAATGTTATTGACTGAACCAAAACATTCTTTAACTTAACAGATAATATATATTAACTAAATTGTATAATATTTCAAAACTAAATTTGACAATAAAAAACGTCCTTACACAAGTCACACTCAATAACATGTTGATGAAAGGTCAATATGTCAAAATAAAAATATCAAAACAAACGCATTATAATCTATTTCATAAACTAGAAAAGAAAAAAAAGAAAAGTTTACGTTTATAAATATTTTAATCCAATAATACGTTGCTTATAAGAATTTTGTATAACAAATACATAGAAAAATGAAGCCAAACTGAAAGCCACTGAATTACTAGGATTTTTCAAAACTGAAACGAATCTGATTTTAGGTCAACCGTGACCTTCGAGAACAGGCCCCACAACTGGATCTCTTAGCTGTGACGTCAGCTCAGTGAGAACTACTAACATCTGTGGGATACTTTTTAGATATACCATTATTCTATCTCTCCGGCGGATTTTATACACACGTTTTTACTAGCGCTTGCAATTCGCTTACAGTCTAGAAAAACTGGATTATTTTTAGTTTACAATGCGTAGTCCATGTGTAGTACCATTGTCCATCATTAATTATAAAAAAAACGGACCGAAGTTTAAATACAGCTTTAAAAGATAGAATTGTCAAAAAAGTGGATTTTGCTATTAACGAGAGAATTACCCCTTCAAAATATAGCAGTAAGTTAATTTATTATAATTTTTACTTCTAAACTGTTCATTTACTGTTGAAAGTTTTATTAATATCTTTAGTGTGTATTTGTAATAACAAAATTAATATAACAGAAGTTAGCCCTCCTGAGCAAAACCAAACCAAAACATAAGTGGTATTTACATTAAGCTAATATTAGATTATGTCTCTATATTAAGCAGTATTTGCATAAGTATTTACATATATCAGAGATAAATATCGTCAGTATTTTTTTCAAATAGGTATATTAGGCAGTTTTTTAGAATTTAGCCATTAAAGTCATTGTTTGATGAAAAATTAGTTTTTTTTGCATGTTTTTGTGTTTTATATTATCTCTTAAATATATTTAGGTTTTATCACTCTTGACCATATCACAAACTTCACTGTAGTTGTGCGAAAATTTAACTTTTTATTTTTCAATTACTGTACTGAATTTGGTCATTAGTTTTAAAAATAAGTTAGTATGTTGGTCCTTATTTTTTCAATTTTTTTTCAGTAAAATCAGTATTTTCAAGTCTATGACTAGTTTTCATACCTGATATAATATTTTATATTAAGTTATTAATAAGTATGCAATATATTTTATGCATATAATCAACTAATTTTTTTTCTGTTAGGGTTTGTGAATTACACTTCACAGATTCTGATTTTTTGACTTCTGCTAAAAGTGCTGATGTAAAAACTGGACATGTGATAGAAGCTCCCATGAAAATTAGAAGGTAAATAAAATAGATTATATTTTAACTATACTTCAAATATTATTGTGCCATATGTTTTGAAAGTTCACATAGATTGTTTATCCTTTGTAATGTAGGTTATGAAACGGATAATTTTACCAGATATTTTATTTATTGTTTCATAAATTCATAGATTTGTTTTTAAGGAACTAATGTATGATAATATAGTTTTTATATCCCCTTCTTTGAAATGTACTTAAATGTAAATCTTTTTCTTTTTATAGACTGTCTCCTGGTGCTGTTCCTTTTCAGTTTCCTAATCTACCATCGTATCATTCTTATAATAATTTTGCTAGAAAAAGCAGAGACGATAAAAGGGCAAAAACTGAAGAGGAATTAATACAGAGAGCTATTAAAGATAGTTACGAATCTAAAAGAAAGTATGATAAATCAAGAACTTTTACTTCGATTAAAGAATTCATGGAATGCTCCAAAAGTTTAGATAAAAATTGGACAGTTATCGAATGTGAATCATCGGTAATACAATAATTTGTGTGGCTTCTCATCCTGCACCCAAAATTAAATATTCATCTGTTATTAATGATAAACTGGAAATTAGTATTTTTAATGGAGATCTGAAACTAAGTAAGTTTGACAAATTTTCTTTTCCTTAAACCATTAATAATTTAAAAGAGTTAACTGATATTCTTAATGCATTGAGTAAGTTAGATGATAAAAATGTAGGAAATCCTATTATTTGTAGTATCATTAATGCTTTACACTCTTTAGAAGTTAACGATAGAATTAATAGTGATATGATTAAATTTTTTATTGAGCAGATTTCATTTCTTTGTGAGAGTAAATATGCATTTAGATACTCATCCAAAACTTTAATTTTTTCAAATTTACTGCCCACTTTTGCTCCACAGACATATGGATTTATAAGAAAATCAAATATTATAAATATTCATTTAACGTCTGTCTTCATCTTTTAATTTAAATCCATCCAAAGAGCAATTTAACCGTAATTTTTTGCATTATATCCGGAAAAAGTTTCACTCACAGAAAATTGTGATAAACTTGTAATATTAATGTTACATGAGATCCATTTAAAATAATATGTTGAATATAATGGAGGTCGAATCGTAAGTATAAGCTATAATACTAATTCTTGTGCTTCAAGTGCTCATGTTTTTATGATTAAAAGTGTTCTATCCAAATTAAAGGATGTTGTACATGTCTTACCTGTTAAAACTTTGAAGGCTGCATTTGTTTCTCAAAAAAATAATTGTAGGTTTAGAAGAAATAGGCCTTAATGTTTTATGCGTTATTACAGATAACAATTCTATTAATCGAAAAGCAATGTCAAATTTTATTTCTCCAGAAAAATTTCATTTTGTGTATCCCCACCCTCTAGACAGCAAAAGTACTATTTTACCTTATTGATAGTGCTCACCTTTTGAAATGCATTAGAAACAACTGGCTAAATCAAAAAAATCCAGAAAAATGTTTTTACTACCCAGATTTTTATGAAGGTTTTAATATAAATAAACATCACAATTTTAAAACAGTATGTTTAAATGCATTAAAAGATTTACACGAAATAGAATATAAGCAATTAAATTTGGATATAAATTAAGCTCCAAGGTACTTTTCGATACAAATCTAGGCAAAATGTTAACTTGGTTTTACAAATATTTAATGAATTTGTTGTTTTGTAAATAAAATGTTTTATGTGTGAAAATATTTCTTACTCTAAAGTATGTTAAAGCAAATTGAATAAATGATTTCTGTATAACTTGTTGTATGTAACTGAAATAAAACAATTGAAAATTAGTTGTACTGTTATTTTCTTTATGAAATTTTTCCTCTTTCTTCCACTGGGTAGCAAATATTCAGCAGAGAAGAATTAACAAAATAATTTTTATGGTTAAATTAATATATTTTACAATGTGTAAATTTAAAAAAGTTTTGAAATTCGCATTTTAATTTCTTATGTTTTATTAAGCTGAAAGTAATACTGTGTTCATTTATAAA
>CM063499.1:72178628-72201128 GCA_032207245.1 Pardosa pseudoannulata
GATGGAATGTGTTACGCATCGTATTAAAAAAAATACAAAGGTTTATTAATCTTCGCATTTTATTCATTTTCAGGGTTCCTGATTCCAACTCTTCACGATGTCTGTGCTTTATTTCTACATGCAGAACATAAGAAAACCGCGTCACAACAAAAATGCTTAATTACATTTGTTTTCCATTTTAAAATTGGTGGGAGCAAGTTAGTCAACGTAATCTAGACGCCGAGTGCCTTCGTTTGCAAAGTCTAAAGGAATCTTTCCATTTCAGGAATAAATTTCTAAATTCCTGTACTCCGTACATTTTCCTGTGTTTCTGTTCATCAGTGGAAATTTCACGCCCTCGTTTAAAGAGATAAATGAAGAGTGTATTTATTCAATACATTCCATTACTACAACAAATCACTAGGTTTAATCCTTCTACTTGGTTGGAAAATAATTAAAAAATGCTTAAACTTATTAAATTCTTTAGTTTTTCTGCTAAATGATAGATGGCAGCACTCTTACAATGTAAATGTTTGACTGCAGATTTTGTAGGAAATAAGCGAAGATCTTAAAATGCTAGAAGGTGTAAAATTCATATTTCTAAAAGTAATTTTGAATTTAAAAATAACCTTTTTTCAAAGCGATTAAATCTTTTAATTGTCAAATAAAAAAACAAGTGAAGTGAGATTAGGAACAGTTTCATTCTCCTTCGACAAATAGCTGACTTTTCAAACTTCAGCGAAGAATTTGAGTGCTTAGGTTACTGAAGAAAATGGCAACCAAGATCAGCAACTAGAAACCCCGGAGCTGGTGTACGTGAGGGTCCGAAGAGTCTTGAGTGAAAAGTCAAAGATTGCCGCCACGTCAAGGCAACTTGCATTACACATGAAGCACCTATTATCAGACGACCCGCTAAGTGAAGCAGCGTCGGCCGTAGTCGGTACTTTGGTGGGTGAACGTCTGAAAATCTTGTTGGGGATAGGCATTAATTTTTAAATTCGCTATCTTAAGCAGCCTAAGCAAACAGTACGCGAAATTCCACGTAGTTTCGTACCAACAACAAACATGATAATACTAACAACATTAACAAAAATTCTATTAGCGAATTTTTTGTAACATTTGTGCATAGAGAACTGACCAATCGGTAAAGCTTGCGACTCCACCCCCTCCGTAGTGAGGATTCATATAGACCATTATGCCCAATTTAGCTCAGATTTTGTGAAGTGTCAGTATCGCCATGACGGTCTTAGTCCTAACTCGTAAGCAGCATCGTCGACTGCGTAGAAAGATGATAGTCCAGTATGTTAGGCCAGCGATAAAACATCTCGTTCGAAAGGAAGGAATATTTCGACTTATCCGAGGCCTGAAAACCTTAGAATTTCCTTCCTTGCGGCGAATGTTGATGCGGGCAGCTGTCGAAGAATACAAAGTCTACATCGCATTCTTGCGGAGAAATGTCACGTCGATCTTTGTTTTAGGGCGGTGTGCCGAAAAAGGTATCGAGTTCTGATGACGAGCTAATGCACTGTCACCCGTAATGGGTGAAAAAAAGGCCCTTTTCAGGGCCAATAAAATATAATTAGATGGAATGTGTTACGCATCGTATTAAAAAAAATACAAAGGTTTATTAATCTTCGCATTTTATTCATTTTCAGGGTTCCTGATTCCAACTCTTCACGATGTCTGTGCTTTATTTCTACATGCAGAACATAAGAAAACCGCGTCACAACAAAAATGCTTAATTACATTTGTTTTCCATTTTAAAATTGGTGGGAGCAAGTTAGTCAACGTAATCTAGACGCCGAGTGCCTTCGTACGCAAAGTCTAAAGGAATCTTTCTATTTCAGGAAAAAATTTCTAAATTCCTGTACTCCGTACATTTTCCTGTGTTTCTGTTCATCAGTGGAAATTTCACGCCCTCGTTTAAAGAGATAAATGAAGAGTGTATTTATTCAATACATTCCATTACTACAACAAATCACTAGGTTTAATCCTTCTACTTGGTTGGAAAATAATTAAAAAATGCTTAAACTTATTAAATTCTTTAGTTTTTCTGCTAAATGATAGATGGCAGCACTCTTACAATGTAAATGTTTGACTGCAGATTTTGTAGGAAATAAGCGAAGATCTTAAAATGCTAGAAGGTGTAAAATTCATATTTCTAAAAGTAATTTTGAATTTAAAAATAACCTATTTTCAAAGCGATTAAATCTTTTATTTGTCAAATAAAAAAACAAGTGAAGTGAGATTAGGAACAGTTTCATTCTCCTTCGACAAATAGCTGACTTTTCAAACTTCAGCCGCCTCCCCGATAATTACGGGCAGTTATGGGGCTCCTTAGCCAGAAGGCCTTATCCCCGATCGAAAGGTAAGAAGTAAGCGAGGTGAGCTCTGTTAAGAAAAAATATAATTTTAAATTTAGAAAGGAGTAATTTAGATGCCGGTCATTAAAAGGTGGGTAAGAGGAATCGTAAGGGCTGGTGGTTGTAGTCTTGAAACCTGCAAAATACTCAACAGAAAGTATTAATACCCTGAAAGAGAATGAATAATTAGTAGGCACTTTTAGGTTTTACACTAGATGGAGTCTTACGATCTAATAATATCAAACATCAAACACAGTTAGGTACAATTTTTCTGCTCCATAATAAAAAAATACACATAAATATTTTTATTTATTTTTATTATTTTATAATTTTTATTTTCATTTTTATTATTTTATATATTTTTTTTTCACATCACAACACGTACATTTACAATACAATACAAGATAAAAGGTGGAGGGATGAAGTAATAAGCACTGAGAGGAAAAGATTAAGGTAGATTAACTATTGTCAGGAGATCATTGATGCGGCGCGAGTCCTGCGTTTCTTAGAAGGGCTGTAGTGATCGTAATCCGGAAGTTCGGCTATTATTTCATTTGGAATACTATTGAGGCTATTGTAAAAATTTTGGGATGATTTAATACAAGACTGTTTGAACGTTAACATATTGAAATCACGTCTTATTACTTCATTGGATTAATATCGATGTGCGCTTCTAACTCGCCTCATGAATTTATTTTGTACTCTTTCAATTAAATTCATATTAGACTTCGCGGCAAACGACCAGACCGGAGCTGCGTAAAGAGCGGTAGGAAGAACTATTGTTTTATATAAAAGAATTTTATTTTTATTACTTAAGTGTTTACTATTAAAAAGCATTTTTAAATTTTCTAATTTTCCTATCATTTTATCTTTGACTTCCGTTATGTGAGGACGCCAGGTTAGTTTTTTATCTAATATTACACCTAAATATTTTACAGAGGTTTCCCAGTTAATTGCCTCGTCGAGTAGATATAATCTAGGGGGAGTTTTGTAAGTACGAGTAAAATGAAGAGCATTACATTTAGAGGGGTTGATTTTAATTTTCCATTTAGTAAACCAATCTTCCACAGTGTCCAGGTGTGACTGAATGTAACTAGCAACAGAGTTAAATGTGTGGGGCTGAAGCAATTATAGCCGTGTCATCCGCATACAAGGCTAGAGAAGTATAATCATTTCTAGGAATATCATTAATATAAATAAACAGGGTGGGACCTAAGATGGAGCCTTGTTGAACACCTGCAGTTATTGATTTTAAAGTGGAGAAAGTGTTTTGTATGCGGACGGTGAAATGACGATAGCAAAGATAATTGTGTAAGAAATGTATTAAAGCATCAGGCATTTTGAGCTGATTAGTTTGTAAATGAGGCCTACATGCGAGATGCGGTCGAAAGCCTTTGCGATGTCTAAGAAGAGTGCACCAGTTGGCTTACGTGATTGTAGTCCCTCGCTAGCGAGTTCCACAACACGAAGCAAATGATGAGAGGTGTTGTGCTGGTTACGAAAACCAAATTGCTCCGGAATTAGCACATTATTTCCCTGCAGGAAGAATTGGAGGCGGTTATATGTCACTCGCTCGGCAATTTTACTGAGGCAACTCAATAGACTAATTGGGCGATAGCTAGCAGGAAAAGTTAGATTAGGTTTGGGTATAGGACACACTATTGCAGTTTTCCAAGCATTTGTAAAATATTTAAATTTCATCGTATAGTTAATTATTGCCTTTAAATAAATTAATATATTAGGAGGTAGATTTTTAATACATCTATTTGAGATTTCGTCTATTCCAGGAGATTTATTATTTTTAAGATTTTTAATAATTAAAGCAACTTCTGCGATAGTAGCGGGAGTTAAATCATTACTTGGAGGGTTTCTAAGAAAATTATTTACAGTACTAATAACCTGGCGGTCGTGATCCTCGTCTTCTAAATCCTCATTAGGCGCAAATTGAGTTTCGTAAACTTCCGCGATCGCTTCTGCTTACCAGCCGGATCGAAAGCTACACCATTTAATCCGTGAATTGGAGGTATGCTGTTATAACCATTACCCCTCAGACGCTTCTGAAATTTCCATAAAGAATTGTCCTCGTAGTAAGGTTACTTATGAAATCTGACCATTGTTTCTGTCTATAAATTTGAATCTTTCTCTGACAGTCCGCTTGAGAACAAAGTACTCTTGCCTGGATGAAGGGGTACGAAGGTATTGATAAAGTTTACGTGCTGCATTTCTATTATGAATTAAATTCGTAATCTGGGTAGGTAATTTATGAACTTTAGGTTTTTTAATTATAAGGGAAGAACTTTTCTTAGCTGCATTAATAGTTTCAGTTAAGTTAATTACAGCACTTTCTAAACAATTAGTAGATCTTATACTAGGAAAAAATAATTTAGCAGAGGCAAGAGTTTCCTGGAACTGACGCCAATCAGTATAAGTGGTCTCAGAAACTGGGTAGTAACTGCAGATCGATTGTCAGAAGAACTGGCAAATGATCTGAGTCAAAAATATCCAGAGTCTACATTACATTTAAAGGGGACGTTTTTGATGAGAGCAAGGTCAATAGTGGAGGGTCGTCCTGAAGAAAATGAGTGGGGTTAAAGAAGGTTAAACATCAGTATTATCTGACTAAATTTAGAAGCTCTCGGCCATAATTATTAGTACTATAGCAGTTCCAGGCTTTGTTAGGCATTAAAGTCAAGATAACAGAGTAGTTAGAGTAATTAAGAATTTTTAGAATGTCATCTTTAGGGAAACCTCTACCAATTTTAAAATAAGCATTAGTTATTAGAATTTTGTTATTGTTATCAGGCAAAACCATAACAGAGTCGGACTCAAGTACGTCCGAAACAAGGTCAGATACAGCATAGTGATTGATAGATTTTTTAATATAAATGGCAAGACCACCCTGGGGTTGTCTGCCAACAGTAGTACGATCCTTACGGTAAAGTATATAAGTAGCAATGTATACCTAATATCCGGTTTTAATTTAGTTTCCTGAATTAATACAATATCTATATCAGAGTCTTCTAAATAATTCCTAAGTTCGGTAATTTTTATTACCGAGGCCGTTTGCATTCCAAATAAAATATTGAGGGTAGAGACACATTGATATTTTAACCATTATGGGGGTTATTGAAATAATCGCGATGACTTCGAAAGCCATCAAAGTTTTTGAATTGGATCATTCTGCTCTTTCATTATTTTAGCTACATTTTTAAATTATTATGTCTTTAATGTAGTCTTTCATAAAACAACATTAATACTAAACAATTCTCCTATACCTTCTTGACTATTGCTTTTGTTTTTATTAGTTTATTTTCATTAGATTTATTATTACTATTACTATTTGAGCTATTTTGCTTTGGGTTTGTTATTTTAGTTTTTATCATTATTAAGCAACTACTTCACTGAAACTTATTTTAGTTGGGGATAAAAACTCGTTCGAAAGGAAGGAATATTTGAGGAGGCCTAGTAACTATTTTGTTTGCTCTTTGGGCGGCATTAGTGCGGAATAGGAGCAGAATAAAAGTTTACGTTTAGGTTTTTCATTTTGTTTTGTTGAAGGTGGGCCCTACAACCTTTTAGTTAGCGTGTGGTTGCCACCAATTAGCACATTTAAAGTTAGCAGGATCTATTTTACATTCAGCTAAATGATTTGCCCGCATTTGAGACATTTGGGGTGAGGTTACAATTAGGGAGGAATGACCAAATTCTTAAAAAAATGAAACACCTACATTATTATTTTTTCGAAAGTTACAGTTTAAATAATTATGGTTTTTAATTTTATTTAAGTTATATGGCAGAGTTAGAATTAAAGTTATTAAAATAAAGCATTGCTTTTTGTTTTTTTCTATTAGTTAGTAAGCAATTTTTAGTCAATTAATATTATTTAGAGCTGCGGTTATATTCTAGGTCAGTATCTACCGGAGTCCTCATAATAAATTTTTTAGGTTTTTCAGATTTATCTAGGGACCTCGTTTTTGTTATCATTTAGGAAATTTTTGTATTTTACTAAAAGATAAATAGTTAGTATTAATGAATTTTATTTATTTAATTTAGTTTAATTTCGTTGATAAGGAATGAATATTTTGCAAAAATACTTTACTATTTTGATTTCTACGAATAATGATAGGGAATTTAGATTTTAGAGCTTCTTTAGGTTTTTCATTTTTGTTGCTATTTAAACTTTTATTTTTATTTACATTTTCATCATTAGTTACAATAATTTCTTCATTATTTAATACTTGAATCTATTGCTAGTAGGAAGTGGGTACTAGAACAGTAATTCATTCTCTTTATCAAATTATCGTTAGAATTTTTTCTTTTCCTTTCAAACTTCAGCGAAGTTTGAGTGCTTAGGTTACTGAAGAAAATGGCAACCAAGATCAGCAACTAGAAACCCCGGAGCTGGTGTACGTGAGGGTCCGAAGAGTCTTGAGTGAAAAGTCAAAGATTGCCGCCACGTCAAGGCAACTTGCATTACACATGAAGCACCTATTATCAGACGACCCGCTAAGTGAAGCAGCGTCGGCCGTAGTCGGTACTTTGGTGGGTGAACGTCTGAAAATCTTGTTGGGGATAGGCATTAATTTTTAAATTCGCTATCTTAAGCAGCCTAAGCAAACAGTACGCGAAATTCCACGTAGTTTCGTACCAACAACAAACATGATAATACTAACAACATTAACAAAAATTCTATTAGCAAATTTTTTGTAACATTTGTGCATAGAGAACTGACCAATCGGTAAAGCTTGCGACTCCACCCCTCCGTAGTGAGGATTCATATAGACCATTATGCCCAATTTAGCTCAGATTTTGTGAAGTGTCAGTATCGCCATGACGGTCTTAGTCCTAACTCGTAAGCAGCATCGTCGACTGCGTAGAAAGATGATAGTCCAGTATGTTAGGCCAGCGATAAAACATCTCGTTCGAAAGGAAGGAATATTTCGACTTATCCGAGGCCTGAAAACCTTAGAATTTCCTTCCTTGCGGCGAATGTTGATGCGGGCAGCTGTCGAAGAATACAAAGTCTACATCGCATTCTTGCGGAGAAATGTCACGTCGATCTTTGTTTTAGGGCGGTGTGCCGAAAAAGGTATCGAGTTCTGATGACGAGCTAATGCACTGTCACCCGTAATGGGTGAAAAAAAGGCCCTTTTCAGGGCCAATAAAATATAATTAGATGGAATGTGTTACGCATCGTATTAAAAAAAAATACAAAGGTTTATTAATCTTCGCATTTTATTCATTTTCAGGGTTCCTGATTCCAACTCTTCACGATGTCTGTGCTTTATTTCTACATGCAGAACATAAGAAAACCGCGTCACAACAAAAATGCTTAATTACATTTGTTTTCCATTTTAAAATTGGTGGGAGCAAGTTAGTCAACGTAATCTAGACGCCGAGTGCCTTCGTACGCAAAGTCTAAAGGAATCTTTCTATTTCAGGAAAAAATTTCTAAATTCCTGTACTCCGTACATTTTCCTGTGTTTCTGTTCATCAGTGGAAATTTCACGCCCTCGTTTAAAGAGATAAATGAAGAGTGTATTTATTCAATACATTCCATTACTACAACAAATCACTAGGTTTAATCCTTCTACTTGGTTGGAAAATAATTAAAAAATGCTTAAACTTATTAAATTCTTTAGTTTTTCTGCTAAATGATAGATGGCAGCACTCTTACAATGTAAATGTTTGACTGCAGATTTTGTAGGAAATAAGCGAAGATCTTAAAATGCTAGAAGGTGTAAAATTCATATTTCTAAAAGTAATTTTGAATTTAAAAATAACCTATTTTCAAAGCGATTAAATCTTTTAATTGTCAAATAAAAAAACAAGTGAAGTGAGATTAGGAACAGTTTCATTCTCCTTCGACAAATAGCTGACTTTTCAAACTTCAGCGAAGAATTTGAGTGCTTAGGTTACTGAAGAAAATGGCAACCAAGATCAGCAACTAGAAACCCCGGAGCTGGTGTACGTGAGGGTCCGAAGAGTCTTGAGTGAAAAGTCAAAGATTGCCGCCACGTCAAGGCAACTTGCATTACACATGAAGCACCTATTATCAGACGACCCGCTAAGTGAAGCAGCGTCGGCCGTAGTCGGTACTTTGGTGGGTGAACGTCTGAAAATCTTGTTGGGGATAGGCATTAATTTTTAAATTCGCTATCTTAAGCAGCCTAAGCAAACAGTACGCGAAATTCCACGTAGTTTCGTACCAACAACAAACATGATAATACTAACAACATTAACAAAAATTCTATTAGCAAATTTTTTGTAACATTTGTGCATAGAGAACTGACCAATCGGTAAAGCTTGCGACTCCACCCCCTCCGTAGTGAGGATTCATATAGACCATTATGCCCAATTTAGCTCAGATTTTGTGAAGTGTCAGTATCGCCATGACGGTCTTAGTCCTAACTCGTAAGCAGCATCGTCGACTGCGTAGAAAGATGATAGTCCAGTATGTTAGGCCAGCGATAAAACATCTCGTTCGAAAGGAAGGAATATTTCGACTTATCCGAGGCCTGAAAACCTTAGAATTTCCTTCCTTGCGGCGAATGTTGATGCGGGCAGCTGTCGAAGAATACAAAGTCTACATCGCATTCTTGCGGAGAAATGTCACGTCGATCTTTGTTTTAGGGCGGTGTGCCGAAAAAGGTATCGAGTTCTGATGACGAGCTAATGCACTGTCACCCGTAATGGGTGAAAAAAAGGCCCTTTTCAGGGCCAATAAAATATAATTAGAGGGAATGTTACGCATCGTATTAAAAAAAATACAAAGGTTTATTAATCTTCGCATTTTATTCATTTTCAGGGTTCCTGATTCCAACTCTTCACGATGTCTGTGCTTTATTTCTACATGCAGAACATAAGAAAACCGCGTCACAACAAAAATGCTTAATTACATTTGTTTTCCATTTTAAAATTGGTGGGAGCAAGTTAGTCAACGTAATCTAGACGCCGAGTGCCTTCGTACGCAAAGTCTAAAGGAATCTTTCTATTTCAGGAAAAAATTTCTAAATTCCTGTACTCCGTACATTTTCCTGTGTTTCTGTTCATCAGTGGAAATTTCACGCCCTCGTTTAAAGAGATAAATGAAGAGTGTATTTATTCAATACATTCCATTACTACAACAAATCACTAGGTTTAATCCTTCTACTTGGTTGGAAAATAATTAAAAAATGCTTAAACTTATTAAATTCTTTAGTTTTTCTGCTAAATGATAGATGGCAGCACTCTTACAATGTAAATGTTTGACTGCAGATTTTGTAGGAAATAAGCGAAGATCTTAAAATGCTAGAAGGTGTAAAATTCATATTTCTAAAAGTAATTTTGAATTTAAAAATAACCTTTTTTCAAAGCGATTAAATCTTTTAATTGTCAAATAAAAAAACAAGTGAAGTGAGATTAGGAACAGTTTCATTCTCCTTCGACAAATAGCTGACTTTTCAAACTTCAGCGAAGAATTTGAGTGCTTAGGTTACTGAAGAAAATGGCAACCAAGATCAGCAACTAGAAACCCCGGAGCTGGTGTACGTGAGGGTCCGAAGAGTCTTGAGTGAAAAGTCAAAGATTGCCGCCACGTCAAGGCAACTTGCATTACACATGAAGCACCTATTATCAGACGACCCGCTAAGTGAAGCAGCGTCGGCCGTAGTCGGTACTTTGGTGGGTGAACGTCTGAAAATCTTGTTGGGGATAGGCATTAATTTTTAAATTCGCTATCTTAAGCAGCCTAAGCAAACAGTACGCGAAATTCCACGTAGTTTCGTACCAACAACAAACATGATAATACTAACAACATTAACAAAAATTCTATTAGCAAATTTTTTGTAACATTTGTGCATAGAGAACTGACCAATCGGTAAAGCTTGCGACTCCACCCCCTCCGTAGTGAGGATTCATATAGACCATTATGCCCAATTTAGCTCAGATTTTCACTCCCCCTCTGGCTCTGGTCGAGGAAGGTTGTTGCTCCTGCTTGCTCTGTGCTCGTGCTCCTGTTTTTCTCCCTGCGGTTCTTCCTCGCTGCCGCTGGCGTGTCGGCGTTGATTTCTTCGGCGTTTTTCTCGCGGTGCTGTTTGTTCCAGTCTTGTGCTACGATGAGCGACGTCATGGATGCTTCGGACATTGGGTCCGTAAGCTCCTATTCTTCGTGCTCTTCCTACTTCGGTGAAAGGTGAACTGGCCTATATTAAATTCAACGAGATTTGACCAACAGTGGGAATATTTCCCCATCGTTAAAGACTTTCTCAACTTTGTCTACGAACTACTCTACGAGACGACCATCAGAGGTAAGAAATCTCTTATCCTGTAATAGTGCTGTAATGTAATTTATAACATTTATGACTATTTAGATAATATGTATTTTAAGATGTTTTTTTTAATGCTTTACGTGTATTTATTAATAATCATTTAAGTGTAACAATTTGAAATGGTTTTGTGTACGACGATACCATTAGAATTTGAAAAACCTAAAAACTAAAAGGAAAAGGATTCTAACGATAAATAAATGATAAAGAAAATAGTGTAATTAATAGTCTAGTCCCCTTACCAACTAAATAGGTTTGAAGTTTTAAATAATGAAGAAATTATTGTAAATATGGAAAATGTAAATAAAAATAAAAGTTTAAATACCAACAATGAAAACCTGTGCTCTAAAATCAAAATTCCCCTATCATTATTGGAAATCCCAAAATAGTAAAGTATTATTCATAATATTCATTCCTTATCAAACAAATCAAACTAAATTACTAAAAATAAAATTCAAATTAATACTAACTGCTTAGATCTTTTAGAAAATAAAAAAGTTCTAAATGATAGCAAAATCCCTGCCAGGTCCCTAGACTAAATCTGAAAAACCTAAAAAATTTATTATGAGGACTCCCTAGATACTGACCTAGAATATATCAAAGCAGCTTAAATAATATTAATATAGAACCCCTAAAAATTGCTTTACTAATAGGAAAACAAAAAAAACCAATGCCTCTCTTCTTATAACTTTAATTCCTAACTCAGCCATAGATAACTTAAATAAAATTAAAACCATAAATTATTTAACTGTAACTTTCGAAAAATATAATAATGTAGGTGTTCCTCAATGTTATAGGTGCCAAGAATTTGGTCATTCTCCCTAACTTGTAACCTCACCCCCAAATGTCTCAAATGCGGGCAAAATCACTTAGCTAAAGAATGTAAAATAGATCCTGCTAACTTTAAATGTGCTAACTGTGGTGGAAACCACACAGCTAACTATAAAGGTTGTAGGCCCACCCTTCAAACAAAAACAAAACTGAAAAACTAAACGTCCCAAACTTTATTTGCTCCTATTCCAGCACTAATGCCTGGACCCAAAGAGCAAACAAAATAGTTTCTAGTGCCCCCTAAGAATTGCTGTCCCAACCTCTGAGTTAATTAAATCCCCAACTAAAACTCAAAGTTTGAAGTAGTTAGTAGTAATAATGATAAAACTAAAATTAACAAACCTCAAAGTAAAGTAGCCTCAAATAGTAATAGTAATAATAAACTAATGAAAATAAAAATAATAAAAATAAAAGCAATAGTCAAGAAGGTATAGGAGAATTGTTAAATTAATAGTTGACTTTATGAAAGACTATAACATTAAACATAATAAATTTAATTAAAAATGTAGCTAAAATAATGAAAGAGCAAAATGATCCAGTTCAAAAACTTCTGATGGCTTTCGAAGTCATCGCCGATTATTTCAATAACCCCCATAATGGTTAAATATCAATGTGTCTCTACCCTCAATATTTTATTGGAATGCAAACGGCCTCGGTAATAAAATTACCGAACTTAGGAATTATTTAGAAGATTCGGATATAGATATTGTATTAATTCAGGAAACTAAATTAAAACCGGATATTAGGTATAACATCGCTAATTATACTTTACCGTAAGGATCGAGAGACTGTTCAGACAACCCCAGGGTGGTCTTGCAATTTATATTAAAAGATCTATCAATCACTATGCTGTATCTGACCTTGTTTCGGACGTACTTGAGTCCGACTCTGTTATGGTTTTGCCTGATAACAATAACAAAATTCTAATAACTAATGCTTATTTTAAAATTGGTAGAGGTTTCCCTAAAGATGATATTCTTAAAATTCTTAATTATTCTAATTACTCTGTTATGGCTGGTGACTTTAATGCCCATAACAAAGCCTGGAACTGTTATAGTAATAATAATTATGGCCGAGAGCTTCTAAATTTAGTCACCGATAATACTGATGTTAATTCTTCAAACTCATTTTCTTCAGGACGTCCCTCCACTATTGACCTTGCTCCCATCAAAAATGTCCCCTTTAAATGTAATGTTGAAACTCTGGATATATGACTCAGATCATTTCCAGTTCTTCTGACAATCGATCTGCAGTTGACTACAAGTTTCTGAGAACTTATACTGATTGGCGTCAGTTAAAATCTTGCCTCTGCTAAATTATTTTTTCCTAGTATTAGATCTACTAATTATAGAAAGTGCTGTAATTAAATAACTGAAACTATTAATGCAGCTAAGAAAAGTTCTTCCCAAATAATTAAAAAACCTAAAGTTCATAAATTACCTACCCATATTAAGAATTTAATTCATAATAGAAATGCAGCACGTAAACTTTATCAATACCTTCGTACCCCTTCATCCAGGCAAGAGTACTTTGTTCTCAAGCGGACTGTCAGAGAAAAGATTCAAATTTATAGACAGAAACAATGGTCAGATTTCATAAGTAACCTTACTACCGAGGACATTCTTTATGGAAATTTCAGAAGCGTCTGAGGGGTAATGGTTATAACAGCATACCTCCCATTCACGGATTAAATGGTGTAGCTTTCGATCCGGCTGGTAAAGCAGAAGCGATCGCGGAAGTTTACGAAACTCAATTTGCGCCTAATGAATATTTAGAAGACGAGGATCACGACCGCCAGTTATTAGTACAGTAAATAATTTTCTTAGTAGCCCTCCAAGTAATGAATTAACTCCGGCTACTATCGCAGAAGTTGCTTTAATTATTAAAAATCTTAAAAATAATAAATCTCCTGGAATAGATGAAATCTCAAATAGATGCATTAAAAACCTACCTCCTAATATATTAATTTATTTAACGGCAATAATTAACTATATGATGAAATTTAATTATTTTCCAAACGCTTGGAAAACTGCAATAGTGTGTCCTATACCCAAACCTAAAGCTAATCTAACTTTTCCTGCTAGTTATCGCCCAATTAGTCTATTGAGTTGCCTCAGTAAAGTTGCCGAGCGAGTGATATATAACCGCCTCCAATTCTTCCTGCAGGAAATAATGTGCTAATTCCGGAGCAATTTGGTTTTCGCAACCAGCACAACACCTCTCATCAGTTGCTTCGTGTTGTGGAACTCGCTAGCGAGGGATTACAATCACGTAAGCCAACTGGTGCACTCTTCTTAGACATCGCAAAGGCTTTCGACCGCATCTCGCATGTAGGCCTCATTTACAAACTAATCCAGCTCAAAATGCCTGATGCTTTAATAATTTCTTACACAATTACCTTTGCGAGGGTCATTTCACCGTCCGCATACAAAACACTTTCTCCACTTTAAAATCAATAACAGCAGGTGTTCAACAAGGCTCCATCTTAGGTCCCACTGTTTAATATTTATATTAATGATATTCCTAGAAATGACTATACTTCTCTAGCCTTGTATGCGGATGACACGGCTATAATTGCTTCAGCCCCACACGTTAACTCTGTGCTAGTTACATTCAGTCACACCTGGACACTCTGGAAGATTGGTTTACTAAATGGAAAATTAAAGTCAACCCCTCTAAATGTAATGCTATTTATTTTACTCGTACTTACAAAACTCCCCTAGATTATATCTACTCGACGAGGCAATTAACTGGGAAAACTCTGTAAAATATTTAGGTGTAATATTAGATAAAAAACTAACCTGGCGTCCTCACTTAACGGAAGTCAAAAATAAAATGATAGGAAAATTAGAAATTTAAAAATGCTTTTTAATAGTAAACACTTAAGTAATAAAAATAAAATTCTTTATATAAAACAATAGTCCTTCCTACCGCTCTTTACGCAGCTCCGGTCTGGTCGTTTGCCGCGAAGTATAATATGAATTTAATTGAAAGAGTACAAAATAAATTCATGAGGCGAGTTAGAGGCGCACATCGATATTTATCCAATGAAGTAATAAGACGTGATTTCAATATGTTAACTTTCAAACAGTCTTGTATTAAATCATCCCAAAATTTTTACAATAGCCTTAATAGTATACCAAATGAATAATAGCCGAACTTCGGATTATGATCACTACAGCCCTTCTAAGAAACGCAGGCCTCGCGCCGCACTAATCTCCTGACAATAGATAATCTACCTTAATCTCTTCCTATCGGTTCTTATTACTTCATCCCTTCCCTTTTATGTGTAATGTAAATGTGATTTGTGATGTGAAAAAAAATTATAAAATAATAAAATTGAAAATAAAAATTATAAAATAATAAAAATAAATAAAAATATTTATGTGTATTTTTATTATGGAGCAGAAATTGTACCTAACTGTGTTGATGTTTGATGTTATCAGATCGTAAGACTCCATCTAGTGTAAAACCTAAAAGTGCCTACTAATTATTCTTTTCTTTCAGGTATTAATACTTTCTGCTTAGTATTTTGCATCAAGACTACAACCACCAGCCCTTACGATTTCTCTTACCCACCTTTTAATGACCGGCACCTAAATTACTCCTTTCTAAATTTAAATTTTATTTTTTCTTAACAGAGCACCTTGCTTACTCTTACCTTTCGATCGGGATAAGGCCTTCTGGCTAAGGACCATTATGCCCAATTTAGCTCAGATTTTGTGAAGTGTCAGTATCGCCATGACGGTCTTAGTCCTAACTCGTAAGCAGCATCGTCGACTGCGTAGAAAGATGATAGTCCAGTATGTTAGGCCAGCGATAAAACATCTCGTTCGAAAGGAAGGAATATTTCGACTTATCCGAGGCCTGAAAACCTTAGAATTTCCTTCCTTGCGGCGAATGTTGATGCGGGCAGCTGTCGAAGAATACAAAGTCTACATCGCATTCTTGCGGAGAAATGTCACGTCGATCTTTGTTTTAGGGCGGTGTGCCGAAAAAGGTATCGAGTTCTGATGACGAGCTAATGCACTGTCACCCGTAATGGGTGAAAAAAAGGCCCTTTTCAGGGCCAATAAAATATAATTAGATGGAATGTGTTACGCATCGTATTAAAAAAAATACAAAGGTTTATTAATCTTCGCATTTTATTCATTTTCAGGGTTCCTGATTCCAACTCTTCACGATGTCTGTGCTTTATTTCTACATGCAGAACATAAGAAAACCGCGTCACAACAAAAATGCTTAATTACATTTGTTTTCCATTTTAAAATTGGTGGGAGCAAGTTAGTCAACGTAATCTAGACGCCGAGTGCCTTCGTACGCAAAGTCTAAAGGAATCTTTCTATTTCAGGAAAAAATTTCTAAATTCCTGTACTCCGTACATTTTCCTGTGTTTCTGTTCATCAGTGGAAATTTCACGCCCTCGTTTAAAGAGATAAATGAAGAGTGTATTTATTCAATACATTCCATTACTACAACAAATCACTAGGTTTAATCCTTCTACTTGGTTGGAAAATAATTAAAAAATGCTTAAACTTATTAAATTCTTTAGTTTTTCTGCTAAATGATAGATGGCAGCACTCTTACAATGTAAATGTTTGACTGCAGATTTTGTAGGAAATAAGCGAAGATCTTAAAATGCTAGAAGGTGTAAAATTCATATTTCTAAAAGTAATTTTGAATTTAAAAATAACCTATTTTCAAAGCGATTAAATCTTTTAATTGTCAAATAAAAAAACAAGTGAAGTGAGATTAGGAACAGTTTCATTCTCCTTCGACAAATAGCTGACTTTTCAAACTTCAGCGAAGAATTTGAGTGCTTAGGTTACTGAAGAAAATGGCAACCAAGATCAGCAACTAGAAACCCCGGAGCTGGTGTACGTGAGGGTCCGAAGAGTCTTGAGTGAAAAGTCAAAGATTGCCGCCACGTCAAGGCAACTTGCATTACACATGAAGCACCTATTATCAGACGACCCGCTAAGTGAAGCAGCGTCGGCCGTAGTCGGTACTTTGGTGGGTGAACGTCTGAAAATCTTGTTGGGGATAGGCATTAATTTTTAAATTCGCTATCTTAAGCAGCCTAAGCAAACAGTACGCGAAATTCCACGTAGTTTCGTACCAACAACAAACATGATAATACTAACAACATTAACAAAAATTCTATTAGCAAATTTTTTGTAACATTTGTGCATAGAGAACTGACCAATCGGTAAAGCTTGCGACTCCACCCCCTCCGTAGTGAGGATTCATATAGACCATTATGCCCAATTTAGCTCAGATTTTGTGAAGTGTCAGTATCGCCATGACGGTCTTAGTCCTAACTCGTAAGCAGCATCGTCGACTGCGTAGAAAGATGATAGACTATGTTACTGCGATAAAACATCTCGTTCGAAGGAAGGAATATTTCGACAGACAGAGGTACTGAAAACCTTAGAATTTCCTTCCTGCGGCTAATTTTTTATCTGCTGTCGAAGAATACCTAGGTACTTTATTAAGCTTTGTTTCCCGCCGAGTAGATGTTTTAAAACAAGACATTTTTGGGTCCTATTGGATGGTTACACAGGAACACTACCACAAAATGTCTCACATACGCGGCACTCTTTTTGGAATGGTTGATTTAAACACAGCAAAACAAATCTAATAAAGAATAACCATTAAATCATTCTTCTCTAATATTTGAAGAACACGTACAATTAAGCCGGCTGTGTGCCATCTATTGACGAAGTTATGAGGGACACGCTCTTACGGATCGGACTGTAGATGCAAAGATTTAATTGGTATTACATGTCTTAACTAAAATATTTCAATGGAGTTTTAAGCAATTAAATATCTTTAGAACATAAAAACCCAAAATTCGAATTTTTCATTGTTTAAAGGTTATGTCTCTTAACAGAGTTAACTATTGCCTCAAAAATGCTTAAAGATATGTATACGTGAAACAAGACGTTTATAGAATAAGTGTGTTGTACCCTGACCCGGCCTAAGCCATCCAGAAAACGTCTATAGAATAAATCGACAAAATTCATGTACTTTTAAAAACAATTTTATTTAAAATAAACAGAAAAGTTACAAGCAGATAATATTTGGCTCCAATGTATTTTGATAAAAGCTGCTTTCACACACACCTATAATATTCGAACATCTTTTACACAGTTAAAGTTAATGCAAGCATCAAGGTTTAGGGAACTCACTCTGATGGTAAATCAACCCAAGCACCAGATCTGTACCACAATATTAGTTCTTCGTCTTCTTTAAGCTGTATGTCTACAGGACCTAAAAGATATTGGGAGTTAGATTAACAAATGTTACAAATTATGAGTTTGTAAAATCATAACTTTTCAAAAGTTAGTTATTTTGGTTGACTAAAGGACTGGCTAACGAAAAACCTTTAATGCTGCACGACTTAACTCTTATTTGACAACTCTTTGCTACATAATCCTTCCGCCGTAGAAATTTCGACAGTCTTGTCGAAACGGCATTTTCCAAAATGAACTATACCTGATTTACCACTAGAACCGTGGGAAGGATAGTTTTACCACAATACTATTTTGGATCCAATTTTCCCAAAAGTTACTAACGAAATTAAAATAAATTTCTTGGCCTTTCCTAATTTTATACCCATAAAAAAATCTATATAAATATAATAACTCAAAATCTGTGCATTTATGGAAAATGGTTCATTACTAAGCTTTAAAGTATAGAAACAAAACTATAGACATTTATTTGAACTGTAAAATAGAGATATGTAGAATACGTATAATATATATTTGCCCAAACTGAACTGTGTAAGAAAACTTCATTGGTAAGAAATAATTCCATGAAAGTTGTCTATATTTTCTAACTATACCTGATATATGTATGTATGTCAGGTCTAAAATGGGGTAGTTGGAAATTACGTGAGTTATAAACGATTTTAAAAGGGAACTCTTTTATAATAATAAAATAAATGAAAAAGACAGACGCTTGCGTAACCTTTTGGAGTAATCCGATCAATAGTAGAGATATTTCACAGGAAGTTGATGTTTAATCAAGCGAGAAGAATCAGTTAGCCCGTAGACATGGAGCTGTCAAAACATTCCACCACCACGAACAAATGAAAATGGCTCAAGTGTTGCCTTTAAATGAAACTATGATTTAATAAACTTATCAAGAAAGACTGATTTCCATTCGCCTTAACACTGGATATCGATATATATAAAGCTTTACACTTTTCGATATTGTAATATTGCCGCATAAAGAAGCTTAGCCAACGATCTCAGTGGCCGAATGGTCAAAGCACGCGATCCAGACCCGGAGATTGTGGTTTCGATGCTTGACATGGCAGTTTATCCAAAGTACGGTTTTTTAATTTAAAAATGTTGCTTATTGTTTCCTTATGTTCTTGATTACTCTAGATCTTTCTTTAATATGTAAATTAGTTATTTCTTGAATATTCTGTTCGGGTATAAAAGCTGATACCCACTAGTTGTAGGCAACTTCTCGATCCTGTAAAGTTGCGAGTTGCTATTTAGGTTCAATAAATTGTTCTGTTAAGTTAAACGGTGTGTTCATTCAAATCTTCGTGACAATATCTTATTTTTATTAATTATATATGTCTAAAGATAAATACATGCCACTGCGTATAAAAACATTGTGCTCTTTGAATAACAAGGATTCATATTAACACATTGTGTGAAGGTACATTTCGCAGCGGAATTACACAGGGATCGCGCGTTTTGCTCATAAATTTAGTTATTCAGTTAAATCTCAATAGATCGAAAATTATTTAATTTTTAACCATCTTTTCGTATTTATATATTGAAATATATAAACAAATATATAATATATAAATACATATATATATATATAATATATATATATATACAAATATATAATATATAAATATACACACATATATATATTATTTTCGCAATGATAAATAAAAAGTTAATTTTAAATCAAAATTGATTTTTTTAATTAGCCTTCTCGTTCTGTGGTTCTACATCGACTGATGTAAAAGTTTGCTTTTATTTGTCTAAATTTTTCCAGAATCTATGTAGTAGACAAGAACATTCGGCTTCGTTTTATTTTATGTATCGTTATTTTTGTATCCACAAACAAACCATGTTGTTACATTAACCCGTACTAGTACATGACCCGCGCTCAAGTATCAAAACGTACTAGTACGTGTCTCGCATACAATGTGTTATTTGGGATAAGTTTGACCCGGCACACGGTTTAAGGTATACCTAAACTCCCGGGGTTCTACTGTTAAAACCTATAAATTTTTTTTGCTAAACCATTGAAGTCAGTAGATATCGATCAACAATAAAAGACAGATCCCCTTGGAATTATACTGATTGATGTAGAAGTTATCGCGAGTTTAGCGTAGAGTATTTGACTAATATTTGTGGTCTATAAACCGAATATTTTTGTGTTTATCTGTTGTTCGCAATCCAGTTATTCCAGAGACCGTAGCACTTCAAACGAAACCAGTTATTCCAGAATTTTTTTTTAACTGTTGTATCGAATGAAATTTTAACCCTTTGGCAGTTTAATTTTTTTCCAAAATTCGGTCAAAAACTTGTCACATTTTTTATTGCATTTTTTTGTTCCTTTTTACATTTTTAAGTAAAGATATGTTATTAAAATTAACATTTCTAATATTTTTAAGTATTTATTACAACTTTTCTTTCTATGAAAGCATCATAGAACTGAAGTTTACTTTTAGTCTCCTCGATATCCAAGTTAATTTTTGGAATTCCAGTGAAAGCAAATCTAGGAGGTGGATCCGAAGGATTATCACAATTTCAAAAAAATTTGTCTTGCTTGACTGATTCCATCTGTACTATCAGAGTTTACTATCTCTCCAGTTCATCTAGTAAACTTTCGCTACTATCATTTACAGATAATTCAGTTTCTGATTCCGAGTCACAGTTCGAATCACAAGAAATTAGCTTCATACGCTCTGAATTATCCATTATTTAAAAGTAAAAATATATTATTCAACTCTTACATCAATAGAATTATCAGGGGGTTAGTAAAATATAACCAGAGAGCTATATACTGAAAGATAACAATTCGTCTTCTGATACAAAACATGCAAAAAAATCCGCGCTTTTGAATCAGAGTAGAAAATACAATAAACTGTAAACTATCATTTATTGGACGAACAAATTAGTATACGAATAATTTGTTACTAAAACTGGAAAAAATACAGCCGAAACAGTGCAAGCGAAATAGAAATCAGATTCCCCGTACGGCGTACGGGCAAAACAGGGAAGGGGTTAATCAAAGGATTGTTCACTGGTGTATAACATAAAATGTATACTTAGTGAAGTAAGAGTACAAAAAAATTATTGCTTTAAAATTTTAATGTTTAAAAATCTTTTCGATGTTAAAACATTATATTAGTCAATTTGCAATTAATTACTAATTGTTTTTTTATTAAGATTAAAATCTGAAAGATACTCAACACTTAACCATATGAAAGTCTACCTTATTTGTCAGAATTAATCCTCTGATGCTTAGTGTTTGACAAACCTACTTTTATGTATTTTTTAACTTTGGAATTTGAAGATTATTTCTGAATATGCAATAAGGCTATTTTTTTTCATAGTAATTGAAACGAAATGTTAAACTCATGCGATTAATATGACGTGAATAATGTAAAATAAAAGTATACATCCTTACAACATTCATATGATGAATAAAATTATTAATAATTTAACTTCAGTAAATCTTCAGTAGGTTAACATAGCTTTTATAAAAGCTTAATGAAATGGCAAATTTCTATTAAGCTGTGTAGGTTCATTAAAAACAAATTTCTCTCCACATGAATACACCACCTGAACTTGTATGGCATATTGCGAAAATTTAACTTGATATCCTAATAAGCTTGCATGTTACGTAGTATAACATGCAAATATGCGAATGAAAATCACTAATACGATGAAGTAATTTATGATTTAACTTTTTGTAAATTGTAGTTATATAATTTTGATTAAGACTTAATCAGATGGTAAATTTCCATTGAAGTAAACAACCTTATAAATGAATAAAAGTGACTTTAATAAAAGAAATGAACGAGCTAATGTTCATTGCAAATTATGAACTATTTATATATATATGAGCTTTTTAACTAAATGAAACAAACAAGTTACAGCTTTGATGGACATTGCAAAATTGTGAACAATAATATAATACGGTGAATATTGGTGTGTATTTTTAAAAGTTATGAAAATTATATTGGTAAAAGAAAAGTGATGTAGATATAGTATAAAATATTAAATATTTAAGAATTGCTCAAATATGAATTTTTAAAAATGTAAAATAAGAATAAGTAAATGTAATACGCTTGTAGATATGATGTACTTGTTTAAAAATAGTGTAAAAAATGTGATATTACTGTGAATATTTTACAGCCATATTGAAATTTTGCATATCGTAAAATATGAATGTATATACAAAGATGTGTATAAAAAAGTTTACCTGTATTGATGCGAAAGATGTAAATTGTTTAGCTTTCAATAAATATTGTAACATGAACATAGATTTTTATTGTGTGTCTGTGAGGTGAATGTTCAACCCCAATAATGGACTTGGTATGTAAAAACTTTAACACTTTAGGATTAGTAAGTTAAGAATAAATTGATAAATAAGTAAAATAAAAAGTGGAAAAATAATTAACAAAAAACAATATTAGGTTAGGGAAAAATAAATCCATTATTTTTTTTCGGTAGATGGCTGTAGTGACCGATATCTCGTAAAATATCGATAAAAGAATTTTCACTTTATGCTAGTTGTCAAGATGACATTTTACACTAAAAAATTTTTTTTACTGTTTTTTGTTTGGTCCATTCAGTTGTGAGTTACAGGGTGTTAAAAATGGAAGTCGTCAAAGATAAAATTCGATACATTTTACAGTTTTTCTTTGATAAAAGCAAAAACGCAAGCCAGGTTGCTAAAATTGGGAATGGTGTTTATGGTGCAGATACTGTAACAGCTAATTACGTGCAATTTTGGTTTTGTAGATTCTGTTA
>CM063499.1:72206128-72207628 GCA_032207245.1 Pardosa pseudoannulata
AATACTGATTTAAATGAAAATTTAAACAAAATTACGATAAACACGATAGCAGGTAAGATTAAGCCTTCTAAAATTATTAACATAGACTCTAAAATTGGTAAAATTTGTAATAATATCTCATTTTTCGTTATTGAGTCTCCTCTTAATTATTGTATTTTAAACAGCGACAGTATACAATTGTTTAACTTAAATTTAAATTTTGATGATTTTTGTGTGTACCAAAATAATGTAAATATTAGTAAAACTTTACCCTCAGAAAAATTTTATAGTAGTTACATATTTTTAACTTATGATGATGATGAAAATGATATTGTGTATTCTCATGATGCTAATATTGATAATTCTTGTACTAATTCTAATAATAGTTTTAAATGTGATGATCTATTGATTAACCATGAAAATTTTGAATTACATAATTTATTAAATGAGTATAGTAAAATATTTGCAAAAAATAAATATGATGTCGGATGCATCCGCATGGAAGCCCCTAGAATAATACTAAATTCGGAGTTACCAATATCGCTTAGACCCTACAGAGCGTCTCCAAAAGATAACTTAGAGATCGAAAAACAAATAAAGGAACTCCTGGAAAAAAAATATAATAAAGCCTTCTCATAGTCCTTATGCGTCACCAATTACTCTAGCTTACAAAAGAGATGAAAATTCTAAATCTAGACTTTGTGTAGATTATCGGAAGGTGAATGCCATTAGTAAACATGATTCCGAGCCTATTCCCCTTTTTGCAAATATTATTGATTCTTTGACACAAGCTGAAATATTTTCGACCCTTGATTTAGCAAGTGGCTATTGGCACATCAAATTAGATGAGAGAGACACCGAAAAATTAGCATTCACGTCTAATTTTGGATTATATGAATGGAATAGATTGCCTTTTGGATACCGGAATGCTCCGGCTATTTTTCAAAGGACTTTAAGACAAATTTTAAATAAGTATCAAATTAAATTCGCGCTGAACTATTTTGATGACATAATTATTTTTTCGAACTCTTTTGAGGAACATGTAGAACACTTAAAGACTATATTCTCTATCTGTGAAAAAGAAAACATAAAATTAAAGTTCTCAAAGTGTCAATTCGCGCAAAGAAAAATTAAGTTTTTAGGATATGAAGTTGAAAAAGGTAAATACTCTCCCAGTGATGCAAACATACAGATAATCAAAAAACTTCAACCACCTAGAAATGTCAAAGACTTACAGAGATTTTTGGGAAGCGTAAATGTTTACAATAAATTTATTCCAAATTATGCAAAACTACGCGCACCGCTAAATAAATTATTAAAGAAAGAAGTAAAATTTGAATGGAATGAAGAATGCCAAAAAGCTTTTCAATATTTAAAAGATGCTCTTATTTCTAAACCCATTTTAACGATTTATAATCCTAATTACCCATGTCATATTTTTGTTGATGCTTCCGGTCAAGCGATTGGTTCAGTTATAAAACAATTACATCCTGATGGATCGCTACATCCCATTGCATATCA
>CM063499.1:72207728-72225849 GCA_032207245.1 Pardosa pseudoannulata
ACTTCCATTTTTAACACCCTGTAACTCACAACTGAATGGACCAAACAAAAAACAGTAAAAAAATTTTTTTTAGTGTAAAATGTCATCTTGACAACTAGCATAAAGTGAAAATTCTTTTATCGATATTTTACGAGATATCGGTCACTACAGCCATCTACCGAAAAAAAATAATGGATTTCTTTTTCCCTAACCTAATATTGTTTTTTGTTAATTATTTTTCCACTTTTTATTTTACTTATTTATCAATTTATTCTTAACTTACTAATCCTAAAGTGTTAAAGTTTTTACATACCAAGTCCATTATTGGGGTTGAACATTCACCTCACAGACACACAATAAAAATCTATGTTCATGTTACAATATTTATTGAAAGCTAAACAATTTACATCTTTCGCATCAATACAGGTAAACTTTTTTATACACATCTTTGTATATACATTCATATTTTACGATATGCAAAATTTCAATATGGCTGTAAAATATTCACAGTAATATCACATTTTTTACACTATTTTTAAACAAGTACATCATATCTACAAGCGTATTACATTTACTTATTCTTATTTTGCATTTTTAAAAATTCATATTTGAGCAATTCTTAAATATTTAATATTTTATACTATATCTACATCACTTTTCTTTTACCAATATAATTTTCATAACTTTTAAAAATACACACCAATATTCACCGTATTATATTATTGTTCACAATTTTGCAATGTCCATCAAAGCTGTAACTTGTTTGTTTCATTTAGTTAAAAAGCTCATATATATATAAATAGTTCATAATTTGCAATGAACATTAGCTCGTTCATTTCTTTTATTAAAGTCACTTTTATTCATTTATAAGGTTGTTTACTTCAATGGAAATTTAACATCTGATTAAGTCTTAATCAAAATTATATAACTACAATTTACAAAAAGTTAAATCATAAATTACTTCATCGTATTAGTGATTTTCATTCGCATATTTGCATGTTATACTACGTAACATGCAAGCTTATTAGGATATCAAGTTAAATTTTCGCAATATGCCATACAAGTTCAGGTGGTGTATTCATGTGGAGAGAAATTTGTTTTTAATGAACCTACACAGCTTAATAGAAATTTGCCATTTCATTAAGCTTTTATAAAAGCTATGTTAACCTACTGAAGATTTACTGAAGTTAAATTATTAATAATTTTATTCATCATATGAATGTTGTAAGGATGTATACTTTTATTTTACATTATTCACGTCATATTAATCGCATGAGTTTAACATTTCGTTTCAATTACTATGAAAAAAAATAGCCTTATTGCATATTCAGAAATAATCTTCAAATTCCAAAGTTAAAAAATACATAAAAGTAGGTTTGTCAAACACTAAGCATCAGAGGATTAATTCTGACAAATAAGGTAGACTTTCATATGGTTAAGTGTTGAGTATCTTTCAGATTTTAATCTTAATAAAAAAACAATTAGTAATTAATTGCAAATTGACTAATATAATGTTTTAACATCGAAAAGATTTTTAAACATTAAAATTTTAAAGCAATAATTTTTTTGTACTCTTACTTCACTAAGTATACATTTTATGTTATACACCAGTGAACAATCCTTTGATTAACCCCTTCCCTGTTTTGCCCGTACGCCGTACGGGGAATCTGATTTCTATTTCGCTTGCACTGTTTCGGCCGTATTTTTTCCAGTTTTAGTAACAAATTATTCGTATACTAATTTGTTCGTCCAATAAATGATAGTTTACAGTTTATTGTATTTTCTACTCTGATTCAAAAGCGCGGTTTTTTTTCATGTTTTGTATCAGAAGACGAATTGTTATCTTTCAGTATATAGCTCTCTGGTTATATTTTACTAACCCCCTGATAATTCTATTGATGTAAGAGTTGAATAATATATTTTTACTTTTAAATAATGGATAATTCAGAGCGTATGAAGCTAATTTCTTGTGATTCGAACTGTGACTCGGAATCAGAAACTGAATTATCTGTAAATGATAGTAGCGAAAGTTTACTAGATGAACTGGAGAGATAGTAAACACTGATAGTACAGTTGGAATCAGTCAAGCAAGACAAATTTTTTTGAAATCCACCTCCTAGATTTGCTTTCACTGGAATTCCAAAAATTAACTTGGATATCGAGGAGACTAAAAGTAAACTTCAGTTCTATGATGCTTTCATAGAAAGAAAAGTTGTAATAAATACTTAAAAATATTAGAAATGTTAATTTTAATAACATATCTTTACTTAAAAATGTAAAAAGGAACAAAAAAAATGCAATAAAAAATGTGACAAGTTTTTGACCGAATTTTAGAAAAAAATTAAACTGCCAAAGGGTTAAAATTTCATTCGATACAACAGTTAAAAAAAATTCTTTAATAACTGGTTTCGTTTAAAGTGCTACGGTCTCTGGAATAACTGGATTGCGAACAACAGATAAACACAAAAATATTCGGTTTATAGACCACAAATATTAGTCAAATACTCTACGCTAAACTCGCGATAACTTCTACATCAATCAGTATAATTCCAAGGGGATCTGTTTTTTATTGTTGATCGATATCTACTGACTCCAATGGTTTATCAAAAACCATTTATAGGTTTTAACAGTAGAACCCCGGGAGTTTAGGTATACCTTAAACCGTGTGCCGGGTCAAACTTATCCCAAATAACACATTGTATGCGAGACACGTACTAGTACGTTTTGATACTTGAGCGCGGGTCATGTACTAGTACGGGTTAATGTAACAACCTGGTTTGTTTGTGGATACAAAAATAACGGTATATACAGGAAAACGAAGCCGAATGTTCTTGTCTACTACATAGATTCTGGAAAAATCGAGACAGATAAAAACTAGTTTTACATCAGTCGATGCGGAACCACAGAACGGGAAGGTCGATTAAAAAAAATCAATTTAGATTTAAAATTAACTTTTTATTTATCCTTTCGAAAATGATATATATATGTATATTTATATATTATATATATTTGTATATATATATATATATATATATATATATATATATATATATGTTTATATATTTCAATATATAAATACGAAAAGATGGTTAAAAATTAAATAATTTTCGATCTATTGAGATTTAACTGAATAACTAAATTTACGAGCAAAACGCGCGATCCCTGTGTAATTCCGCTGAGAAATGTACCCGCACACAATGTGTTAATATGAATCCTTGTTATTCAAAAAGCACAATGTTTTTATACGCAGTGGCATGTATTTATCTTTAGACATATATAATTAATAAAAATGAGATATTGTCACGAAGATTTGAATGAACACACCGTTTAACTTAACAGAACAATTTATTGAACCTAAATAGCAACTCGCAACTTTACAGGATCGAGAAGTTGCCTACAACTAGTGGGTATCAGCTTTTATACCCGAACAGAATATTCAAGAAATAACTAATTTACATATTAAAGAAAGATCTAGAATAATCAAGAACATAAGGAAACAATGAGCAACATTTTTAAATTAAAAATCCGTACTTTGGATAAACTGCCATGTCAAGCATCGAAACCACAATTTCCGGGTCTGGATCGTGTGCTTTGACCATTCGGCCACTGAGATCGTTGGCTAAGCTTCTTTATGCGGCAATATTACAATATCGAAAAGTGTAAAGTTTTATATATATCGATATCCAGTGTTAAGGCGAATGGAAATCAGTCTTTCTTGATAAGCTTATTAAATCATAGTTTCATTTAAAGGCAACACTTGAGCCATTTTCATTTGTTCGTGGTGGTGGAATGTTTTGACAGCTCCATGTCTACGGGCTAACTGATTCTTCTCGCTTGATTAAACATCAACTTCCTGTGAAATATCTCTACTATTGATCGGATTACTCCAAAAGATTACGCAAGCGTCTGTCTTTTTCATTTATTTTATTATTATAAAAGAGTTCCCTTTTAAAATCGTTTATAACTCACGTAATTTCCAACTACCCCATTTTAGACCTGACATACATACATATATCAGGTATAGTTAGAAAATATAGACAACTTTCATGGAATTATTTCTTACCAATGAAGTTTTCTTACACAGTTCAGTTTGGGCAAATATATATTATACGTATTCTACATATCTCTATTTTACAGTTAAAATAAATATCTATAGTTTTGTTTCTATACTTTAAAGCTTAGTAATGAACCATTTTCCATATATGCACAGATTTTGAGTTATTATATTTATATAGATTTTTTTATGGGTATAAAATTAGGAAAGGCCAAGAAATTTATTTTAATTTCGTTAGTAACTTTTTGGGAAAATTGGATCCAAAATAGTATTGTGGTAAAACTATCCTTCCCACGGTTCTAGTGGTAAATCAGGTATAGTTCATTCTGGAAAATGCCGTTTCGACAAGACTGTCGAAATTTCTACGGCGGAAGGATTATGTAGCAAAGAGTCGTCAAATAAGAGTTAAATCGCGCAGCATTAAAGGTTTTTCGTTAGCCAGTCCTTTAGTCCACCAAAACAACTAACTAACTTTTAAAAAGTTATGATTTTACAAACTCATAATTTGTAACATTTGTTAATCTAACTCCCAATATCTTTTAGGTCCTGTAGACATACAGCTTAAACAAGACGAAGAACTAATATTGTGGTACAGATCTGGTGCTTGGGTTGATTTACCATCAGAGTGAGTTCCCGAAACCTTGATGCTTGCATTAACTTTAACTGTGTAAAAAGATGTAAAATATTATAGGTGTGTGTGAAAGCAGCTTTTATCAAAATACATTGGAGCCAAATATTATCTGCGTGTAACTTTTCTGTGTATTTTAAATAAATATGTTTTTAAAAGTACATGAATTTTGTCGATTTCTTTATAGACGTTTTCTGATGGCTTAGGCCGGGTCAGGGTACAACACACTTATTCTATAAAGTTGTTTCAATATACATATCTTTAAGCATGAGGCAATAGTTAACTCTGTTAAGAGACATCATCTTAAACAAGAAAATTCGAATTTGGTATGTTCTTAAGATCTTTAATTGTTTAAACCTCCATTGAATATTTTAGTTAATATATGTTATTAACTTAATCTAATCCGTGTAAGAAAGACAGAGAAAGAGAGAGAAATTTAGAGTGTGTGTGTGTGAACAAGATTTTCAGACGTTAACCAAAATAGACCGCGGCCGACGCTGCTTCACTTAGCGGGTCGTCTGATAATAGGTGCTTCATGTGTAATGCAAGTTGCCTAGACGTGGCGGCAATCTTTGACTTTTCACTCAAGACTCTTCGGACCCTCACGTACACCAGCTCCGGGGTTTCTAGTTGCTGATCTGGTTGCCATTTTCTTCAGTAACCTAAGCACTCAAACTCTTCGCTGAAGTTTGAAACGTCAGCTATTTGTCGAAGGAGAATGAAAATGTTCCTAATCTCACTTCACTTGTTTTTTATTTGACAATTAAAAGATTAATCGCTTTGAAAATAGTTATTTTTAAATTCAAAATTACTTTTAGAAATATAAATTTTACACCTTCTAGCATTTTAAGATCTTCGCTTATTTCCTACAAAATCTGCAGTCAAACATTTACATTGTAAGAGTGCTGCCATCTATAAGCAGAAAATAAAGAATTTATTAAGTTTAAGCATTTTTTAATTATTTTCCAACCAAGTAGAAGGATAAACCTAGTGATTTGTTGTAGTAATGGAATGTATTGAATAAATACACTCTTCATTTATTCTTAAAACGAGGGCGTGAAATTTCCACTGATGAACAGAAACACAGGAAAATGTACGGAGGACAGGAATTTTAAAATTTATTCCTGAAATGGAAAGATTCCTTTAGACTTTGCAAACGAAGACACTCGGCGTCTAGATTTCGTTGACTAACTTGCTCCCACCAATTTTAAAATGGAAAACAAATGTAATTAAGCATTTTTGTTGTGACGCGGTTTTCTTATGTTCTGCATGTAGAAATAAAGCACAGACATCGTGAAGAGTTGGAATCAGGAACCCTGAAAATGAATAAAATGCGAAGATTAATAAACCTTTGTATTTTTTTTAATACGATGCGTAACATTCCCTCTAATTATATTTTATTGGCCCTGAAAAGGGCCTTTTTTTCACCCATTACGGGTGACAGTGCATTAGTTCGTCATCAGAACTCGATACCTTTTTCGGCACACCGCCCTAAAACAAAGATCGACGTGACATTTCTACGCAAGAATGCGATGTAGACTTTGTATTCTTCGACAGCTGCCCGCATCAACATTCGCCGCAAGGAAGGAAATTCTAAGGTTTTCAGGCCTCGGATAAGTCGAAATATTCCTTCCTTTCGAACGAGATGTTTTATCGCTGGCCTAACATACTGGACTATCATCTTTCTACGCAGTCGACGATGCTGCTTACGAGTTAGGAGTAAGACCGCCATGGCGATACTGACACTTCACAAAATCTGAGCTAAATTGGGCATAATGGTCTATATGAAACCTCACTACGGAGGGGGTGGAGTCGCAAGCTTTACCGATTGGTCAGTTCTCTATGCACAAATGTTACAAAAAATTCGCTAATAGAATTTTTGTTAATGTTGTTAGTATTATCATGTTTGTTGTTGGTACGAAAATACGTGGAATTTAGCGTACTGTTTGCTTAGGCTGCTTAAGATAGCGAATTTAAAAATTAATGCCAATCCCCAACAAGATTTTCAGACGTTCACCCACCAAAGTACCGACCGCGGCCGACGCTGCTTCACTTAGCGGGTCGTCTGATAATAGGTGCTTCATGTGTAATGCAAGTTGCCTAGACGTGGCGGCAATCTTTGACTTTTCACTCAAGACTCTTCGGACCCTCACGTACACCAGCTCCGGGGTTTCTAGTTGCTGATCTTGGTTGCCATTTTCTTCAGTAACCTAAGCACTCAAACTCTTCGCTGAAGTTTGAAACGTCAGCTATTTGTCGAAGGAGAATGAAACTGTTCCTAATATCACTTCACTTGTTTTTTATTTGACAATTAAAAGATTTAATCGCTTTGAAAATAGGTTATTTTTAAATTCAAAATTACTTTTAGAAATATAAATTTTACACCTTCTAGAATTTTAAGATCTTCGCTTATTTCCTACAAAATCTGCAGTCAAACATTTACATTGTAAGAGTGCTGCCATCTATCATTTAGCAGAAAAACTAAAGAATTTATTAAGTTTAAGCATTTTTTAATTATTTTCCAACCAAGTAGAAGGATTAAACCTCGTGATTTGTTGTAGTAATGGAATGTATTGAATAAATACACTCTTCATTTATTCTTAAAACGAGGGCGTGAAATTTCCACTGATGAACAGAAACACAGGAAAATGTACGGAGGACAGGAATTTTAAAAATTTATTCCTGAAATGGAAAGATTCCTTTAGACTTTGCAAACGAAGACACTCGGCGTCTAGATTTCGTTGACTAACTTGCTCCCACCAATTTTAAAATGGAAAACAAATGTAAGCAAGCATTTTTGTTGTGACGCGGTTTTCTTATGTTCTGCATGTAGAAATAAAGCACAGACATCGTGAAGAATTGGAATCAGGAACCCTGAAAATGAATAAAATGCGACGATTAATAAACCTTTGTATTTTTTTTAATACGATGCGTAACATTCCCTCTAATTATATTTTATTGGCCCTGAAAAGGGCCTTTTTTTCACCCATTACGGGTGACAGTGCATTAGTTCGTCATCAGAACTCGATACCTTTTTCGGCACACCGCCCTAAAACAAAGATCGACGTGACATTTCTACGCAAGAATGCGATGTAGACTTTGTATTCTTCGACAGCTGCCCGCATCAACATTCGCCGCAAGGAAGGAAATTCTAAGGTTTTCAGGCCTCGGATAAGTCGAAATATTCCTTCCTTTCGAACGAGATGTTTTATCGCTGGCCTAACATACTGGACTATCATCTTTCTACGCAGTCGACGATGCTGCTTACGAGTTAGGAGTAAGACCGCCATGGCGATACTGACACTTCACAAAATCTGAGCTAAATTGGGCATAATGGTCTATATGAAACCTCACTACGGAGGGGGTGGAGTCGCAAGCTTTACCGATTGGTCAGTTCTCTATGCACAAATGTTACAAAAAATTCGCTAATAGAATTTTTGTTAATGTTGTTAGTATTATCATGTTTGTTGTTGGTACGAAAATACGTGGAATTTAGCGTACTGTTTGCTTAGGCTGCTTAAGATAGCGAATTTAAAAATTAATGCCAATCCCCAACAAGATTTTCAGACGTTCACCCACCAAAGTACCGACCGCGGCCGACGCTGCTTCACTTAGCGGGTCGTCTGATAATAGGTGCTTCATGTGTAATGCAAGTTGCCTAGACGTGGCGGCAATCTTTGACTTTTCACTCAAGACTCTTCGGACCCTCACGTACACCAGCTCCGGGGTTTCTAGTTGCTGATCTTGGTTGCCATTTTCTTCAGTAACCTAAGCACTCAAACTCTTCGCTGAAGTTTGAAACGTCAGCTATTTGTCGAAGGAGAATGAAACTGTTCCTAATATCACTTCACTTGTTTTTTATTTGACAATTAAAAGATTTAATCGCTTTGAAAATAGGTTATTTTTAAATTCAAAATTACTTTTAGAAATATAAATTTTACACCTTCTAGAATTTTAAGATCTTCGCTTATTTCCTACAAAATCTGCAGTCAAACATTTACATTGTAAGAGTGCTGCCATCTATCATTTAGCAGAAAAACTAAAGAATTTATTAAGTTTAAGCATTTTTTAATTATTTTCCAACCAAGTAGAAGGATTAAACCTAGTGATTTGTTGTAGTAATGGAATGTATTGAATAAATACACTCTTCATTTATTCTTAAAACGAGGGCGTGAAATTTCCACTGATGAACAGAAACACAGGAAAATGTACGGAGGACAGGAATTTTAAAATTTATTCCTGAAATGGAAAGATTCCTTTAGACTTTGCAAACGAAGACACTCGGCGTCTAGATTTCGTTGACTAACTTGCTCCCACCAATTTTAAAATGGAAAACAAATGTAAGCAAGCATTTTTGTTGTGACGCGGTTTTCTTATGTTCTGCATGTAGAAATAAAGCACAGACATCGTGAAGAATTGGAATCAGGAACCCTGAAAATGAATAAAATGCGACGATTAATAAACCTTTGTATTTTTTTTTAATACGATGCGTAACATTCCCTCTAATTATATTTTATTGGCCCTGAAAAGGGCCTTTTTTTCACCCATTACGGGTGACAGTGCATTAGTTCGTCATCAGAACTCGATACCTTTTTCGGCACACCGCCCTAAAACAAAGATCGACGTGACATTTCTACGCAAGAATGCGATGTAGACTTTGTATTCTTCGACAGCTGCCCGCATCAACATTCGCCGCAAGGAAGGAAATTCTAAGGTTTTCAGGCCTCGGATAAGTCGAAATATTCCTTCCTTTCGAACGAGATGTTTTATCGCTGGCCTAACATACTGGACTATCATCTTTCTACGCAGTCGACGATGCTGCTTACGAGTTAGGAGTAAGACCGCCATGGCGATACTGACACTTCACAAAATCTGAGCTAAATTGGGCATAATGGTCTATATGAAACCTCACTACGGAGGGGGTGGTGGAGTCGCAAGCTTTACCGATTGGTCAGTTCTCTATGCACAAATGTTACAAAAAATTCGCTAATAGAATTTTTGTTAATGTTGTTAGTATTATCATGTTTGTTGTTGGTACGAAAATACGTGGAATTTAGCGTACTGTTTGCTTAGGCTGCTTAAGATAGCGAATTTAAAAATTAATGCCAATCCCCAACAAGATTTTCAGACGTTCACCCACCAAAGTACCGACCGCGGCCGACGCTGCTTCACTTAGCGGGTCGTCTGATAATAGGTGCTTCATGTGTAATGCAAGTTGCCTAGACGTGGCGGCAATCTTTGACTTTTCACTCAAGACTCTTCGGACCCTCACGTACACCAGCTCCGGGGTTTCTAGTTGCTGATCTTGGTTGCCATTTTCTTCAGTAACCTAAGCACTCAAACTCTTCGCTGAAGTTTGAAACGTCAGCTATTTGTCGAAGGAGAATGAAACTGTTCCTAATATCACTTCACTTGTTTTTTATTTGACAATTAAAAGATTTAATCGCTTTGAAAATAGGTTATTTTTAAATTCAAAATTACTTTTAGAAATAAAAATTTTACACCTTCTAGCAATTTTAAGATCTTCGCTTATTTCCTACAAAATCTGCAGTCAAACATTTACATTGTAAGAGTGCTGCCATCTATCATTTAGCAGAAAAACTAAAGAATTTATTAAGTTTAAGCATTTTTTAATTATTTTCCAACCAAGTAGAAGGATTAAACCTAGTGATTTGTTGTAGTAATGGAATGTATTGAATAAATACACTCTTCATTTATTCTTAAAACGAGGGCGTGAAATTTCCACTGATGAACAGAAACACAGGAAAATGTACGGAGGACAGGAATTTTAAAAATTTATTCCTGAAATGGAAAGATTCCTTTAGACTTTGCAAACGAAGACACTCGGCGTCTAGATTTCGTTGACTAACTTGCTCCCACCAATTTTAAAATGGAAAACAAATGTAAGCAAGCATTTTTGTTGTGACGCGGTTTTCTTATGTTCTGCATGTAGAAATAAAGCACAGACATCGTGAAGAGTTGGAATCAGGAACCCTGAAAATGAATAAAATGCGACGATTAATAAACCTTTGTATTTTTTTTTAATACGATGCGTAACATTCCCTCTAATTATATTTTATTGGCCCTGAAAAGGGCCTTTTTTTCACCCATTACGGGTGACAGTGCATTAGTTCGTCATCAGAACTCGATACCTTTTTCGGCACACCGCCCTAAAACAAAGATCGACGTGACATTTCTACGCAAGAATGCGATGTAGACTTTGTATTCTTCGACAGCTGCCCGCATCAACATTCGCCGCAAGGAAGGAAATTCTAAGGTTTTCAGGCCTCGGATAAGTCGAAATATTCCTTCCTTTCGAACGAGATGTTTTATCGCTGGCCTAACATACTGGACTATCATCTTTCTACGCAGTCGACGATGCTGCTTACGAGTTAGGAGTAAGACCGCCATGGCGATACTGACACTTCACAAAATCTGAGCTAAATTGGGCATAATGGTCTATATGAAACCTCACTACGGAGGGGGTGGAGTCGCAAGCTTTACCGATTGGTCAGTTCTCTATGCACAAATGTTACAAAAAATTCGCTAATAGAATTTTTGTTAATGTTGTTAGTATTATCATGTTTGTTGTTGGTACGAAAATACGTGGAATTTAGCGTACTGTTTGCTTAGGCTGCTTAAGATAGCGAATTTAAAAATTAATGCCAATCCCCAACAAGATTTTCAGACGTTCACCCACCAAAGTACCGACCGCGGCCGACGCTGCTTCACTTAGCGGGTCGTCTGATAATAGGTGCTTCATGTGTAATGCAAGTTGCCTAGACGTGGCGGCAATCTTTGACTTTTCACTCAAGACTCTTCGGACCCTCACGTACACCAGCTCCGGGGTTTCTAGTTGCTGATCTTGGTTGCCATTTTCTTCAGTAACCTAAGCACTCAAACTCTTCGCTGAAGTTTGAAACGTCAGCTATTTGTCGAAGGAGAATGAAACTGTTCCTAATATCACTTCACTTGTTTTTTATTTGACAATTAAAAGATTTAATCGCTTTGAAAAATAGGTTATTTTTAAATTCAAAATTACTTTTAGAAATATAAATTTTACACCTTCTAGCATTTTAAGATCTTCGCTTATTTCCTACAAAATCTGCAGTCAAACATTTACATTGTAAGAGTGCTGCCATCTATCATTTAGCAGAAAAACTAAAGAATTTAATAAGTTTAAGCATTTTTTAATTATTTTCCAACCAAGTAGAAGGATTAAACCTAGTGATTTGTTGTAGTAATGGAATGTATTGAATAAATACACTCTTCATTTATTCTTAAAACGAGGGCGTGAAATTTCCACTGATGAACAGAAACACAGGAAAATGTACGGAGGACAGGAATTTTAAAATTTATTCCTGAAATGGAAAGATTCCTTTAGACTTTGCAAACGAAGACACTCGGCGTCTAGATTTCGTTGACTAACTTGCTCCCACCAATTTTAAAATGGAAAACAAATGTAAGCAAGCATTTTTGTTGTGACGCGGTTTTCTTATGTTCTGCATGTAGAAATAAAGCACAGACATCGTGAAGATTGGAATCAGGAACCCTGAAAATGAATAAAATGCGACGATTAATAAACCTTTGTATTTTTTTTTAATACGATGCGTAACATTCCCTCTAATTATATTTTATTGGCCCTGAAAAGGGCCTTTTTTTTCACCCATTACGGGTGACAGTGCATTAGTTCGTCATCAGAACTCGATACCTTTTTCGGCACACCGCCCTAAAACAAAGATCGACGTGACATTTCTACGCAAGAATGCGATGTAGACTTTGTATTCTTCGACAGCTGCCCGCATCAACATTCGCCGCAAGGAAGGAAATTCTAAGGTTTTCAGGCCTCGGATAAGTCGAAATATTCCTTCCTTTCGAACGAGATGTTTTATCGCTGGCCTAACATACTGGACTATCATCTTTCTACGCAGTCGACGATGCTGCTTACGAGTTAGGAGTAAGACCGCCATGGCGATACTGACACTTCACAAAATCTGAGCTAAATTGGGCATAATGGTCTATATGAAACCTCACTACGGAGGGGGTGGAGTCGCAAGCTTTACCGATTGGTCAGTTCTCTATGCACAAATGTTACAAAAAATTCGCTAATAGAATTTTTGTTAATGTTGTTAGTATTATCATGTTTGTTGTTGGTACGAAAATACGTGGAATTTAGCGTACTGTTTGCTTAGGCTGCTTAAGATAGCGAATTTAAAAATTAATGCCAATCCCCAACAAGATTTTCAGACGTTCACCCACCAAAGTACCGACCGCGGCCGACGCTGCTTCACTTAGCGGGTCGTCTCTGATAATAGGTGCTTCATGTGTAATGCAAGTTGCCTAGACGTGGCGGCAATCTTTGACTTTTCACTCAAGACTCTTCGGACCCTCACGTACACCAGCTCCGGGGTTTCTAGTTGCTGATCTTGGTTGCCATTTTCTTCAGTAACCTAAGCACTCAAACTCTTCGCTGAAGTTTGAAACGTCAGCTATTTGTCGAAGGAGAATGAAACTGTTCCTAATATCACTTCACTTGTTTTTTATTTGACAATTAAAAGATTTAATCGCTTTGAAAATAGGTTATTTTTAAATTCAAAATTACTTTTAGAAATATGAATTTTACACCTTCTAGCATTTTAAGATCTTCGCTTATTTCCTACAAAATCTGCAGTCAAACATTTACATTGTAAGAGTGCTGCCATCTATCATTTAGCAGAAAAACTAAAGAATTTATTAAGTTTAAGCATTTTTTAATTATTTTCCAACCAAGTAGAAGGATTAAACCTAGTGATTTGTTGTAGTAATGGAATGTATTGAATAAATACACTCTTCATTTATCTCTTAAAACGAGGGCGTGAAATTTCCACTGATGAACAGAAACACAGGAAAATGTACGGAGGACAGGAATTTTAAAATTTATTCCTGAAATGGAAAGATTCCTTTAGACTTTGCAAACGAAGACACTCGGCGTCTAGATTTCGTTGACTAACTTGCTCCCACCAATTTTAAAATGGAAAACAAATGTAAGCAAGCATTTTTGTTGTGACGCGGTTTTCTTATGTTCTGCATGTAGAAATAAAGCACAGACATCGTGAAGAATTGGAATCAGGAACCCTGAAAATGAATAAAATGCGACGATTAATAAACCTTTGTATTTTTTTTTTAATACGATGCGTAACATTCCCTCTAATTATATTTTATTGGCCCTGAAAAGGGCCTTTTTTTCACCCATTACGGGTGACAGTGCATTAGTTCGTCATCAGAACTCGATACCTTTTTCGGCACACCGCCCTAAAACAAAGATCGACGTGACATTTCTACGCAAGAATGCGATGTAGACTTTGTATTCTTCGACAGCTGCCCGCATCAACATTCGCCGCAAGGAAGGAAATTCTAAGGTTTTCAGGCCTCGGATAAGTCGAAATATTCCTTCCTTTCGAACGAGATGTTTTATCGCTGGCCTAACATACTGGACTATCATCTTTCTACGCAGTCGACGATGCTGCTTACGAGTTAGGAGTAAGACCGCCATGGCGATACTGACACTTCACAAAATCTGAGCTAAATTGGGCATAATGGTCTATATGAAACCTCACTACGGAGGGGGTGGAGTCGCAAGCTTTACCGATTGGTCAGTTCTCTATGCACAAATGTTACAAAAAATTCGCTAATAGAATTTTTGTTAATGTTGTTAGTATTATCATGTTTGTTGTTGGTACGAAAATACGTGGAATTTAGCGTACTGTTTGCTTAGGCTGCTTAAGATAGCGAATTTAAAAATTAATGCCTATCCCCAACAAGATTTTCAGACGTTCACCCACCAAAGTACCGACCGCGGCCGACGCTGCTTCACTTAGCGGGTCGTCTGATAATAGGTGCTTCATGTGTAATGCAAGTTGCCTAGACGTGGCGGCAATCTTTGACTTTTCACTCAAGACTCTTCGGACCCTCACGTACACCAGCTCCGGGGTTTCTAGTTGCTGATCTTGGTTGCCATTTTCTTCAGTAACCTAAGCACTCAAACTCTTCGCTGAAGTTTGAAACGTCAGCTATTTGTCGAAGGAGAATGAAACTGTTCCTAATATCACTTCACTTGTTTTTTATTTGACAATTAAAAGATTTAATCGCTTTGAAAATAGGTTATTTTTAAATTCAAAATTACTTTTAGAAATATGAATTTTACACCTTCTAGCATTTTAAGATCTTCGCTTATTTCCTACAAAATCTGCAGTCAAACATTTACATTGTAAGAGTGCTGCCATCTATCATTTAGCAGAAAAACTAAAGAATTTATTAAGTTTAAGCATTTTTTAATTATTTTCCAACCAAGTAGAAGGATTAAACCTAGTGATTTGTTGTAGTAATGGAATGTATTGAATAAATACACTCTTCATTTATTCTTAAAACGAGGGCGTGAAATTTCCACTGATGAACAGAATCACAGGAAAATGTACGGAGGACAGGAATTTTAAAATTTATTCCTGAAATGGAAAGATTCCTTTAGACTTTGCAAACGAAGACACTCGGCGTCTAGATTTCGTTGACTAACTTGCTCCCACCAATTTTAAAATGGAAAACAAATGTAAGCAAGCATTTTTGTTGTGACGCGGTTTTCTTATGTTCTGCATGTAGAAATAAAGCACAGACATCGTGAAGAATTGGAATCAGGAACCCTGAAAATGAATAAAATGCGACGATTAATAAACCTTTGTATTTTTTTTTAATACGATGCGTAACATTCCCTCTAATTATATTTTATTGGCCCTGAAAAGGGCCTTTTTTTCACCCATTACGGGTGACAGTGCATTAGTTCGTCATCAGAACTCGATACCTTTTTCGGCACACCGCCCTAAAACAAAGATCGACGTGACATTTCTACGCAAGAATGCGATGTAGACTTTGTATTCTTCGACAGCTGCCCGCATCAACATTCGCCGCAAGGAAGGAAATTCTAAGGTTTTCAGGCCTCGGATAAGTCGAAATATTCCTTCCTTTCGAACGAGATGTTTTATCGCTGGCCTAACATACTGGACTATCATCTTTCTACGCAGTCGACGATGCTGCTTACGAGTTAGGAGTAAGACCGCCATGGCGATACTGACACTTCACAAAATCTGAGCTAAATTGGGCATAATGGTCTATATGAAACCTCACTACGGAGGGGGTGGAGTCGCAAGCTTTACCGATTGGTCAGTTCTCTATGCACAAATGTTACAAAAAATTCGCTAATAGAATTTTTGTTAATGTTGTTAGTATTATCATGTTTGTTGTTGGTACGAAAATACGTGGAATTTAGCGTACTGTTTGCTTAGGCTGCTTAAGATAGCGAATTTAAAAATTAATGCCTATCCCCAACAAGATTTTCAGACGTTCACCCACCAAAGTACCGACCGCGGCCGACGCTGCTTCACTTAGCGGGTCGTCTGATAATAGGTGCTTCATGTGTAATGCAAGTTGCCTAGACGTGGCGGCAATCTTTGACTTTTCACTCAAGACTCTTCGGACCCTCACGTACACCAGCTCCGGGGTTTCTAGTTGCTGATCTTGGTTGCCATTTTCTTCAGTAACCTAAGCACTCAAACTCTTCGCTGAAGTTTGAAACGTCAGCTATTTGTCGAAGGAGAATGAAACTGTTCCTAATATCACTTCACTTGTTTTTTATTTGACAATTAAAAGATTTAATCGCTTTGAAAATAGGTTATTTTTAAATTCAAAATTACTTTTAGAAATATAAATTTTACACCTTCTAGCAATTTTAAGATCTTCGCTTATTTCCTACAAAATCTGCAGTCAAACATTTACATTGTAAGAGTGCTGCCATCTATCATTTAGCAGAAAAACTAAAGAATTTAATAAGTTTAAGCATTTTTTAATTATTTTCCAACCAAGTAGAAGGATTAAACCTAGTGATTTGTTGTAGTAATGGAATGTATTGAATAAATACACTCTTCATTTATTCTTAAAACGAGGGCGTGAAATTTCCACTGATGAACAGAATCACAGGAAAATGTACGGAGGACAGGAATTTTAAAATTTATTCCTGAAATGGAAAGATTCCTTTAGACTTTGCAAACGAAGACACTCGGCGTCTAGATTTCGTTGACTAACTTGCTCCCACCAATTTTAAAATGGAAAACAAATGTAAGCAAGCATTTTTGTTGTGACGCGGTTTTCTTATGTTCTGCATGTAGAAATAAAGCACAGACATCGTGAAGAATTGGAATCAGGAACCCTGAAAATGAATAAAATGCGACGATTAATAAACCTTTGTATTTTTTTTAATACGATGCGTAACATTCCCTCTAATTATATTTTATTGGCCCTGAAAAGGGCCTTTTTTTCACCCATTACGGGTGACAGTGCATTAGTTCGTCATCAGAACTCGATACCTTTTTCGGCACACCGCCCTAAAACAAAGATCGACGTGACATTTCTACGCAAGAATGCGATGTAGACTTTGTATTCTTCGACAGCTGCCCGCATCAACATTCGCCGCAAGGAAGGAAATTCTAAGGTTTTCAGGCCTCGGATAAGTCGAAATATTCCTTCCTTTCGAACGAGATGTTTTATCGCTGGCCTAACATACTGGACTATCATCTTTCTACGCAGTCGACGATGCTGCTTACGAGTTAGGAGTAAGACCGCCATGGCGATACTGACACTTCACAAAATCTGAGCTAAATTGGGCATAATGGTCTATATGAAACCTCACTACGGAGGGGGTGGAGTCGCAAGCTTTACCGATTGGTCAGTTCTCTATGCACAAATGTTACAAAAAATTCGCTAATAGAATTTTTGTTAATGTTGTTAGTATTATCATGTTTGTTGTTGGTACGAAAATACGTGGAATTTAGCGTACTGTTTGCTTAGGCTGCTTAAGATAGCGAATTTAAAAATTAATGCCAATCCCCAACAAGATTTTCAGACGTTCACCCACCAAAGTACCGACCGCGGCCGACGCTGCTTCACTTAGCGGGTCGTCTGATAATAGGTGCTTCATGTGTAATGCAAGTTGCCTAGACGTGGCGGCAATCTTTGACTTTTCACTCAAGACTCTTCGGACCCTCACGTACACCAGCTCCGGGGTTTCTAGTTGCTGATCTTGGTTGCCATTTTCTTCAGTAACCTAAGCACTCAAACTCTTCGCTGAAGTTTGAAACGTCAGCTATTTGTCGAAGGAGAATGAAACTGTTCCTAATATCACTTCACTTGTTTTTTATTTGACAATTAAAAGATTTAATCGCTTTGAAAATAGGTTATTTTTAAATTCAAAATTACTTTTAGAAATAAAAATTTTACACCTTCTAGAATTTTAAGATCTTCGCTTATTTCCTACAAAATCTGCAGTCAAACATTTACATTGTAAGAGTGCTGCCATCTATCATTTAGCAGAAAAACTAAAGAATTTATTAAGTTTAAGCATTTTTTAATTATTTTCCAACCAAGTAGAACGATTAAAC
>CM063499.1:72225949-72248949 GCA_032207245.1 Pardosa pseudoannulata
AACTCGCCTCATGAATTTATTTTGTACTCTTTCAATTAAATTCATATTATACTTCGCGGCAAACGACCAGACCGGAGCTGCGTAAAGAGCGGTAGGAAGGACTATTGTTTTATATAAAAGAATTTTATTTTTATTACTTAAGTGTTTACTATTAAAAAGCATTTTTAAATTTCTAATTTTCCTATCATTTTATTTTTAACTTCCGTTATGTGAGGACGCCAGGTTAGTTTTTTATCTAATATTACACCTAAATATTTTACAGAGTTTTCCCAGTTAATTGCCTCGTCGAGTAGATATAATCTAGGGGGAGTTTTGTAAGTACGAGTAAAATAAATAGCATTACATTTAGAGGGGTTGACTTTAATTTTCCATTTAGTAAACCAATCTTCCAGAGTGTCCAGGTGTGACTGAATGTAACTAGCAACAGAGTTAACGTGTGGGGCTGAAGCAATTATAGCCGTGTCATCCGCATACAAGGCTAGAGAAGTATAGTCATTTCTAGGAATATCATTAATATAAATATTAAACAGGGTGGGACCTAAGATGGAGCCTTGTTGAACACCTGCTGTTATTGATTTTAAAGTGGAGAAAGTGTTTTGTATGCGGACGGTGAAATGACGATCGCAAAGGTAATTGTGTAAGAAATGTATTAAAGCATCAGGCATTTTGAGCTGGATTAGTTTGTAAATGAGGCCTACATGCGAGATGCGGTCGAAAGCCTTTGCGATGTCTAAGAAGAGTGCACCAGTTGGCTTACGTGATTGTAATCCCTCGCTAGCGAGTTCCACAACACGAAGCAACTGATGAGAGGTGTTGTGCTGGTTGCGAAAACCAAATTGCTCCGGAATTAGCACACATTATTTCCCTGCAGGAAGAATTGGAGGCGGTTATATATCACTCGCTCGGCAACTTTACTGAGGCAACTCAATAGACTAATTGGGCGATAACTAGCAGGAAAAGTTAGATTAGCTTTAGGTTTGGGTATAGGACACACTATTGCAGTTTTCCAAGCGTTTGGAAAATAATTAAATTTCATCATATAGTTAATTATTGCCGTTAAATAAATTAATATATTAGGAGGTAGGTTTTTAATGCATCTATTTGAGATTTCGTCTATTCCAGGAGATTTATTATTTTTAAGATTTTTAATAATTAAAGCAACTTCTGCGATAGTAGCCGGAGTTAATTCATTACTTGGAGGGTTACTAAGAAAATTATTTACTGTACTAATAACCTGGCGGTCGTGATCCTCGTCTTCTAAATCCTCATTAGGCGCAAATTGAGTTTCGTAAACTTCCGCGATCGCTTCTGCTTTACCAGCCGGATCGAAAGCTACACCATTTAATCCGTGAATGGGAGGTATGCTGTTATAACCATTACCCCTCAGACGCTTCTGAAATTTCCATAAAGAATTGTCCTCGGTAGTAAGGTTACTTATGAAATCTGACCATTGTTTCTGTCTATAAATTTGAATCTTTTCTCTGACAGTCCGCTTGAGAACAAAGTACTCTTGCCTGGATGAAGGGGTACGAAGGTATTGATAAAGTTTACGTGCTGCATTTCTATTATGAATTAAATTCTTAATATGGGTAGGTAATTTATGAACTTTAGGTTTTTTAATTATATGGGAAGAACTTTTCTTAGCTGCATTAATAGTTTCAGTTAAGTTAATTACAGCACTTTCTATACAATTAGTAGATCTAATACTAGGAAAAAATAATTTAGCAGAGGCAAGAGTTTCCTGGAACTGACGCCAATCAGTATAAGTGGTGGGCTCAGAAACTTGGGTAGTCAACTGCAGATCGATTGTCAGAAGAACTGGCAAATGATCTGAGTCAAAAATATCCAGAGTTTCAACATTACATTTAAAGGGGACATTTTTGATGAGAGCAAGGTCAATAGTGGAGGGACGTCCTGAAGAAGAAAAATGAGTGGGGGTGGGGGGGTGAAGAAGGGTAACATCAGTATTATCGTGACTAAATTTAGAAGCTCTCGGCCATAATTATTATTACTATAACAGTTCCAGGCTTTGTTATGGGCATTAAAGTCACCAGCCATAACAGAGTAATTAGAATAATTAAGAATTTTAAGAATATCATCTTTAGGGAAACCTCTACCAATTTTAAAATATGCATTAGTTATTAGAATTTTGTTATTGTTATCAGGCAAAACCATAACAGAGTCGGACTCAAGTACGTCCGAAACAAGGTCAGATACAGCATAGTGATTAATAGATCTTTTAATATAAATGGCAAGACCACCCTGGGGTTGTCTGCCAGCAGTCTCTCGATCCTTACGGTAAAGTATATAATTAGCAATGTTATACCTAATATCCGGTTTTAATTTAGTTTCCTGAATTAATACAATATCTATATCAGAATCTTCTAAATAATTCCTAAGTTCGGTAATTTTATTACCGAGGCCGTTTGCATTCCAAAATAAAATATTGAGGGTAGAGACACATTGATATTTAACCATCATGGGGTTTGTCAAAATAATTAGCTATAACTTCGAAAGCCATCAGGAGTTTTTGAATTGGATCATTATTTTCTTTCATAATTTTGGCTATTTCTTTAAACATATTAAGGATATCTTTAATATTATAGTTTTTAGTGAAGTCTACAATTAATTTAAATAATTCTCCTATACCTTCTGGATTTGAGTTATTACTATTAGAGTTATTTTCATTAGAGTTAGTTTTCTTATTAGTTTTACTTTTATCATTAGCAGGTTTAGCACTATTTGATTTTTCATTTTTCCTTTTATCATTAGGTTTTAAGCTGCTAGTTTCTTTAGTTTTAGTTGGGGATTGAGTTTTTTCTTTAATTGGGGTAGAATTTGAGGTTATTAAACTTGAAGTTGGGATAGCTATTTTAGGATTATTACCTGGTGCGTTATTTTTTCTCTGAGCCCAAGCATTGACTGCTGGAATAGGGGCAGGGGTGAAGCTTTGAGGATTTTTAGTTTTATTGTTTTTTAATTTGTTGGCAGGATGAGCCCTGCAACCTTTGAAGTTAGCTGTATGATTTTCTCCACAGTTTGCACATTTAAAGTTTTGGGGTTCTATATTACATTCTCTAGCTAGGTGATTTTTGGAACATTTAAGGCATTTAGGGGTTAAGTTGCAAGTTAGGGAAGAGTGACCAAACTCCTGACATCTATAACATTGGGGGATGCCTACATTATTATATTTTTCGAATGTTACTGAAAGATAGTTAATAGTTTTAATTTTATTAATATTATCTACAAAAGCGTTTGAGACTACAGTAGCTAAGAATAATGGCATGGGCTTTTTAGTTTTACGATTTGTAAGATAAGCTATTTTTAGGGGTTCGATTTTAACTTCTTTAAGGGCTTCCTCAATATCACTAATTTCGGTGTTTACAGGGAGGCCTCTAATAATGAATTTTTTTGGTTTATCAGATTTTAAGTCAAGGGACCTAACAGGGATTTTATTATCATTTAGATACTTTTGAATTTTCCTAAAGGAATCTAGACAGTTTGTAGTTATTTGGATTTTGTTTTTATTTAATTTAGTATTTATATTACTAGAAAGGGAGTGCAGAATTTTCAATAATTGTTTACAATTTGGTGGGACCTCAACAAATAGTTGGTACGGACTTTTTCGTTTAATTTCATTACCTGCAGTACTATTATTTAGAGCATTTACGTTTACATTAGCATCATTAGTTTTATTTACACTATTATTAATTATTTCATTAGTATTATTTTCATCATTATTTTGGGGTTCCTCAACAGTTAAACATTCAAATCTATTTTTAGTTACAATAATATTTTCATTATCAGAATCATTAGAGTTTTTTCTTTTACGTTTAGCATTTTTCTTTTCAATAATCCTGAGACAGTCGTCGTTACCTCTAATCATTTCAACATTAAAAGCACTTAAATACTTATTAATAAATTTATGCATACCATTGAAAAACATTTTTAAAATAACAATTAGACATAAAACATGAATATCATGACAACGGTTATCAATGCAATCAAAAATAGGTATTAAAGACTCTCTTACCTTTGGTAGCTCGTCGTCACGTTCATCAAGTAGGGTCTCCACGAAGGACAGGAAGTCTCCAATCAAGGGGTAATATTCCCAATTGGCTATCGTAAGTCGCTTTAAATTTGGTGTGGAAGGACACAACATCGTCGATTATCGAACAGGAGGAAGAATTCGAGCAAAACGCTCTCGTCGTCGTGAACAGATCCGTCGTCCATTGCTTCAGGTTCAGCATAAGCCACATCAGCCATAGTCCAGTCCGCGTCGTAAACCAGGAGCACACACAAGAGAAAAAATATCCGTACAGCGACGGCAAGATCACCCGAGCCAAGCGGCCCAACACCACACACAGCACCGGATAAAAATAAGTAGCAACCTGAAACCACTAATCCGCAGGAGCGCACAGGATAACGTCCTCACTCTACGAAGGCAGAGGGGGAAAGTCCAGTCAAAATGTTACTTCGAGCATCCCTAGAAGAGTTCAGGCTTTACCGCGTTTTTTGTTAGTCGGTCATAGTGTGAGCGATTCCCACTCCTAATGGGTGGAAAAAAAAAGGCCCTTTTCAGGGCCAATAAAATAAAATTAGAGGGAATGCTATTTGTCGTATTGCAAAAAAGGTTTATTAAATCTTTGAATTTTGTTTATTTTCAGGGTTACTGATTCCAACTCTTAAGCTTACGTTCTCTTTCGATTTTAAAAATTGGGGGAGCAAATTATTAAACGAAATTTAGACGCCGTGTCTCTTCGTGCGCAAAGTCCGAAGGACAATTTCTAATTCGGGTTCAAATTTCTACCTTCCTGTACTTCGTAAATGTTCCTGTATTTCCGATTTTGAGTGAAAATTTCTTGGTGTTATAAATGAACAGTGCACTTATTCAATACAGTCCACTGGTACAAAAAAAAAGATCACTAGTGTTAATACTTCTACTTTTTGAGGGGAAGAAAATAAAAAGATAAACTTAATACGGTCCTTAGTTTTTCTCCTAGCTGATAGATGGCAGCACTATTTCAAGATAGCGCTTTAACTGTAGATTTCGTAGGAAATAAGCGAAAATCTTACAAATCTAGAAGGTGTACATTTTTTTATACCTTCCAAAAGCGATACTTTATTTTTAAATCACCTCTTTTCAAGGCGGTTCACTGTTTTAAAATGCGATAAAACACGAGTGAATGGAAATTATGAACAGTTTCACTCTCCTTCAACAAACATCTGATGTTTCAAACTTTAGCAAAGAGCTTCAGTGCTGAGACTGCGAAACAGAAATGCGACCAAGATAATCAACAAGAAACTCCAGAGCTGGTGTAAGAGAGGATCCGAAGAGACTTTCGTGAAAATCAACGATTCTCGCCAAGTCAATACACCTTACCATACACTAGAAGCACCTATGTGAAGCAGCGTCGGCCGCGGTCAGTACTTTGGGGGGTGAAAATCTGAAAATCCGGTTCGGAATTGGCATTAATCTTTAAAATCCCTATCTTTCCCTTACTAAGCAAACAGTTTGCGAAATACCACGTAGTTTCCTACCAACAACGATTAGGAAAATAATAACGACATTAACAAAAATTCTATTACGGAACTTTTTGTGACATTTGTGCATAGAGAATTCACCAATCGGTAATGCGTGCGACTCCACCCCTCCCTAGTAAGGCTTTATATAGAGCGTGATATCCAATTTTCCTACAGTCAGAGTGAGGACGTTATCCTGTGCGCTCCTGCGGATTAGTGGTTTCCGGTTGCTACTTATTTTTATCCGGTGCTGTGTGTGGTGTTGGGCCGCTTGGCTCGGGTGATCTTGCCGTCGCTGTACGGTTATTTTTTCTCTTGTGTGTGCTCCTGGATTACGACGCGGACTGGAATATGGCTGATGTGGCTTATGCTGAGCCTGAAGCAATGGACGATGGATCGGTGCATGACGACGAGAGCATTTGCTCGAATTCTTCTTCGTGTTCTATTATTGACGACGTTGTGTCCTACCACTCTAAATTTAAAGAAACGTTCGACTCCAATTGGGAATATTACCCTTTAATTCAAGACTTCCTGTCCTTCGTGGAGACCCTGCTGGACGAGCGAGATGAAGACATGCCTAAGGTAAGAGATGCTTTAATTCCAATTTTTGATTGTATTGATAACCGTTGTCATGATATTCATGTTTTTATGTCTAATTGCTATTTTAAAATGTTTTTTAATGGTATGCATAAATTTATTAATAAGTATTTAAGTGCATTTAATGTTGAAATGATTAGAGGTAACGACGACTGTCTCAGGATTATTGAAAAGAAAAATGCTAAACGTAAAAGAAAAAACTCTAATGATTCTGATAATGAAAATATTATAGTAACTAAAAATAGATTTGAATGTTTAACTGTTGAGGAACCCCAAATTAATGATGAAAATATTACTAATGAAATAACTAGTAGTAATGTAAATAAAACTAATGATGCTAATGTTAACGTAAATGCTCTAAATAATAGTACTGCAGGTAATGAAATTAAACGTAAAAGTCCGTACCAACTATTTGTTGAGGTCCCACCTAAATTGTAAACAATTATTGAAAATTCTGCACTCCCTATCTAGTAATATAAATACTAAATTAAATAAAAACAAAATCCAAATAACTACAAACTGTCTAGATTCCTTTAGGAAAATTCAAAAATATCTAAACGAAAATAAAATCCCTGTTAGGTCCCTTGACTTAAAATCTGATAAACCAAAAAAATTCATTATTAGAGGCCTCCCTGTAAACACCGAAATTAGTGATATTGAGGAAGCCCTTAAAGAAGTTAAAATCGAACCCTTAAAAATAGCTTATCTTACAAATCGTAAAACTAAAAAGCCCATGCCATTATTCTTAGCTACTGTAGTCTCAAACGCTTTTGTAGATAATATTAATAAAATTAAAACTATTAACTATCTTTCAGTAACATTCGAAAAATATAATAATGTAGGCATCCCCCAATGTTATAGATGTCAGGAGTTTGGTCACTCTTCCCTAACGTGCAACTTAACGCCTAAATGCCTTAAATGTTCCAAAAATCACTTAGCTAGAGAATGTAATATAGAACCCCAAAACTTTAAATGTGCAAACTGTGGAGAAAATCATACAGCTAACTTCAAAGGTTGCAGGGCTCATCCTGCCAACAAATTAAAAAACAATAAAACTAAAAATCCTCAAAGCTTCACCCCTGCCCCTATTCCAGCAGTCAATGCTTGGGCTCAGAGAAAAAATAACGCACCAGGTAATAATCCTAAAATAGCTATCCCAACTTCAAGTTTAATAACCTCAAATTCTACCCCAATTAAAGAAAAAACTCAATCCCCAACTAAAACTAAAGAAACTAGCAGCCTAAAACCTAATGATAAAAGGAAAAATGAAAAACCAAATAGTGCTAAACCTACTAATGATAAAAATAAAACTAATAAGAAAACTAACTCTAATGAAAATAACTCTAATAGTAATAACTCAAATCCAGAAGGTATAGGAGAATTATTTAAATTAATTGTAGACTTCACTAAAAACTATAATATTAAAGATATCCTTAATATGTTTAAAGAAATAGCCAAAATTATGAAAGAAAATAATGATCCAATTCAAAAACTCCTGATGGCTTTCGAAGTTATAGCTAATTATTTTGACAAACCCCATGATGGTTAAATATCAATGTGTCTCTACCCTCAATATTTTATTTTGGAATGCAAACGGCCTCGGTAATAAAATTACCGAACTTAGGAATTATTTAGAAGATTCTGATATAGATATTGTATTAATTCAGGAAACTAAATTAAAACCAGATATTAGGTATAACATTGCTAATTATATACTTTACCGTAAGGATCGTGATACTGTTGGCAGACAACCCCAGGGTGGTCTTGCCATTTATATTAAAAGATCTATTAATCACTATGCTGTATCTGACCTTGTTTCGGACGTACTTGAGTCCGACTCTGTTATGGTTTTGCCTGATAACAATAACAAAATTCTAATAACTAATGCTTATTTTAAAATTGGTAGAGGTTTCCCTAAAGATGATATTCTTAAAATTCTTAATTACTCTAATTACTCTGTTATGGCTGGTGACTTTAATGCCCATAACAAAGCCTGGAACTGTTATAGTAATAATAATTATGGCCGAGAGCTTCTAAATTTAGTCACCGATAATACTGATGTTAACCTTCTTCACCCCCCCACCCCCACTCATTTTTCTTCAGGACGTCCCTCCACTATTGACCTTGCTCTCATCAAAAATGTCCCCTTTAAATGTAATGTTGAAACTCTGGATATTTTTGACTCAGATCATTTGCCAGTTCTTCTGACAATCGATCTGCAGTTGACTACCCAAGTTTCTGAGCCCACCACTTATACTGATTGGCGTCAGTTCCAGGAAACTCTTGCCTCTGCTAAATTATTTTTTCCTAGTATTAGATCTACTAATTGTATAGAAAGTGCTGTAATTAACTTAACTGAAACTATTAATGCAGCTAAGAAAAGTTCTTCCCATATAATTAAAAAACCTAAAGTTCATAAATTACCTACCCATATTAAGAATTTAATTCATAATAGAAATGCAGCACGTAAACTTTATCAATACCTTCGTACCCCTTCATCCAGGCAAGAGTACTTTGTTCTCAAGCGGACTGTCAGAGAAAAGATTCAAATTTATAGACAGAAACAATGGTCAGATTTCATAAGTAACCTTACTACCGAGGACAATTCTTTATGGAAATTTCAGAAGCGTCTGAGGGGTAATGGTTATAACAGCATACCTCCCATTCACGGATTAAATGGTGTAGCTTTCGATCCGGCTGGTAAAGCAGAAGCGATCGCGGAAGTTTACGAAACTCAATTTGCGCCTAATGAGGATTTAGAAGACGAGGATCACGACCGCCAGGTTATTAGTACAGTAAATAATTTTCTTAGTAACCCTCCAAGTAATGAATTAACTCCGGCTACTATCGCAGAAGTTGCTTTAATTATTAAAAATCTTAAAAATAATAAATCTCCTGGAATAGACGAAATCTCAAATAGATGCATTAAAAACCTACCTCCTAATATATTAATTTATTTAACGGCAATAATTAACTATATGATGAAATTTAATTATTTTCCAAACGCTTGGAAAACTGCAATAGTGTGTCCTATACCCAAACCTAAAGCTAATCTAACTTTTCCTGCTAGTTATCGCCCAATTAGTCTATTGAGTTGCCTCAGTAAAGTTGCCGAGCGAGTGATATATAACCGCCTCCAATTCTTCCTGCAGGGAAATAATGTGCTAATTCCGGAGCAATTTGGTTTTCGCAACCAGCACAACACCTCTCATCAGTTGCTTCGTGTTGTGGAACTCGCTAGCGAGGGATTACAATCACGTAAGCCAACTGGTGCACTCTTCTTAGACATCGCAAAGGCTTTCGACCGCATCTCGCATGTAGGCCTCATTTACAAACTAATCCAGCTCAAAATGCCTGATGCTTTAATACATTTCTTACACAATTACCTTTGCGATCGTCATTTCACCGTCCGCATACAAAACACTTTCTCCACTTTAAAATCAATAACAGCAGGTGTTCAACAAGGCTCCATCTTAGGTCCCACCCTGTTTAATATTTATATTAATGATATTCCTAGAAATGATTATACTTCTCTAGCCTTGTATGCGGATGACACGGCTATAATTGCTTCAGCCCCACACGTTAACTCTGTTGCTAGTTACATTCAGTCACACCTGGACACTCTGGAAGATTGGTTTACTAAATGGAAAATTAAAGTCAACCCCTCTAAATGTAATGCTATTTATTTTACTCGTACTTACAAAACTCCCCCTAGATTATATCTACTCGACGAGGCAATTAACTGGGAAAACTCTGTAAAATATTTAGGTGTAATATTAGATAAAAAACTAACCTGGCGTCCTCACATAACGGAAGTCAAAAATAAAATGATAGGAAAATTAGAAAATTTAAAAATGCTTTTTAATAGTAAACACTTAAGTAATAAAAATAAAATTCTTTTTATATAAAACAATAGTCCTTCCTACCGCTCTTTACGCAGCTCCGGTCTGGTCGTTTGCCGCGAAGTCTAATATGAATTTAATTGAAAGAGTACAAAATAAATTCATGAGGCGAGTTAGAGGCGCACATCGATATTTATCCAATGAAGTAATAAGACGTGATTTCAATATGTTAACGTTCAAACAGTCTTGTATTAAATCATCCCAAAATTTTTACAATAGCCTCAATAGTATTCCAAATGAAATAATAGCCGAACTTCCGGATTACGATCACTACAGCCCTTCTAAGAAACGCAGGCCTCGCGCCGCACTGATCTCCTGACAATAGATAATCTACCTTAATCTCTTCCTATTGGTTCTTATTACTTCATCCCCTTCCCTTTTATGTTGTATTGTAAATGTGATGTGTTGTGATGTGGAAAAAAAATAAAAAAAAAAAATGAATAGAAAATAATATACTAATAATAAAAAAATAAAAATTTTATGTGTATTTTTGTGAGTTAGCTCACAAAATTGTACTAAGATGCATGTTATGCACATCGAAGGATAATCGTATGTATTTCATCAGTTAAAATAATCAGCTCATTCGCACCGTAATCGGCTCCCCTTCCTTCTAATCTTCGTAATTGCAATAGTATTAGATCGAAGCTGCACGATTCCGTGAATTTTTAAAGACTTCTCCCGATATTGTCCTCCTCCAGAAACCAAGCTTTAGACCTGATAAATTAACTCTTAATACCACACATGGTATGACTTCCCTAGTAATCATGTTTGAGGGGTACTGCCATCATTATTAAAAGCTATCGCACCATGAAATCGGTGATCCCTGACCTCAAAATTTATTAACGCTAATGCTATCAACATTACTCCCTAACTGCCCTGTTTATACCATTATTTCCACTTATATTCCCCTTGCCAAAATATTAATGATGTAAATTATGACCTCATTTTCTTACTAATTTAAAATAATATTAAATTTTCGGTGATTAATGCTACCCACATGACTGGAATTGCCCCCAGAACAATGAATAGGTATTTCTTATCTCTACCTAGCTGACAATAGAAATAGATATTCTTCTCAATCACCCATTATAGAAAATTCTCCATTATTGATTTTCCTATTGGTAATAATTTTAAGACTATCTGTGAAACTCACTTGACCATAACCTTGTAAAAAATTATTAAACTAACTCAAATTTTTATTCATTTACCCCTGTTTTATAAACTAGTGAGTATAAAAATAATTTAAATAGTATCCCCTTTAATATTAACATTAACACCATAGATATTGATAATTTTGATAGCATTATTCTGACTTAGAAACTCTTGCCAGAATAGTAATGTCATACCTGACACAAACAACACTAACGATAGACATTTAAAAATTCTTATTAATAACAAAAATAGGAACAGACATGCTTGGTGCAGCTCAAAAGAACTACTTCCAAAAAAACCATCATGATTCAAAAAGTTAAAATTTTCCTTCGTTTTAAGCAAACAATTTGGACAACTATCTTACTCACTTTAATTCTGACAAATCATTTGGAGAGAGAAAAATTTAAAAATAAATTCAGTAAAAATCCCCCCTCTCTCAATAGTGTTAATAATAGCTATTGCACCACTGATAATTTTAGTGTAATCAATTGCTGATACTTGCAAATACTTTCCCTTAATCCAGGATCAAAGGAAGCACTGATACATTCAATGTGGCTCAAGTAAAATAGCAGTAGCAGATAACGATTATTATTTGATCTGAGATTCAGAAAAAATAAATAAAAACTAATCACGGCATTTTCCAATTTAATGATTTTCTAGAATTATTTTTTTATTCCATTTCTTTATAATTATTTTAATTTGGAGGAAATATAATTTTTGATATCAATTTTTATAAAAGTAATCTATTTATTAGTTTTTTTTTTATGTTTGTTTAATTAATGTTTTAACAGAATTATCATATATTTAAATCTTATTAACCCGGATTTTGAGATTTTAAACTGAAATATAGCTGACTCTAAGATCAAAACATATACTGCTTCGATTTTTAGATGTGGCCCAGGGCTTTCGACAAAATTTGGATCGACGTTTAATTCATAAGCTTATCAATTATAATTTCCCCAGTTCTCTTTTTCATTATAATTTCCTATCAGCAATAACCTTCCAAATTAAAATTAATAGTTCTCTAATACTAAAAATTTGTACAGTGGTGAAGGCTAAAATTATTATCCTATTTAACTTATAAAAATGATATCAAGCCTCTACGATATTGCCATTTTTGCGGATGACACAGCCATTATTTCTACTAGAACTATTTCGCTATCAAGGCTGATAACGTCTTTCAAGAGCTGGGACAAGTGGAAAAAACTTAACACTGATAAATGCGAAGCTGTCATGTTCCTAGTAAACAAAACAGAACATTTGAACACTAATATAAATCAACACAGTATTGTTTAACACTGTTAAATACCTGTGTACGATTGTTCTCACTTGGAAACAACCACACACAATATTTAAAATATAAATTTCGAGCTGTAAACGTGGTTTCCCCTTAATTGCTCGAAAATAGTAAATTGAACTTTATAATAAAATGCTCATTTATAAATTATTTACGTCCTTCCTTACGTATGCAAGTCAGCTTGGTCATATGCTGCTAAATCTTATTAAAATTTGTGCTGCATATATCACCATAAGGCAATTACTAATATACGAATGCTGAGTAAGGGAAATTGATCACCTTTTCAAATTTTCAAAAAAAACTTGTAATAATTTCCATGCTAATCTATGCTTTGAACATATGGAACTACAATATGACCACAGTGAAACGATAAGAGGCCTAAGTATTCTTAACGAGTGCTTGAGTAATCTTTTCCACAGTAGTCATTCACTTCTCCCAACTTTAGAAGCACTTCTCAGCCTCCCCGATAATTACGGGCAGTTATGGGGCTCCTTAGCCAGAAGGCCTTATCCCCGATCTAAAGGTAAGAAGTAAGCAAGGTGAGCTCTGTTAAGAAAAAATAAAATTTTAAATTTAGAAAGGAGTAATTTAGGTGCCGGTCATTAAAAGGTGGGTAAGAGAAATCGTAAGGGCTGGTGGTTGTAGTCTTGAAACCTGCAAAATACTAAGCAGAAAGTATTAATACCCTGAAAGAAAAAGAATAATTAGTAGGCACTTTTAGGTTTTACACTAGATGGAGTCTTACGATCTGATAACATCAAACATCAAACACAGTTAGGTACAATTTCTGCTCCATAATAAAAAATACACATAAATATTTTTATTTATTTTTATTATTTTATAATTTTTATTTTCATTTTTATTATTTTATATTTTTTTTTTCCACATCACAACACATCACATTTACATTACAACATAAAAGGGAAGGGGATGAAGTAATAAGAACCGATAGGAAGAGATTAAGGTAGATTATCTATTGTCAGGAGATCAGTGCGGCGCGAGGCCTGCGTTTCTTAGAAGGGCTGTAGTGATCGTAATCCGGAAGTTCGGCTATTATTTCATTTGGAATACTATTGAGGCTATTGTAAAAATTTTGGGATGATTTAATACAAGACTGTTTGAACGTTAACATATTGAAATCACGTCTTATTACTTCATTGGATAAATATCGATGTGCGCCTCTAACTCGCCTCATGAATTTATTTTGTACTCTTTCAATTAAATTCATATTAGACTTCGCGGCAAACGACCAGACCGGAGCTGCGTAAAGAGCGGTAGGAAGGAACTATTGTTTTATATAAAAGAATTTTATTTTTATTACTTAAGTGTTTACTATTAAAAAGCATTTTTAAATTTTCTAATTTTCCTATCATTTTATTTTTGACTTCCGTTATGTGAGGACGCCAGGTTAGTTTTTTATCTAATATTACACCTAAATATTTTACAGAGTTTTCCCAGTTAATTGCCTCGTCGAGTAGATATAATCTAGGGGGAGTTTTGTAAGTACGAGTAAAATAAATAGCATTACATTTAGAGGGGTTGACTTTAATTTTCCATTTAGTAAACCAATCTTCCAGAGTGTCCAGGTGTGACTGAATGTAACTAGCAACAGAGTTAACGTGTGGGGCTGAAGCAATTATAGCCGTGTCATCCGCATACAAGGCTAGAGAAGTATAGTCATTTCTAGGAATATCATTAATATAAATATTAAACAGGGTGGGACCTAAGATGGAGCCTTGTTGAACACCTGCTGTTATTGATTTTAAAGTGGAGAAAGTGTTTTGTATGCGGACGGTGAAATGACGATCGCAAAGGTAATTGTGTAAGAAATGTATTAAAGCATCAGGCATTTTGAGCTGGATTAGTTTGTAAATGAGGCCTACATGCGAGATGCGGTCGAAAGCCTTTGCGATGTCTAAGAAGAGTGCACCAGTTGGCTTACGTGATTGTAATCCCTCGCTAGCGAGTTCCACAACACGAAGCAACTGATGAGAGGTGTTGTGCTGGTTGCGAAAACCAAATTGCTCCGGAATTAGCACATTATTTCCCTGCAGGAAGAATTGGAGGCGGTTATATATCACTCGCTCGGCAACTTTACTGAGGCAACTCAATAGACTAATTGGGCGATAACTAGCAGGAAAAGTTAGATTAGCTTTAGGTTTGGGTATAGGACACACTATTGCAGTTTTCCAAGCGTTTGGAAAATAATTAAATTTCATCATATAGTTAATTATTGCCGTTAAATAAATTAATATATTAGGAGGTAGGTTTTTAATGCATCTATTTGAGATTTCGTCTATTCCAGGAGATTTATTATTTTTAAGATTTTTAATAATTAAAGCAACTTCTGCGATAGTAGCCGGAGTTAATTCATTACTTGGAGGGTTACTAAGAAAATTATTTACTGTACTAATAACCTGGCGGTCGTGATCCTCGTCTTCTAAATCCTCATTAGGCGCAAATTGAGTTTCGTAAACTTCCGCGATCGCTTCTGCTTTACCAGCCGGATCGAAAGCTACACCATTTAATCCGTGAATGGGAGGTATGCTGTTATAACCATTACCCCTCAGACGCTTCTGAAATTTCCATAAAGAATTGTCCTCGGTAGTAAGGTTACTTATGAAATCTGACCATTGTTTCTGTCTATAAATTTGAATCTTTTCTCTGACAGTCCGCTTGAGAACAAAGTACTCTTGCCTGGATGAAGGGGTACGAAGGTATTGATAAAGTTTACGTGCTGCATTTCTATTATGAATTAAATTCTTAATATGGGTAGGTAATTTATGAACTTTAGGTTTTTTAATTATATGGGAAGAACTTTTCTTAGCTGCAATAATAGTTTTCAGTTAAGTTAATTACAGCACTTTCTATACAATTAGTAGATCTAATACTAGGAAAAAATAATTTAGCAGAGGCAAGAGTTTCCTGGAACTGACGCCAATCAGTATAAGTGGTGGGCTCAGAAACTTGGGTAGTCAACTGCAGATCGATTGTCAGAAGAACTGGCAAATGATCTGAGTCAAAAATATCCAGAGTTTCAACATTACATTTAAAGGGGACATTTTTGATGAGAGCAAGGTCAATAGTGGAGGGACGTCCTGAAGAAAAATGAGTGGGGGTGGGGGGGTGAAGAAGGTTAACATCAGTATTATCGGTGACTAAATTTAGAAGCTCTCGGCCATAATTATTATTACTATAACAGTTCCAGGCTTTGTTATGGGCATTAAAGTCACCAGCCATAACAGAGTAATTAGAATAATTAAGAATTTTAAGAATATCATCTTTAGGGAAACCTCTACCAATTTTAAAATAAGCATTAGTTATTAGAATTTTGTTATTGTTATCAGGCAAAACCATAACAGAGTCGGACTCAAGTACGTCCGAAACAAGGTCAGATACAGCATAGTGATTGATAGATCTTTTAATATAAATGGCAAGACCACCCTGGGGTTGTCTGCCAACAGTAGCACGATCCTTACGGTAAAGTATATAATTAGCAATGTTATACCTAATATCCGGTTTTAATTTAGTTTCCTGAATTAATACAATATCTATATCAGAATCTTCTAAATAATTCCTAAGTTCGGTAATTTTATTACCGAGGCCGTTTGCATTCCAAAATAAAATATTGAGGGTAGAGACACATTGATATTTAACCATCATGGGGTTTGTCAAAATAATTAGCTATAACTTCGAAAGCCATCAGGAGTTTTTGAATTGGATCATTATTTTCTTTCATAATTTTGGCTATTTCTTTAAACATATTAATGATATCTTTAATATTATAGTTTTTAGTGAAGTCTACAATTAATTTAAATAATTCTCCTATACCTTCTGGATTTGAGTTATTACTATTAGAGTTATTTTCATTAGAGTTAGTTTTCTTATTAGTTTTATTTTTATCATTAGTAGGTTTAGCACTATTTGGTTTTTTCATTTTTCCTTTTATCATTAGGTTTTAGGCTGCTAGTTTCTTTAGTTTTAGTTGGGGATTGAGTTTTTTCTTTAATTGGGGTAGAATTTGAGGTTATTAAACTTGAAGTTGGGATAGCTATTTTTAGGATTATTACCTGGTGCGTTATTTTTTCTCTGAGCCCAAGCATTGACTGCTGGAATAGGGGCAGGGGTGAAGCTTTGAGGATTTTTAGTTTTATTGTTTTTTAATTTGTTGGCAGGGTGAGCCCTGCAACCTTTGAAGTTAGCTGTATGATTTTCTCCACAGTTTGCACATTTAAAGTTTTGGGGTTCTATATTACATTCTCTAGCTAAGTGATTTTGGAACATTTAAGGCATTTAGGGGTTAAGTTGCAGTTAGGGAAGAGTGACCAAACTCCTGACATCTATAACATTGGGATGCCTACATTATTATATTTTTCGAATGTTACTGAAAGATAGTTAATAGTTTTAATTTTATTAATGTTATCTACAAAAGAGTTTGGTTTGAGACTACAGTAGCTAAGAATAATGGCATGGGCTTTTTTAGTTTTACGATTTGTAAGATAAGCTAATTTTTAAGGGGTTCGATTTTAACTTCTTTAAGGGCTTCTCAATATCACTAATTTCGGTGTTTACAGGGTGTAGGGAGGCTCTAATAATGAATTTTTTTGGTTTATCAGTTTTAAGTCAAGGGACCTAACAGGGATTTTATTTTCGTTTAGATATTTTTGAATTTTCCTAAAGGAATCTACAGTTTGTAGTTATTTGGATTTTGTTTTTATTTAATTTAGTATTTATATTACTAGATAGGGAGTGCAGAATTTTCAATAATTGTTTACAATTGGTGGGACCTCAACAAATAGTTGGTACGGGAATTTTTACGTTTAATTTCATTACCTGCAGTACTATTATTTAGAGCATTTTCGTTAACATTAGCATCATTAGTTTTATTTACACTATTATTAATTATTTCATTAGTATTATTTTCATCGTTATTTAGGTGTTCCTCAACAGTTAAACATTCAAATCTATTTTTAGTTACAATATTTTTTCATTATCAGAGTCATTAGAGTTTTTTCTTTTACGTTTAGCATTTTTCTTTTCAATAATCCTGAGACAGTCGTCGTTACCTCTAATCATTTCAACATTAAATGCACTTAAATATTATTAATAAATTTATTCATACCATTAAAAAACATTTTAAAATAGCAATTAGACATAAAAACATGAATATCATGACAACGGTTATCAATGCAATCAAAAATAGGTATTAAAGACTCTCTTACCTTTGGTAGCTCGTCGTCACGTTCGTCAAGTAGGGTCTCCACGAAGGACAGGAAGTCTTCAATCAAGGGGGAATATTCCCAATTGGTATCGTAAGTCACTTTAAATTTGGTGTGGAAGGACACAACGTCGTCGATATCGAACAGGTGGAAGAATTCGAGCAAATGCTCTCTTCGTCATGAACAGACCGTCGTCCATTGCTTCGGGCTCAGCATAAGCCACATCAGCCATAGTCCAGTCCGCGTCGTAAACCAGGAGCACACACAGGAGAGAAAATATCCGTACAGCGACGGCAAGATCACCCGAGCCAAGCGGCAACACCACACACACCACCGGATAAAAATAAGTAGCAACCGGAAACCACTAATCCGCAGGAGCGCACAAGATAACGTCCTCACTCTACGAAGGCAGAGGGGGAAGTCATTGTAGCACGTGTCGCCTCCCCGATAATTACGGGCAGTTATGGGGCTCCTTAGCCAGAAGGCCTTATCCCCGATCGAAAGTAAGAAGTAAGCGAGGTGAGCTCTGTTAAGAAAATAAAAATTTTAAATTTAGAAAGGAGTAATTTAGATGCCGGTCTTAAAAGGTGGGTAAGAGAAATCGTAAGGGCTGGTGGTTGTAGTCATGGACCTGCAAAATACTAAACAGAAAGTATTAATACCCTGAAAGAAAAAGAATAATTAGTAGGCACTTTTAGGTTTTACACTAGGTGGAGTCTTACGAATCAAATAACATCAAACATCAAACACAGTTAGGTACAATTTCTGCTCCATAATAAAAAATACACATAAATATTTTTATTTATTTTTATTATTTTATAATTTTTATTTACATTTTTATTATTTTATATTTTTTTTTTTCTCACATCACAACACATCACAATTACAATACAACATAAAAGGGAAGGGGATGAAGTAATAAGAACCGATAGGAAGAGATTAAGGTAGATTAACTATTGTCAGGAGATCAGTGCGGCGCGAGGCCTGCGTTTCTTAGAAGGGCTGTAGTGATCGTAATCCGGAAGTTCTGCTATTATTTCATTTGGAATACTATTGAGGTTATTGTAAAAATTTTGGGATGATTTAATACAAGACTGTTTGAACGTTAACATATTAAAATCACGTCTTATTACTTCATTGGATAAATATCGATGTGCGCCTCTAACTCGCCTCATAAATTTATTTTGTACTCTTTCAATTAAATTCATATTAGACTTCGCGGCAAACGACCAGACCGGAGCTGCGTAAAGAGCGGTAGGAAGAACTATTGTTTTATATAAGAGAATTTTATTTTTATTACTTAAGTGTTTACTATTAAAAAGCATTTTTAAATTTTCTAATTTTCCTATCATTTTATTTTTGACTTCCGTTATGTGAGGACGCCAGGTTAGTTTTTTATCTAATATTACACCTAAATATTTTACAGAGTTTTCCCAGTTAATTGCCTCGTCGAGTAGATATAATCTAGGGGGAGTTTTGTAAGTACGAGTAAAATAAATAGCATTACATTTAGAGGGGTTGACTTTAATTTTCCATTTAGTAAACCAATCTTCCAGAGTGTCCAGGTGTGACTGAATGTAACTAGCAACAGAGTTAACGTGTGGGGCTGAAGCAATTATAGCCGTGTCATCCGCATACAAGGCTAGAGAAGTATAATCATTTCTAGGAATATCATTAATATAAATATTAAACAGGGTGGGACCTAAGATGGAGCCTTGTTGAACACCTGCTGTTATTGATTTTAAAGTGGAGAAAGTGTTTTGTATGCGGACGGTGAAATGACGATCGCAAAGGTAATTGTGTAAGAAATGTATTAAAGCATCAGGCATTTTGAGCTGGATTAGTTTGTAAATGAGGCCTACATGCGAGATGCGGTCGAAAGCCTTTGCGATGTCTAAGAAGAGTGCACCAGTTGGCTTACGTGATTGTAATCCCTCGCTAGCGAGTTCCACAACACGAAGCAACTGATGAGAGGTGTTGTGCTGGTTGCGAAAACCAAATTGCTCCGGAATTAGCACATTATTTCCCTGCAGGAAGAATTGGAGGCGGTTATATATCACTCGCTCGGCAACTTTACTGAGGCAACTCAATAGACTAATTGGGCGATAACTAGCAGGAAAAGTTAGATTAGCTTTAGGTTTGGGTATAGGACACACTATTGCAGTTTTCCAAGCGTTTGGAAAATAATTAAATTTCATCATATAGTTAATTATTGCCGTTAAATAAATTAATATATTAGGAGGTAGTTTTTAATGCATCTATTTGAGATTTCGTCTATTCCAGGAGATTTATTATTTTTAAGATTTTTAATAATTAAAGCAACTTCTGCGATAGTAGCCGGAGTTAATTCATTACTTGGAGGGTTACTAAGAAAATTATTTACTGTACTAATAACCTGGCGGTCGTGATCCTCGTCTTCTAAATCCTCATTAGGCGCAAATTGAGTTTCGTAAACTTCCGCGATCGCTTCTGCTTTACCAGCCGGATCGAAAGCTACACCATTTAATCCGTGAATGGGAGGTATGCTGTTATAACCATTACCCCTCAGACGCTTCTGAAATTTCCATAAAGAATTGTCCTCGGTAGTAAGGTTACTTATGAAATCTGACCATTGTTTCTGTCTATAAATTTGAATCTTTTCTCTGACAGTCCGCTTGAGAACAAAGTACTCTTGCCTGGATGAAGGGGTACGAAGGTATTGATAAAGTTTACGTGCTGCATTTCTATTATGAATTAAATTCTTAATATGGGTAGGTAATTTATGAACTTTAGGTTTTTTAATTATATGGGAAGAACTTTTCTTAGCTGCATTAATAGTTTCAGTTAAGTTAATTACAGCACTTTCTATACAATTAGTAGATCTAATACTAGGAAAAAATAATTTAGCAGAGGCAAGAGTTTCCTGGAACTGACGCCAATCAGTATAAGTGGTGGGCTCAGAAACTTGGGTAGTCAACTGCAGATCGATTGTCAGAAGAACTGGCAAATGATCTGAGTCAAAAATATCCAGAGTTTCAACATTACATTTAAAGGGGACATTTTTGATGAGAGCAAGGTCAATAGTGGAGGGACGTCCTGAAGAAAAATGAGTGGGGGTGGGGGGGTGAAGAAGGTTAACATCAGTATTTTCGGTGACTAAATTTAGAAGCTCTCGGCCATAATTATTATTACTATAACAGTTCCAGGCTTTGTTATGGGCATTAAAGTCACCAGCCATAACAGAGTAATTAGAATAATTAAGAATTTTAAGAATATCATCTTTAGGGAAACCTCTACCAATTTTAAAATAAGCATTAGTTATTAGAATTTTGTTATTGTTATCAGGCAAAACCATAACAGAGTCGGACTCAAGTACGTCCGAAACAAGGTCAGATACAGCATAGTGATTGATGGATCTTTTAATATAAATGGCAAGACCACCCTGGGGTTGTCTGCCAACAGTCTCTCGATCCTTACGGTAAAGTATATAATTAGCAATGTTATACCTAATATCCGGTTTTAATTTAGTTTCCTGAATTAATACAATATCTATATCAGAATCTTCTAAATAATTCCTAAGTTCGGTAATTTTATTACCGAGGCCGTTTGCATTCCAAAATAAAATATTGAGGGTAGAGACACATTGATATTATCCGTTATGGGGATTATTAAAATAATCAGCAATGACTTCGAATGCCATTAGAAGTTTTTGTATAGGGTCACTATTATCTTTCATTATTTGAGAAACTTTTTTAAATAAATTTATTATATCTTTAATATTATATTCTTTCATAAAGTCTACTATTAGTTTGAACAAATCACCTATACCTTCTTGACTATTACTTTTGTTTTTATTTTTATTTTCATTAGTTTTGCTATTACTTTTACTATTTGAGATTACTTTACTTTGAGGTTTATTTTTATTACCGCTGACTACTTCACTAAAACTTTTTGTTTTGGTTGGGGATTTAATTAATTCTGAGGTTGGGACAGCAATTCTTGGGGAGGGGGCACTAGAGACTATTTTGTTTGCCCTTTGAGTCCAGACATTAGTGCTGGAATAGGAGCAGGAATAAATGTTTGAGGACGTTTAGGTTTTTCAATTTTTTTGTTTGAAGGTGGGCCCTACAACCTTTATAATTAGCGATGTGGTTTCCACCACAGTTCGCACATTTAAAATTAGAGGGATCAATATTACATTCCTTTGCTAAGTGATTTTGCCCGCATTTGAGACATTTGGGGGTGAGGTTACATGTTAAGGAGGAATGACCAAATTCTTGGCACCTATAACACTGTGGGACACCTACATTATTATATTTTCAAACGTTACGGTTAAGTAGTTTATAGTTTTAATTTATTTTTAGGTTATCAATAGCTGAATTTGGGGTTAAGGTAATTAAAAAGAGAGGCATTGGTTTTTTAGTTTTTCTATTTGTTAAGTAAGCAATTTTAAGGGGTTCGATATTAATTTCGTTTAGGGCACTTTTAATATCCTCTAAATCAGTATCTACAGGGAGGCCTCTAATTATAAACTTTTTGGGTTTTTCACTTTTTAGATCTAGGGACCTAGCCGGAATTTTACTTTCTTTAAGATAATTTTGAATCTTCCTAAAGGATTCTAAACAGTTAGTAATAATTTGAATTTTATTTTTATTAAGTTTAGTTTGAATTTTGTCAGTTAACGAATGAAGGTTTTGGAGTAGTACTTTGCTATTTTTGGGTACCTCAACAAACAGCTGGTAAGGGAATTTAGTTTTAAAAGTTTCTTTAGATTTATCATTTTTATTGCTATTTAAACTTTTATTTTTATTTACATTTTCATCATTAGTTACAATAATTTCTTCATTATTTAATACTTCAAATCTGTTGCTAGTAGGTAAGGGGGTACTAGACCTATTAATTACATTATTATCTTTATCATTTACATTATCGTTAGAATTTTTTCTTTTCCTTTTAGGGTTTTTAGGTTTTTCAATAATTCTAATGGTATCGTCGTCACCACAAACCATTTCAATATGATATACACTTAAATGATTATTAATAAATACACGTAAAGCATTAAAAAACATCTTAAAATACATATTATCTAAATAGTCATAAATGTTATGGGAATTACATCTACAGCACTATAGACAGGATTAAGAGAATTTCTTACCTCGTGATGGTCGTCTTGGTCGTTGAGTAGTTCGTCGACAAAGTCTTTAACGATGGGGAAATATTCCCACTGTTGGTCAAATTCCTCGTTGAATTGGGTAATATACCCGGCCAGTTCACCTTTCACCGAAGTAGTTGAAGAGCACGAAGAATTGGAGCTTACGGACCCAATGTCCG
>CM063499.1:72261549-72279049 GCA_032207245.1 Pardosa pseudoannulata
GTCGTAGATGACGTTTTAGACGTGTGGTGAAGATTAAAAAATAAATAATTTAAGAAATAAAAATCAATCTCTTAGTAATAAAATCCTGGTATTTATTTTATTTGCATCCAAATGTGGTTTATCACTTAATATTTGATGTAGCAGAATGAATAGTTTATGCAAATATATTTTTAAAAAAAACTTTTACAGTTTCACTGCCGTATAAAACTCGAGTTATGTGTTGAATGTAGTCGAATGCCAATATTTTTAGCTGTAACAATGTTGCTCACAGTAGTGCTTTCTTTGATTAAGAACTGAAGTATGTTTGTTTAATTAATAAATAAACTGTTTTAACGAAACCTTTTGGACTAATTTTTTTATACTACATCACATACATCAATTTCATTGCTATCATTTACATAAAACTCTGCGTTAATTATAATAAAACAATCAATATTTAACTCTTTTTCCTCTTTTTCTTTAGAACAATGTTTGTCCATGCAAAGAGACAACGGCTCAGAATTCCGGTGTACTGATTACCTGGAGGAAAGGATGTAAGTTATTTTCAGTCCTAAGTCAAGCAGATTCGAAACCGTTCATTTGGAAGCAACTTGAAGAACTCGGCTTTTTTTCTTGTTTGAAAGAAGGGTCAGCCTGGATCACAGAGCTTTAATTCTATGTTGGGCTGTTCTTCAATGCTTGCTATGACTGGCTTACTAAACAGAGCCACGTCATTCTTCATGTTCTCAAAATTTGAAAATCTTGTGTGAATTCATCAATAATAGTCTGCAACTCAGGAATCCAGCACTTCCTCACACTCTGATGCCAAACGACTGCAGCTGGCGAAGTGAGATAAGTTAGTTTTTTCCCAAAGTTTCATGGAAAATTTTCAGCTTTTTTCTAAACCACTGATGTGTGCCATTAGGCAAGACACCAGTTGGCCTCTTCCTTGTAGTTTTCAGTTAGCATCATTGAGGTGGCCAGTAATATCAGTAAGAATTGCCAAGCGACGTGAAAAATCCATGCTTAAAAGTTCTTGTTCAAGTTGATGGAGAAACTTGTGAAGGAAACAGAAATTTCTCACCTGGTATTGCCAACGCCAGGCAATACTATTTCTAGGAATTTATATGAACACCAGAGTGCAGGGTAGGACTCCTTGAGCTTGACTTGTAGATGTCCTGTAACTTTTTCTACCAATACAATGAAAAGAGTGAAAAAGCGACCAAGAGGATACTTCGGGACCTCGGCTTGACCAAGAATGGGAGTCTCGGATGCTTCTTGGTACCATAAAGTTTCGAAAAAATAAATATGCTGAATAAGAAATTAGTGGGCCTCCGATTGGACAGCCCTGCTTTAGAATATGACATAATAAGGATCTCCTGAATAGGTTTATCATTGATTTATTTGATAAAACAAAAACGCAAGCAAAATGTGTCAAAAATAATGAAAATTTTATATTTGCTAAATATCCCTTTGAATAAATTGTGTAAACATCTCTTATACTAGAATATACCAAAATTTTAGCAGAATATCAGTGAATATAAAGACAAAAATAAAGTGAAACACAAGCAGTTATCACAACAAATTTATTAATTTACACTTTAAAAAAAGTTTTTCACACACACACACAATAAAATACTCAATAAAAAGAGGCTATTTTCAAGAAAAAATTACACCAACTTATTGCTGCTCTTTCAAAAACAATTAAACAAATATAGTAGCTAAATGAAGCAAAAATTGCACATGTACTTCTTCATGGGTTACCACAGACACTATCTAATGATTTAAAATATATTTATAGAGACAGTTCTCTATTTGGTAACGTCTTCACAAACACGTAAAGGGAGAGTAATAAAATACTTTTATCGTATTTGTGTTATATATGTATACGAATCTATTGATCATAAATTACATATATCATCCATGAATTTAAAAATAGTTTAATTTGAACATTGTTTTGTAGCAAATGTATAATCCACATATATTAAATTGATGTAACCATTATGTTTGTTTTCTGCAGTGTCACATTTTAAATAAATGAAAATAATTTAGTTACAGATTGCATTTGTTATTTAAGGAAACTGGACACTTTTTGACCTTCATTAACTGATTTTTCAATTTTTTTAAATAAATAGCAGTGTTTTAAGATTCAAAAGAATACAGTTTTGTAAAATCACACTTAAATATTGTATACTAATTTAGTACAAAAAATAAACAGTCATGTATAAAAATATATAATGATGAGTTTTTTTTTTGTTTTTTTCAGAAAATAATTTGTTGAGTATTTAAGAATATTGATCATTAACGCAATTTGTAAAAAATAATCATTTTTGTTGAAAAAGAATAAAGTTTTTGAAAATAATAGTTTATTAATGTGAAAAAAAAAAAATATCCTCATTAATGAATTCATTTTTTTGCTAAAATAGTATAAAAATGTAAACATTACAAAAACAAAATATAATAATTTTTGAATTCTTAAAAATTAAAATGTTTGTATCATAAAAAATGTAACAAAAAATTATTTTTTAATTTGAAAGTTTTAAGAATATAAATTTTCATATAAAATATAATATAAAATTTATGTTAAAAGTAAAATTTCATTAACATTTTAAATTGACAGAATGTATTAACAGCTATCTAGTTTACATTTTTAATTAGTTTTCTTTGAAATTTCTTTAGTTTAAAAAAATGAAGTAATAATTTTAGTAAATTATTTATTATTCTATTTTATTGAAAATTTCGTTAGTTAAAAAATGAAAAATATTATTAAAGATTTTTATTTCTTTGAAAGTCAAAATTTTGACAAATAATATGATAACCTTAAATTCAAACAGTTTTTCATACATGTAATCAGATATTTAGTTAAAATGGTAGCTTATATTATGGAAAACAGAAGTACAACATTTTTTCTTACAATATCTTTTCAGAAAAAATAAAGATAGACTTTTTTAAACACACTCTTAAAATCTCTTACATAAGTCTTAAATACAGTAGAAATACATTTTTTATGTCATTCTTAAAATGACCTTTTATTGAATAACAGCAAATAAAAAAATAGAACGAAATTTGTAGTATATAGAATCTAATACAACTTACTTTAAAAGTCTAAGAATATTTTTTTTCTTTTAACTATACAATTTTTAAAAATATAGCATCTTTTTACAAATTCAGTACTTTATTTTTGTCACATTTTTCTTGTTTACAAAATACTTCTACAAATTAAAAAGACTTACACATTTCAATAGTTGTAAATATTTAAAAAAGGTTGTCAAAAGATGATGAAAATAAAAATATTTCATTCAAAATGTTGTATAGTTAATAAATATAATCTGAGAATAATTTAAACCTTTTATGATATCATTTATTTGACAACAATTATATAAAACAAGTTACTTATTTATATTAGATGTTCAGTGAGTCACATATATTGTTAAGTTACGATTGCTTCAAAAAAGCCAGTAACAAACATTTATCTATTTAAAACCATACTCGTTGCAAGTTTATATAGATTATAAATATACACATTATTAAACATAAATTTTAAAATAAAATGAGGAAAAGAAAAAGAAAGGTTTCATTCAAAGCTTTTTATAATTGGCTGATAATAATTTGAACTTTTTACGATATCCTTTGACAGTAATTAAATAAAAGAAGTTACTTATTTCTATTAGATGCTCAGTGAGTCACATTTATTGTTAAGTTACGATTGCTTCAAAAAGCGAGTAACAAACATTTATCTATTTGAAAACCGTTGTAAGTTTATATAGATTGTAAATATACACATAACATTCATTTTAAAATTAAATGATAAAAAGAAAAATATTTCATTCAATCTTTTTTTATAATTGAATGATAATAATTAGAATTATGATATCCCTTATCTGACAATGATTAAATAAAAAAAGTTATTCATTTCTATTAGATGTTTAGTGAATGACATCTATTGTTAAGGTACGTTTACTTCAAAAAAAGAGAATAACAAATATTTGTCTGTATTTATCTATTTGAAAACCATAGTCGTTGGAAGTTAATATAGATTATAAGTATACACATTACATACTTTTAAAATGAAATGATGAAAAGAAAAAATTCATTCAAACCTTTTTTATAATTGGCTAATAATAATTTGAATTTTTCACGATATCGTTTATCTGACAACGATTAAATAAAAGAAGTTACTTATTTCTATTAGATGTTCAGTGAGTCATATCTATTGTTAAGTTACGATAGCTTCAAACAGCGAGTAACAAACATTTATCTATTTGAAAACCATAGTCGTTGCAAGTTGATATATATTATAAATATACATATAACATACATTTTAAAATGAAATGATGGAACGAAAAAAATGTTCCGTCCAAAATTTTTTATAATTGGCTGATAATAATTTGAATTTTTTTACGATATCCTTTATCTTAGAATTAAATAAAAGAAGTTACTTATTTCTATTAGATGCACAGTGAATCACATTTATTATTAAGTTATGATTGCTTCAAAAAAGCCAGTAACAAACATTTATCTATTTGAAAACCATAGTCGTTGCAAGTTGATATAGATTATAAATATACATATAACATACAATTTAAAATGAAATGATGAAAAGAAAAAATATTTCATTCAAAATTTTTTATAATTTTTATAAAAAAAAGTTACTCATTTCTATTAGATGTTTAGATAATCATATTTATTGTTAAGTTACGATTGCTTCAAAAAAGAGAGTAACAAACATTTATTTGTATTTATCTATTTGAAAACCATAGTCGTTGGAAGTTAATATAGATTATAAGTATACACATTACATACTTTTAAAATGAAATGATGAAAAGAAAAAATATTTCATTCAAAACTTTTTATAATTGGCTGATAATTTAAAATTTTTACGATATTCTTTATCTGACAATTAAATAAAACAAGTTACTTATTTCTATTAGATGTTCAGTGAGTCACATCTATTGTTAAGTTACGATTGCTGCAAAAAATCGAGTAACAAACATTTATCTATCTGAAAAACAGAGTCGTTGGAAATAAATACAGATTATAAATACACACATAACATATATTTTAAAAGGAAATAACTTCTGGAAAAATACCAGATAATTGTGTACAGTACTCGACAATGTTAACAGTCATACTTTTCTCTTAAAAATACAGTTACAACAGCTTTTATTTTAAACAATGGCTCTCAAATTTTTTTCAACTTTCGTATCTCTCAGTAATTTAACAAATGCTTTTTGCAAAATAGCCCATTTTAAAGAATTTTAATTATTAGTACTTATTTCATCGTCTTTAAAATTATTTGTTTTTATAGAAATGGTATATTAAAATAAATTCTGAATGGAGATTGATTTAAGAAAATAAATTCCATTAGATTGTTAAATTAAATTAATCGGATTTAAATTTTATTTAGAAGGGTTTCACCATCCATTAGAGGCTATTTAAAGGTAATAGCCTGCCTTTATACATATAATTATTTTTTTAATTTGTACTATATGATATTTATTAAAAATATTTTGAAAAGCATACAATCTTAAAAGTAATTTTATTTTCGAATGAATGAAAATGAATTAAATGAAAAAAAGAGTTGTGTGTAGAAGAAATTGGTTAAATTTTCATCAAAAGCTAACCTTAATACTTAAATCATGATATGAGAACAATACGTTTAATAATTTAATTTAAAATGTGGCAAAATTAGTTATATATCAGAAGGTTCATAAATGTCTCCAGTTCAATATATAAATAATTTAAAATATCAAAAGTTTTGAGATTTTAATAGTTTTTAAGTTCTATATGCTAAGATTATTGTTGTATTATATTAAATTGAAAGAGTAAATAAAATTTTGAATATTATGCAATATTTCATTTAGTCTAGCAAAGAAATTGCTGCTTTACACATGATGCAAATAATATGGTTTTTTATAATCATCGCTCTATTTAAAATATGGCAAAATTAATAATACCACATGGTGAAGAAATGTGTCCAATTGAATTTGAAAAACAAAACAAAAAAAACAAAAAAACTATTGAACATTTTGGAAATTTAAAAACTTCTTAGATTTTAAGCACTAGGCTTGTTGTTACCCAATTTAAAATTAAAAATATTAATAAAAGTAGGCATGTTATGCATTATTTTACTCAGCCCAGTAAAAATTTAGACTATACAAGGTGAGGAAGAACAGTTTTTGAGAACCATTTACTGTAATGTATATCAATTTGGATATAATACACAATTATATAAATAAAAATTTAATGCACAATGATATAAACAAAAAACTGTGATTAAAGACAATGGGTCAACACTTAGTGATAAGTTAAACGTGAGAAATCGGGAACATAAAGTAATTGTAAGATACATTGGACTTTCAACTTTTATTTAAAACTTTATGTTAAAAAGATGTTGGAACATCGATTTGATAGTTAATTTAATTTAAAAAAACATTCATCCAAACATTTTTATATTGAATGTAATTTTTAGACTTAAGAGTTGAGTTATCATATTAAGAATATAACAGAAACATTTATTTCCTATGTAGCACAGAAATTTTATATGAAGCTTTGAATGCTTATAATCAATGTAACTTGCAATTTAGACACATGAAGAAAAAATTTTGATGAAATCGTTGTTTACCCTATTGAAAATTATATATGAAAATAGCTATAAAATTAAATATTACATAAAAATTTCTTTCCTATGTGGCACAGAAATTTTTATATGAATCTTTGCATGCTTATCATCAGTGTAACTTGCAATTTAAATACATGAAAAAGTTTTTGATGAAAATTGTTTACTCTGTTAAAAATTAAATATGAAAATAGCTATAAAATTAAATATAAATATTACATAAAAATTTATTTCCTATGTGGTACAGAAATTTTATATGAAACTTTGCTTATAATCAGTGTAACTTGCAATTTAAATACATGAAACTATTTTGATGAAATAGTTGTTTTGTCTATTGAAAATTAAATATGAAAATAGCTATAAAATTTAACTTAAATTGTATCTTTTAAATTTCAAGTATTTATTTAAACTGTTTGTTTTTTAATATTTTAATGGATATAATAACTAAAAACAATTAAATAGTTTTTCACTTACAAATAATTTTTTTAAGAAATTAATATAATTAAAATTATTTTAAAATTAATTTTTTAAATTAATTAAAAATTAATTTCATATTTATTATCTTTTATAATATAAAATGCAATTCAAAAATCATTTACAATTTTAAATTTACGTATAACTCCGAGTTTGTTTTATTATTATAATATTTAATTTCTTAAGTTAAAAGTAATTAAAATTCAAATACCGTACAGAGTTTTAGTAATTTGAAAGTCCATTGTTTCTCTAAATGTATGAAATTAAAAACTTTAATTAAACGACAAAGTTTAAAGTTTAGAATAAAGGAAGACATACACATGTATTCATTATGAACATAATTTCTGTTTAAAATACGACGCGTGCTTTTTTCACATGTAAATCACACTTCACTGAACAGCAAATCTATACTAAGAAGAGTAACACAGTCTAACAGCCGTAAAATGATTTGTTGTTAAAACCACCCATAGATGACATCATGCCTGATCGTTGATGACGTCAAGATTTTGGTGTTTTTGGACTCATTCACACAATGAAAACAAATATGATAATTTTGTATCTATACTATAAATAAAAAGGAAGTTTGTTTTTAAGTTTGTCCAGGATAACCGAAACAATCAACTGTATAAATTGTTGCGTGATTTTGACATCTGCTTCTCGGTATAATATGCTTGGTATAGTATGATTCTTGGTATGCCAAGAAGTATACTGCATATGACAAAAACACTAACTTCCATTAACCCCTTGCCTGTTTTGCACGTACACCTTACGGGTGCAGTTACCGTGCCTTTAGTGATTTCCCCGTACGGCGTACGGGCAATCTTATTTCTTTGTCATTCCAGTCGTATTATTTGTATTTTCAATGTGAAATTGGTCGTTATGATATCCACAAGATGTTCGTTTAAAAAGTGTATTCTGTTTGCTTTAAGGCCACTGGCTTTCATATAGGTTTTGGATTTCTCCTCGAGTTTTAATCTTTGAGTTTTTGGGTGACTGATCGAGAAAGACTTTTTAGAGGCAATTTCACCTACAGACAAAATACGGAGATCTGTAACCCAGCGCTATGTGTGTTCACTACAGAAATTTGACATTTTTTATGAATGTGATTATCTACAATAGAGGTTCTAAAACTTTATTTGGAAATATTTATTACCCAGACCGAAGGCTGGGTGCGAAGAAGCTAGTATCAGTAATAAATACTGTTTCGAAAATAAAAAGACTCATTTTCGTGAAACGGATAGCACATCTTAACGCAGAAAAAAAAAACTCAACAGGCAAACTTCAAATCATCAGAAGTTTGTAATCCAGCACCGAGATCCGCACTGACAGGGTCGTAGCCAGAAATTATTTTCGGAGGGGGACCAAGGAAGAAAGACATCGTTATTTGTGAATGATACTTCAATTGATGAAAGAGAAAACACTGTATTTCCGCCCAGCGGCCAAGAAAGACTTTTATGGTCCCAGCGGTGTTTTTCTACGAGAATAACAGTCCATGTTCATGAACAGCTAGGTAGATATTACATACATACACACGCAAACGTGGAACATTGTCTATCTACAAAATGGTCTTTCAAAATTTCTGGGGGGGGGGACCTGTCCCCCAAATCCCTCCCCCTGCCTACGTCCCTGCGCATTGAGATCCCTGTAAACCAGGGGTCGCCAAACTTTTGGGATCCATGGTATATTCCAAGTTAATAATTCTTTTACTACAATTCTTTTGCCTCTGTAAGTTAGTTTACAATTAGCTCTAAGCTAGTTTACATTAGCTCTAAGCTAGTCTACAATTATTTTGCCTCTGTAAAGCGGCAAAAAAATTGTAGCATTTGCTTTCAAAAATAATTGTGCAGTAGTTGTAATCGAAAATATTTGTATTTTTTATATGAACAACTGTAAACGTAACTTCCCTGTTTGGCGTACATAAGTGAGAAAATATGAAAATATAATTTTCAGTGGAAACATTATTTTAGTTCCTGCAAAAAAGTTGTTATACATGCTCAAATAATTAGAAATATTACTTTTAATTACATTTTCCAGCTTACAAATGTAAAATGAAAAAAAAAATAAGCAATCAGAAAATGTGACATTTTTTGGATCGAATTCGTGATGTAAAATGAAACTGTTAAGGGATTAATAGCATTAAATATATATATTGCTTTCGAGATCCTATTCGAAATGTCATCTTACTTCTTTAAACGCTTACATAGCAAACGTTTAAAGAAATACTCAATTTCATGATATTTCCATTTAATGAAAATGTCAATATTGATGGAGTATCTAAAAAAAATAGGACGTTTAATAAATACCAGATCAGTCACGGTGGAGGAAGAAATTATTAAATTAAGATGCGATATATTTCTTAAATCCAGAGCATCTAGCGATACTGATTTTTGGAAATTAATTTCTGAGGAAACGTTTCCAAATATTTACAAATTGATTTTGTATTTGAGATCATACTTTGGATCGACGTATCTTTGCGAATCTGCTTCTTCAACCACGAATGTCATAAAAACCAAACATCGGTCGCTTTTAACAGATGAACATTTAATTTAGTGTTTACGCATTGCAATAAGCTCGTGCCAGCCACAATATGATAAACTTGTCGCAGGTATACAGTGCCAAATTTCAACTAAACGAAGTGAATAGGATGGTCAGTTTTTTATCTATGAATACTTTGATTATTTTCGGGAGTAAAGTTTTATTTTGTAAATATTAATACTAATTTTATTTTAGAAATGTTAGAATTTAGAATATTAAATTTTTTTAGTCATAGGTTACTCGTATTATCGAAGGGGTGTCTTTCGTTTTTTATGAAGAACACTGCTAGGGTGAGACAACGGCTGTACTTTAATTAGGTTGATAATAATGCTAATAATATGGTATGTTGTTATTACTTATGCTTTTTAGACAAATCAAGAAAATGAGTCACAGGCTACTCGAATTATGGAAAGGGGTGTCTATCGTTTTTTAGGAAGAACACGGGTAGGGTGAAAGAATGACATTATTTTAATTAGGTAGAGAATAATGCTTGTAATATGGCATGTTGTGGTTGTCACTTATGATTTTAGGCAAATCAAGAAGGTGAGTCACAGGCTACTCGAATTATGGAAAGGGGTGTCTTTTGTTTTTTAGGAAGAACACCGCTAGGGTGATAGAACGGCGGTACTTTAATTAGGTAGAAATTAATGCTAATAATATGGTATGTTGTTGTTACTTATGCCTTTTAGACAAATCAAGGACGTGAGTCACAGGCTACTCGAATTATGGAAAGGGGTGTCTATCGTTTTTTAGGAAGAACACGGGTAGGGTGAAAGAATGACATTATTTTAATTAGGTAGAGAATAATGCTAACAATATGGCATGTTGTGGTTGTCACTTATGCCCCTTAGGCAAATCAAGGACGTGAGTCACATGCTACTCGAATTATGGAAAGAGTCGTCTTTCGTTTTTTAAGAAGAACACCGCTAGGGTGAAAGAACGTCTGTAATTTAATTAGGTAGAGAATAATTCTAATAATATGGTATATTGTTGTTGTCACTTGTGCCCGTTAGACAAATCAAGAACGTGAGTTATAGGTTACTCGAATTATGGAAAGGGGTGTCTTTCGTTTTTTAGAAAGAATACCTCTAGGGTGAAAGAACGACTTTACTTTAATTAGGTATAGAATAATGCTAATAATATGGTATGTTGTTGTTGTATGTTGTACGCTATGTTAGCGATCAACTATCTGTTAAACCGTCCCAGGATTCCGCTTATAAAAAAGGAAAAAACTTCGTGAAAAAGGATTTATATGGTTTTATGAGTAAAATAACTACTGTAAAATGGATTTTTATAAGAGATAAAGCAATTTATCATGATATTAGTCTATGTACCTGCCGAAAAAAGTAAATTTATGAGCTCTGTTCGTAAAATCCTGAAGTGTTGATCGAAATGGATTTAGTTTGGTTTAGTTTGGAGCGCTACGGTCTACTGTTTTGCACACGAGGGCTAATGAGACCGGGACCTACAGTTTAAAGCCGATTCCGAACGGCTACAAACATCCATGCCATCAGCGGGATTCGAACCCACGAACTCCGGCTCCGAAGAGCAGCGCTCTACCATTCGGCCATCGTTCGGCTGATCGAAATGGAAGACTTATAAATAATAGAATTACATGAAGATTTTGTAGATTGTTTATAAGATTGCCCTCTACCTATTCTCAGAAAGAAAACCCGTTCTAAGATAATACAAAAATTCTACAAGTTATTTTAGCAGATTCTAAAATAAGACTATAGGCATTAAAGGGTTAGACTGATAGAAAATCAACTCAAAAACAAAGAACATTTTGACTTTCTTTCCTATCTGATTCGGCATTACATATTTTTAAGTCTGTTCTCTTTTTTATGATACAAAAAGTTATAAAAATCTAAGCGAGGGTCATTTAAAAAGCTTTCGTGGATCAGACGTTTTTCACAACTGAGGATTTTTTTCTAATGGATGTCCTTATATATTTACATCAAATCTCTTGTAATTGTTTGAATAACTCGTGAGTGATAAATAAGTTAATTCTAAGAAACTTGTTATAAGAAAACGCAAAAATTATATAAGGTATTTTTAGCAGTATCTAAAATGAGACGCTATGCATTAAAGTGTTAACATGATAGAAAATCAGTAAAGAAACAAAGAACATTTTGACATTCTTTTCTATCTTATTCGGCACTACATATTTATAAGTCTGTTCTCTTTTTTATGATACAAAAAATTATAAAAATCTAAACGAAGGTCATTTAAAAAGCTTTCGTGCATCAGACGTTTGTCACAACTAATGAATTTTTTTTCTAATGGATGTCCTTATATATTTACATCACATCTCATGTAATTGTTTGAGTAATAAATAAGTTAATTCTAAGAAGCTTGTTATAAGAAAACACAAAAATTCTACAAGTTATTTTTATCAGTATCTAAGATGAGACGCTAGGTATTAAAGCTTTAACATGATAGATAATCAATAAAAAAAACAAAGAACATTTTCCCATTCTTTTCTATCTGATTTAGCATTACATATGTTTAAGTCTGTTCTCTTTTTTATGATAAAAAATATTATAAAAATCTAATCGAGGGTCATTTAAAAAGCTTTCGTGGATCAGACGTTCGTCACAACTGATGACTTTTTTTCTAATGGATGGCATTATATATTTACATCACATCTCTTGTAATTGTTTGAGTACCTTGTGAGTAATAAATAAGTTAATTCTAAGGAAGTCATTATAAGAAAACACAATTCTATAAGCTATTTTTGGCAGCATCTAAAATGAGATGCTAGGCATTAAAGTGTTAACATGGCAGAAAATCAATTAGAAAAAAAAGAAGATTTTGACATCCTTTTCTAACTAATTCTACCTTAAATTTTAATGTATATTTATATTTTCGATCGTCTATTTTCTCTGTTGGGATATTAAAAAAAGTTATAAAGATCTCAGCGAGGGTAATTTGATAAGCCTTCGTAGGTCATAGATTCGACACAACAGTTAACATTTTTTTCTAAAAGTTATCCGTGTACATTTACATCACATCGCTTGTAATTGTTTGAGTACATCGTAAGTGATAAATAGGTTAGTTTGTTAGTTCCCATTCACTTAGTTGCTACTATTTCAGGAAATGGCTTTTAGCAGTAAGAAGTAAAAAGCAAGAAGCGTGTAAATGAACCATTAACTGGTAGAAAAAGTTACTAGTAGTAGAAGCTATAAACGTAATAATAGAAAAAACTATTAACAAGTAAAGGGCACAAGAAACTGTTCTGCTGAAAAAGGAAATACATTGTATGCTGCCATTTCATACACACGAGTGTGACACATTGAAATACTTTTTATTACTTTTTCTATAAAGAATATAATATTTCAAATATACATATTTTGTGAAGCAATTATAATACCTAAAGAAAATTTTTGCAATAAAAAAGAAAAAAAATCTGTTTTTTTTTACATGTTTAACCCTTAATTTGACAAGATGTTTTTTCAAATATTTTTTAATTTCTGTTATTTTTCCATGTCTGTATAGACATTAGGATCTCTGTAAAATAAACAAAAAAAATTATATCATTTTCCATTTTTGAGATAATTAACGTCCTTGTGGTGAACACTGACAATTATGTTATATAGTAGTTATAAATATACATGTCCGGTGTAGAGGCCAGACTTAGACAAATTAAGGGCTAACCCTTTGCTTTAAACAACGTATGGGAGACGTGATCGTACTGCTGTGCCTAAATTGAGAACCTTGTATCACACACGTGATGATTCTTTCTGGCCCAAAATGAGAAGCTCGTGTCAGACACGTGATGATTCTTTCTGGCCAAAAGTGAAAAGCTCGTGTCAGACATGTGATGATTCTTTCTGGCCAAAAGTGAAAAGCTCGTGTCAGACACGAGATGATTCTTTCTGGCCCAAAGTGAAAAGCTCGTGTCAGACACGAGATGATTCTTTCTGGCCAAAAGTGAAAAGCTCATGTAAGACACGAGATGATTCTGTCTGGCCCAAAGTGAAAAGCTCGTGTCAGACACGTGATGATTCTTTCTGACCAAAAGTGAAAAGCTCGTGTCAAACACGAGATGATTCTTTCTGGACCAAAGGGAAAAGTTCGTGTCAGACATATTATTGTTTTCAGGAGATAAAGTTCAGTTTTTGCGTTATTGTTTGTTGCAGTTGCAACATAAGAGTTGGTCGTATATTCTTAGGCGTAATTTCAATAGAGAATTGTATTATATGAAATAAATAATTAACTGTTGGTGCTTAAAAAAATCTAAAAATTTAACCTAATGGCAAAAAAGAAAATTGATGTTAATAACGTTGCTGAAAAGTGTCCTGATGACATCTTAGAAACTGAAACAGATACCGATTTGGAGACATCTGAAGATAGCACTGTAGTTTGCCCTGTAAAAAAATTTCCTTATTTCTACTTGGGGCAAATCGTCTTCTTTCGGACCCCGTTTTTCTCACCGTGCGGTGCCTCTACGACTGATGCACCCGTGGCAAATTCCACCTTTGTCATGCCCTAGTTACTGAACTGCTATGTAGGCAAATCTCTCACATTCTAGTTTCATTGGTTGTGAATGATATACTGTTTTTCCTTTAAACAAAATATTTGAGGTGTTTATAAATTTTCATGTGAAAAATATAACAAAGGCATACCATTTTACCCTGATTTAATCTAGCTTTAATGCTATCAGCTATTTCTAAATTAAAAAGCTGAACTTAAAGGCAGGGAATAGGTTAAATGCCAGATATAATCGAATGGTCAATGCTTTTGGCTCTGTATCTTGACAGAGTTAAAAACAGACATAAAAGAGGGGTTTATTTATAAAGAAAGACAAAATATGTGATGGAAAATATTTTTCTAGATTTAAAATATACGAATTTATAGGTATGTTCCTTAGTTCTTTAATATGAAAGTAATATTTTTAGGGAACAGTGTCTTTTATACTAAATTGTTTATCCTTATGAAAGTAAATCATTGATGATTTAGTGATATATGTTAAAACATATTTATAGGAAAGCCAATTGTTTTAGTTTTATAAAGACATATTTTTATTTGTTGTGAATTGTGACATAAAATCCAATTTAAATCTACTAAAATTTTTACAAAAGTAAAAATCCTTAAAAAATCTGGTCATTTTTACAACAAAATAAATGAAAATGCATTTTTTTCAGAGACAAAATATATGACAGAGGAAGTAAGATATGTAAATTTGACTCATGTTCCTTAATTATTTAATATACAAGGGATATTTTTAGGGGAACATAGAATTTTCTATTAAATTGTTAATCCTTGTAAAAGTAAATCATTGATGATTTAGTGACATATATTAAAACATATTTATAGGAAAACCAATTGTTTTAGTTTTATAAAGACATATTTTTATTTGTTGTAAACTGTGCCATAAAATCAAATTTAAATCTACTATAATTTTTTACAAGAGTAAAAATCCTTAAAAAATCTTGGCATTTTTAAAATTAAATAAATGAGAATGCATTTTTTCAGAGACAAAATATATGATAGAGGAACTAAGGTATGTAAATTTGAGGCTGTTCCTTAATTATTTAATATACAAGGGATATTTTTAGGAGAGGATATAATTTTATATTAAATTCTTAATCCCTGTAAAAGTAAATCATTGAAGATTTAGTGGCATATATTAAAACATATTTATGGGAAACCATATTTTTGTTTTATAAAGACATATTTTTATTTGTTGTAAACTGTGCCATAAAATCAAATTTAAATCTGCTATATTTTTTTAGAAGAGTAAAAATCCTTAAAAAATCTGGTCATTTTTACAACAAAATAAATGAAAATGCATTTTTTTCAGAGACAAAATATATGATAGATCAACTAAGATATGTAAATTTCAGGTATGTTACTTAATACTTTAATATACAAAGAATATTTTTAGGGGAACATAGAATTTTATATTAACTTGTTAATCCTTGTAAAAGTAAATCATCGATGATTTAGTGACATTAAAAATTTTTTATCGGAAAACCAATTGTCGTTGTTTTATAAAGACATATTTTTATTTGTTGTTAACTATGCAATAAAATCAAATATAAATCTACTATGATTTACAAGAGTACAAATCCTTAACAAAGTCTGGGCACTTTTTTTTATTAAATTGTTTATTATCGTTAATGCAAATCGTTGATGACTTAGTGGCATTAAAATATGGGGTTTTAAACTGTGCCATAAAATCAAATTTTCATCTACTTTGATTTTTCACAGAGTAAGAATACTTAAAATCTCCGTAGTTTCAAATCAAAATAGATAAAAATATAATTTTCATTATGAATTTAATTAGTTGATGACATGAGTATTAAAAACAAGTTTCAGAATTACAAATCCTTAACAAAGTCTGGACATTTTTATTTATTAAATTGTTTATTATCGTTAATGCAAATCGTCGGTGACTTAGTGGCATTAAAATATGAGATTTTAAACTGTGCCATAAAATCAAATTTTCATCTACTTTGATTTTTCACAGAGTAAGAATACTTAAAATCTCCGTAGTTTCAAATCAAAATAGATAAAAATATATTTTTTCATTATGAATTTAATTAGTTGATGACATGAGTATTAGAAACAATTTTCAGAATTACAAATCCTTAACAAAGTCTGGACACTTTTATTTATTAAATTGTTTATTATCGTTAATGCAAATCGTTGATGACTTAGTGGCATTAAAATATGAGATTTTAAACTGTGCCATAAAATCAAATTTTCATCTACTTTGATTTTTCACAGAGTAAGAATACTTAAAATCTCCGTAGTTTCAAATCAAAATAGATAAAAATATATTTTTTCATTATGAATTTAATTAGTTGATGACATGAGTATTAGAAACAATTTTCAGAATTACAAATCCTTAACAAAGTCTGGACACTTTTATTTATTAAATTGTTTATTATCGTTAATGTAAATCGTCGGTGACTTAGTGGCATTAAAATATGAGATTTTAAACTGTGCCATAAAATCAAATTTTCATCTACTTTGATTTTTCACAGAGTAAGAATACTTAAAATCTCCGTAGTTTCAAATCAAAATAGATAAAAATATTTTTTTTTCGTTATGAGTTTAATTAGTTGATGACATGAGTATTAGAAACAATTTTTCAGAATTAAATTAATTCTTTTTGCAAATTATTAATCTTTATAAATAATGATATCAACCAGACTTTTTGTACATTTGTAGTTTAAATTCTTGATATATATTAGCTGAAATAATCAGACGTAATTTTAGGTGTAAAAGATTTTGAATAGTAGATTTGTTCCTGAATTAAACTTGCTATAAATAATTGAAAATGAAATAGTGGAACTTACTATAAACATATTAAAAACACCAAAATCCTTATGTTTTTGTACACTTAAAGTTCAGATTCTTGATGCATATCAGCTGAGATGATTATATGATATTTCAGGCGTAAAACATGATTTAATACCGACATTTAATCCCCAATTAAATATGCTGAAAACAAAAATCCACATGTTTCTATGAACCAACGTAAAACACCAATATCCTCACGTGTCTGGAGAAGTTACAAAAGCACAAGTCAGGACATGATGCTGGAGATGTTTTCATTTTTTTCTCAACAGGGGGCGCATTGCTCTTAGTCCGATTTCTTTGGGTAGTTGTTGCTGCTGTTAGAGATACAGTCCCTGAGGTTGTTAAACGAGTTGGACTTCCTCATTCTGAGACCGCAGAATCCGATATTGCGGTAGAAGTATGCGTTGGGCACAACCAGCACTGCTCGCATCAATAAGTAGGTGAGAGTACGCCAATTCAGCAGCTGTCCCCACTGAGACATAATCAGGGCTGAAATATAAAAGACCTTTAGAGGAATTTGAAATAAAACAAAAAGCAGATATGAAATATAAAATGTCTACCATTTTATGTATGAATAAT
>CM063499.1:72284049-72291549 GCA_032207245.1 Pardosa pseudoannulata
TGCATCCATAAAATCTGCATGCGAGGTCCTCATGGTCGGTGGGTTCGGTTGCTTCTATGCGATTCATAAACTGTCAGAAGAAAATTTCTGAAAAGAAAATGTTCGATTACCATTTCACGTGAAAAAACTGTTATATTTCATCTAATGTTTGGTTTGTGATTACTAATTTAAAGTGAAATCTTATACAAAGTCCTTTATACTAAAAAATAATATGAGAAAAGTTTGAAAATGATTAAGTTGTTTTTGTAATTTTATATTAGAAGTAATTTTACTCTTTCTGTTCATAAACTTAATTTTGATCATTCATAACCCCTTCCGGTATTTAATAATGAAAACTGGTGAAATAAATTAATTTTTATTTAAAAAACTTGTTCATTTTACATTCTTACATATTTAATTAAAATCCACTTTTTACATAGTGTTAAAATAATATAGAACAGTAATTAAGAAAATATCAAGCAAAACATTATAAGGTATACAGATAATAGTCTTCAAGCAAAGTGGTACTTTCAAAACAAAGTAAAGGAATGATTGTTTACACCGCCATAGTCTCACTTTTTAATTGGATTCTTGTAACAACGGCATTTCTTAGTAGTTTTCTTTTATTCTGACTCATTAATTGGCAATGACTTGTCAAGAAATTCTAAGTAAACAATATGCAATAGTGACTTGTGATTTTCACAAGTGATAAAAGTGAAATCAGTACACTAGAAATAACTGAATTAATTACATATTTAACAGAACTTTAATGACGAGTACTCGTTTGTGTGGTATGAATGAAAAACTATTTCTAGTATTTTCTTTTATTCTGACTCATTAATTTGGCAATGACTTGTACCAAGTAAACAATATGCATTTGACTTATGATTTTCACAAGATAAAAGTGTTGCCAAATTCAGTACACTAGAAATTTTAAACTAAATTAAGTATCGTATTTAACAGTAACTTTAATCGCATGACGAGTGTAGCTCGTCATTGTGCGGTATGGAATGAAAACTATCTTAGTATTTTCTTTTATTCTGACTCATTAATTTGGCAATGACTTGTACCAAGAAATTCTAAGTAAACAATATGCAATAGTGACTTGTGATTTTCACAAGTGATAAAAGTGTTGCCAAATTCAGTACACTAGAAATTTTAAATTAAATTAATTATCATATTTAACAGTAACTTTAATCGCATGACGAGTATATCTCGTCATTGTGCGGTATGGAATGAAAAACTATTTCTTATTAGGTTTTCTTTTATTCTGACTCATTAATTTGGCAATGACTTGTACCAAGAAATTCTAAGTAAACAGTATGCAATAGTGACTTGTGATTTTCACAATGGATAAAAGTGTTGCCAAATTCAGTACACTAGAAATTTTAAACTAAATTAATTATATTTAACAGTAACTTTAATCGCATGACGAGTGTAGCTCGTCAGTGTGCGGTATGGAATGAAAAACTAATGACGATAGTTTCATTTTAGAAATGTTAATTTTTGTTTACAATACATTTATATCTTGTGTTTAGTTTCACTTGATAAAAGCAATTGCTATACAGTAAAAATATAAAAATCGTAAATATAAGTTTAAAAATAAAATTTTTGTTAAAAAAGTATTTCAGTTTTACACGAAATGTTCACGACATAAAAATGAAAAAATATTTATTATGATTTTATAATTTTATACATTAATTTCGTGTGAAAAAAAACGAACTTAGAAATTCAACCTAAAAAATTGTTTCCAAAACTTGACACTAGTGATTTGTACGCCAGTAATGTTTTGTTAGCATTCTATCATAGTGTCTAAAAAGACCGTTTCGTTTTAGGACGACCATTGCCGTCATGTAATAGTGACTTTGCTTCGACGGCTATAAAATTTATAGTCCGTCAATATGTTAAGATACGTTTTGTTTAGTTTTGGAGTACTACGAACTCCTGTAGTAAAAATTGCTACATGAAAGTGGATTAGAAATGCTCCAAATGTTTGAAAAAACTTCGGATGGACTACGCTATTCGTTGGAATTCAGCTCCAAAATAGTATTTTAAGAACTAATAACTGTTTATTTGTGTACAACAAAGTATATTTGAGTGTTTTACAAGAAATGTTAGTTCATAACCAAACAAATATAAATAAATGACAAAAAATTATTTATTATATTTTTATAATTACTATACATTAATTTCGGTGTGAAAAATGAACAGGTGGAAAACGAAATTCAACCTAAAAAATTGCTTCCAAAACTTGACACTAGGCTCCTACTTGTACGCCGGTAAATGCACATTTGTGCGGCTATAGCCGTAGTGTCTAAAAAAGACCGTTTCGTTTCAGGACGACCATTGCCGTCATGTCACATAGTGAACTTTGCTTTGACGGCTATAAACGAAAGTGTCCGTCAATATGTTAAGATACGTTTTGTTTAATTTTGGAGTACTACGAACTCATGTAGTAAAAATTGCTACATGAAAGTGGATTAGAAATGCTCCAAATGTTTGAAAAAACTTCGGATGGACTACGCTATTCGTTGGAATTCAGCTCCAAAATAGTATTTTAAGAACTAATAACTGTTTTATTATATTACATTCAGTTCAGTCGTCAAAGACAGCTATCTCATAACTGAAAGGTTGCCGGTTCGAGGCTGGAGCTGGAATAATATCCGCCGTGTCCGTTAATGGTGACTGGGGCACGTAAAATAGGTTCGTGGTCACAATGCCCTCCAAGTTCTTAATCAATACCTCTGAGGGTGGCAGGCCAAACCTGGGGGTGTTCTTCTAGGTCCCTACTTCTAAATTTCGAGGACACTTGAGCAAGAAGTCGTGCTTTCACCCTTGAGGTTTGTTAAAAAGTAAGTCGCACCACTTTGCTTTAATTAATGAGGACCCAGTGGTAATGTTACTCTTCCACAGGATACCTTAAGCTGCACGTGCCTTTCGGGTGGTGCTAAATGAGTAACAGGCTTTCAGCCTTGTTAAGGCGTTAGGATAATGTCTGTATCGCGTGTTGCATTGGAAAAAATATTACATTTAGGAGATACACGATTGCACAGACAACAAAGACAGTGATATCGTAACCAGAAGGTTGTGAGTTCGAGTCCACCAAAGAGCCATCGTGTTCATTAATCCTCCGAGTAGAACACATCGAGGAAAAAAGTCTCCAAATATACGCTAAAGGTTTAGTGTGTCAGTGGCAAAAACGTTCTATGTCGTTTTTTCCTTCACCCTTTGTCGACTAGAAAGGAATACGGGAAACCCAACCTCGTATTGTCCCTTTACTTCGGGTTATAAATAGATATATAAATAGATGTTATAGACTGTTAATTTTTAATACACACAAAGCTCGTCAAGTCTCGAAGATCATCCCATACGAAATAATGGATTCTAAAAGTACAAATAAAATATTCTTTGAGAGACTTATTTATATTTTTTTACGAAAGTCATCGAAGATATTTAAGTGGTGCAATTAGAGATACATCTGTTACCGAAAACGAAATACTTCGAAATAGAGATTTACAAAGCCATGAAAAGCTATCAGCGTCTTTGTTCTTCAGGGGGTAAGGGTGCATCTCTCAATAAATATCAGTCAAAGAGGGGTGCAGTTCCTAAACAATAGATCTGATCCTCCAACCGCAAAATTCTATGAGGTAAAATGTACATTACATCTATTTTCAGAGCGTTTTTGAAGGTAGAAAATTTAACGTTTTGAAGACGTCACCGGTTTGGTGGAATTGTACCTGCGAACATATTTACCAAGAGAAGTGCATCCATAAAATCTGCATGCGAGGTCCTCATGGTCGGTGGGTTCGGTTGCTTCTATGCGAGCTGGAAGGTCATAAGAACTGTCAGGGAAGAATAAGTTCTGAAAAGAAAATGTCCAATTATCATTTCACGATGATAAAATACTGTTGTATTTCAAATAACGTTGGGTTTGTGATTACTCAGTTAAGATGAAGCCTCAACACAAAGTCCTTAGACATACTTAACACATTGACGGACAGTAGGAGCAAGTGAAGTTCGAAAATGAACACGCTACGTTTTTGTAATTTTTAGAGTATTAGAAGTATGATTTTACTCTTTCTGCTTCAATAAACTTAATTTTGATTCATTCAGCACCTTTAACCAATTTCGGTATGATTTAATAATGAAAAACTGTGCATGAAATAACCATTTAATTTTTATTTAAAAAACTTGTTTCATTTTACAATTCTTTCATATTCTTAATTAAAATCCACTTTTTACATAGTGTTAAATAATATCAGAAACAGTAAAATTAAGAAAATATCAAAGCAAAACATTGATAAGGTATACAGATAATAGTCTTCAAGCTAGTGGTACTTTTCAAAACAAAATGGAAAGGAACTCTTAATTGTTTACACCGCCAAGTAGTCTCACTTTTAATTGGATTCTTGTGACACACACGGCATTTCTTAGTAGGTTTTCTTTTATTCTGACTCATTAATTTGCCAACGACTTGTACCAAGAAATTCTAAGTAAACAATATGCAATAGTGACTTGTGATTTTCACAAGGGATAAAAGTGTTGCCAAATTCAGTACACTAGAAATTTTAAACTGAATTAATTATCATATTTAACAGCAACTTTAATCACATGACGAGTGTAGCTCGTCATTGTGTGGTATGGAATGAAAAACTATTTCTTAGTAGGTTTTCTTTTATTCTGACTCATTAATTTGGCAATGACTTGTACCAAGTAAACAATATGCAATAGTGACTTGTGATTTTCACAAGTGATAAAAGTGTTGCCAAATTCAGTACACTAGAAATTTTAAACTAAATTATCATATTTAACAGTAACTTTAATCGCATGACGAGTGTAGCTCGTCATTGTGCGGTACGGAATGAAAAACTATTTCTTAGTAGGTTTTCTTTTATTCTGACTCATTAATTTGGCAATGACTTGTACCAAAATATTCTAAGTAAACAATATGCAATAGTGACTTATGATTTTCACAATGGATAAAAGTGTTGCCAAATTCAGTACACTAGAAATTTTAAACTAAATTATCGTATTTAACAGTAACTTTAATCGCATGACGAGTGTAGCTCGTCATTGTGCGGTACGGAATGAAAAACTATTTCTTAGTAGGTTTTCTTTTATTCTGACTCAATGACTTGTACCAAGAAATTCTAAGTAAACAATATGCAATAGTGACTTGTGATTTTCACAAGTGATAAAAGTGTTGCCAAATTCAGTACACTAGAAATTTTAAACTAAATTATCATATTTAACAGTAACTTTAATCGCATGACGAGTGTAGCTCGTCATTGTGCGGTACGGAATGAAAAACTATTTCTTAGTAGGTTTTCTTTTATTCTGACTCATTAATTTGGCAATGACTTGTACCAAAATATTCTAAGTAAACAATATGCAATAGTGACTTGTGATTTTCACAATGGATAAAAGTGTTGCCAAATTAAGTACACTAGAAATTTTAAACTAAATTAATTATATTTAACAGTAACTTTAATCGCATGACGAGTGTAGCTCGTCATTGTGCGGTATGGAATGAAAAACTATTTCTTAGTAGGTTTTCTTTTATTCTGACTCATTAATTTGGCAATGACTTGTACCAAGTAAACAATATGCAATAGTGACTTGTGATTTTCACAAGTGATAAAAGTGTTGCCAAATTCAGTACACTAGAAATTTTAAACTAAATTATCATATTTAACAGTAACTTTAATCGCATGACGAGTGTAGCTCGTCATTGTGCGGTATGGAATGAAAAACTATTTCTTAGTAGGTTTTCTTTTATTCTGACTCATTAATTTGGCAATGACTTGTACCAAGAAATTCTAAGTAAACAATATGCAACAGTGACTTGTGATTTTCACAATTGATAAAAGTGTTGCCAAATTCAGTACACTAGAAATTTTAAACTAAATAATTATATTTTACAGTAACTTTAATCGCATGACAGTGTATATTGTGCGGTATGGAATGAAAAACTATTTCTTAGTAGGTTTTCTTTTATTCTGACTCATTAATTTGGCAATGACTTGTACCAAGAAATTCTAAGTAAACAATATGCAACAGTGACTTGTGATTTTCACAAGTGATACAAGTGTTGCCAAATTCAGTACACTACAAATTTTAAACGAAATTAATTATCATATTTAACAGCAACTTTAATCGCATGACGAGTGTAGCTCGTCATTGTGCGGTATGGAATGGAAAACTAATGACGAGCTAGACTCGTCATTTTACCAGAAGGGGTTAATTAGGTTGTGGTTATCACCATTATGGGTCTAGCGGGGTCTAGAATCTAAGTAATGGCACGATTGGGGCTATAAAAGCAAAAATATAAAAACGTAAATGATAAGTTTAATGACACAAGGAAGCAATTTTTTGTGTGCAACAAAGTATTTTGGGGAGTTTTACACGACATGTTACACGACATAATAAATGACAAAAAATTATTTATTATATTTTTATAATTACTATACATTAATTTCGGTGTGAAAAATGAACAGGTGGAAAACGAAATTCAACCTAAAAAATTGCTTCCAAAACTTGACACTAGGCTCCTACTTGTACGCCGGTAAATGCACATTTGTGCGGCTATAGCCGTAGTGTCTAAAAAAGACCGTTTCGTTTCAGGACGACCATTGCCGTCATGTCACATAGTGAACTTTGCTTTGACGGCTATAAACGAAAGTGTCCGTCAATATGTTAAGATACGTTTTGTTTAATTTTGGAGTACTACGAACTCATGTAGTAAAAATTGCTACATGAAAGTGGATTAGAAATGCTCCAAATGTTTGAAAAAACTTCGGATGGACTACGCTATTCGTTGGAATTCAGCTCCAAAATAGTATTTTAAGAACTAATAACTGTTTTATTATATTACATTCAGTTCAGTCGTCAAAGACAGCTATCTCATAACTGAAAGGTTGCCGGTTCGAGGCTGGAGCCGGCCTAAGATTCGCCGTGTTCGCTAAAGGTGACTGGGGTCCGTAAAATAGGTTCGTGGTCACAATGCCCTCCAAGTTCTTAATCAATACCTCTAGGGGTGGACGGTCCAGCTTGGGGGTGTTTTGCTAGGTCCCTACTTCTAAATTTCGAGGACCCACTTGAGCAAGAAGTCGTACTTTTACCCTTGAAGTGCTTGTTGAAAAGTAAGTCTCACCACTTTGCTTTTATTAACGAGCACCTAGCTTGGATAATGTTAAACCTGTCCACAGGATACCTTAAGCTGCACGTGCCTTTCGGGTGGTGCTAAATGAGTAACAGGCTTTCAGCCTTGTTAAGGCGTTAGGATAATGTCTGTATCACCTGCTGCATTGGAAAAAATATTACATTTAGGAGATACACGATTGCACAGACAACAAAGACAGTGATATCGTAACCAGAAGGTTGTGAGTTCGAGTCCACCAAAGAGCCATCGTGTTCATTAATCCTCCGAGTAGAACACATCGAGGAAAAAAGTCTCCAAATATACGCTAAAGGTTTAGTGTGTCAGTGGCAAAAACGTTCTATGTCGTTTTTTCCTTCACC
>CM063499.1:72301549-72304049 GCA_032207245.1 Pardosa pseudoannulata
CTAATCTACTATTTAAGCCAAATATAAAAGAATATTACTTACGTAATAGCTAAGTTCAGTGATAAAACGTATGAAAATAATGCAGACGATATTTAAATAATTTAAAATAAGAAATGATTAAACGAGATTGTTAAAGAAATGACGTCATAATGCTAAAAAAATTATATTTGCACCTAATCTACTATTTAAGCCAAATATAAAAGAATATTACTTACGTAATAGCTAAGTTCAGTGATAAAACGTATGAAAATAATGCAGACTATATTTAAATAATTTAAAATAAGAAATGATTAAACGAGATGGTTAAAGAAATGACGTCATAATGCTAGAAAAATCACATTTGTACCTAATCTACTATTTAAGTCAAATATAAAAGAATATTATTGACGTAATAGCTAAGTTCAGTGATAAAACGTATGAAAATAATGCAGACGATATTTAAATAATTTAAAATAAGAAATGATTAAACGAGATGGTTAAAGGAATGACGTCATAATTCTAGAAAAGTATGTTATTTTTATCTATTTATTATATGATAAATTGATAAATTGAATGGTCTACTCTTAAAACGAGGCTTTATACAATGGCATTCAAAGGCCAGCTATCAGTGTAAATATACCTATATCAAAATTCATTGTTATCATTGAAACAATATGGGCCGGTCTCACCAAAGTCGTTTAAAGGACAACCGCGATTAACCCATAGCGTCAACCAATGGTGAAACGCTATTCTTCTTTTAAACAGAGATTAATCGTGGTTAGCCTGTAAACGACTTTGGTGTGACCTGACCTATGAATTGACTGGTTTAATTTAGTGACCAGCTATATCAGTGTAAACGTGTCATCTTAAAATTCAACTTTTTGGTGTTATATTGAAAATTGATCTGCGAAATTGTGTGACCAGCTATATCAGTGTAAATGCGGAATATTAAAATTCATCGTCACCGTGAAAAATTGTGAATTCTCTTGCGAAATAGAGTGACCAGCTGTCAGTGTAAATGTACCTATATTAAAATTCATTATCATCGTTGAAATATTGTGAATTGTCTGGTGAAATTGAGTGAGCAGCTATATCAGTGTAAATGTCTATATAAAAATTCAACTTTAGGGTGATATATTGAAAACTAACTTGCAAAATTGAGTGACCAACTACATCAGTGTAAATGGGGAATGTTAAAATTCATCGTCACCGTGAAATATTGTGAATTCACTTGCGAAATTGTGTGACCAGCTATATCAGTGTAAATGTGGAATGTTAAAATTCATCGTCATCGTGAAATATTGTGAATTCCCTTGCAAAATTGAGTGACCAGCTATCAGTGTAAATGTACCTATATTAAAATTCATTGTAATCATTGAAATAATGTGAATTTACTAATGAAATTGAGTGAGCAGCTATATCAGTGTAAATGTCTATATAAAAATTCAACTTTAGGGTGATATATTGAAAACTAACTTGCAAAATTGAGTGACTAGCTATATCAGTGTAAATGTCGAATGTTAAAATCCATCGTCACCGAGAAATATTGTGAATTCACTTACAAAATTGTGTGACCAGCTATATCAGTGTAAATGTGAAATGTTAAAATTCACCATCATCTTGAAATATTGTGAATTCACTTATGAAATTGAGTGACCAGCTATATCAGTGTAAATATATCTATATTAATGTTCATCGTCATACTGAAATATTGTGAACTGATTGGTTAAATTGAGTGACCAGCTATATTAGTGTAAATTTACCTATATCAAAATTCATCGTCATCGTGAAATATTGGGAATTGACTTGTGAAATTGAGTTACCAGTAATATCAGTGTAAATGTGCCTGTGTAAAAACAGTCACCTTATTCTCAATTATTTTATAAACATTTGTGAGGGTAAGTGAAAACAAAGTATGGAAACAAAATAATTCTATTTTCATACTATCATGGATAATTTTTTCTCACTAAATTTGTAAAGGAAGGGACAAGATTTTGAAAATTAATTCTGTAATTTTTAAATTAATTTACATTCATCCTAAATTGAAATTCAACGCTGTACTGACGATTGCCCTAAGTTTTTAAAAGGAAGTTTTGTAATAATAATGTGATATAACTAAAGATAAAAAGTCCTTTGAAAGAAAAATTAAAATTATGCAAGCTATTTTTAAATTCCGTTAATTACGTTTACTAAACGCTAATGTGTTAATACCAGTAAATATTATATATCACACTTTTATCGATATATTATCATTATCTTTATCATTATATTATCATTTAAATGAGCTTAGTCATTTTCCTATTACCATTATATTATCATTTTAATGACTTATTATCATTATCTTTATCGCTATATTATCATTTATACTATGTTAGTCATTTTAATAACTTATTACTACTATTATCATTATCACTATATTATCATTTAAATGATCGTAGTTATTTTAATGACTTATTATCCTTCTTATCATTTATATGATCTTAGTCATTTTAATGACTTATTACCAATATTATAATTATCA
>CM063499.1:72309049-72329049 GCA_032207245.1 Pardosa pseudoannulata
GCCGATATAAAGTCATAAATATAAGGAACACGAAAAGCAGAATCCTAAACTTAAAAACACAAAAATGTTTACACTATATTTATCAAAACAGCATTAAAATCATATGTGCAATGCAGTATGATTATTTTGAAAGCCGATATAAATTCATAAATATAAGGAACACGAAAAGCAGAATCATAAACTTAAAAACACAAATGAACCTAACTTTTATTCATATACAAATATAATCTAGTAATTGAAAAAAGGTTTACGTTTCTTTTTATTAATAACTAATTATCAATATTTTTTCGATATTTCTAGTTTATTAAAATTTAAAAAATTATTATTAATAAATATAAAAATTATAAATTGAAATTTCATAGTCACATCAACTTACACGTCACTGTCCATTGGGAATTAATTGCAATTATCTTGCTTTAATGGCATGATTTAATATTTGAAATCATATTATAGTTTTGAAAGAGGTATAAGGAAATATTGGTAGTTATCAGATCGACCTGAATTGTCGGCAAGCACTTGACATCCGCTTACGTAATTTCGTAGAACTGTTTTCATATTGTCAGGGCTTTTACCGAGTCATTCACATTCAGTTCACGGTGAACTGCGTAATTAATACAAGGTAAATCATGACTTTTAACATTTACTCCAAACAATAGTCGTCACGTATATTTCATTGTCACATTAAAACCTTTCCAGTATGTTACAATACCAAAGGGGAGATTCCAATGCCCTACATTGAGTTTTATTTTTCCGAAGCAATATTATATTATATTTATAGATAACCACTGAAAAGCTGTAAATCTATTCTTTATCTTCTTTTCTATGTTGTTTTAATTCGAATAATGTTCCGTATAATAAAATACGAAAAAGGATGTTCGAGAGTCATTCACACCTCTAAATTTCCTTGAACTGTTTTCAATCAGTCAAGTCCTTTTCAGTGTAATTCACACGTAATTCACATTGAACTGCGCAATGAATACGAGGTAAACCATGATTTTTTACATTTACTCTAAACAAAAGTCGTATATGTCATTGTCACTTTAAAACTTAGGCAGTATGTTAAAATACGAAAGGAGAGATCCAAGTGGCATATAGTACGTTTTATTTTTCCAAAGCAATATTAAATTATGTTTATATATAAACACTGAAAAGCTGCAAATCTATGCTTTCTCATCTTTTCTACTTTGTTTTAATTAAAATAGTGTTCCGTATAATATAATACGACAAAGGATGTTAGAGAGTCATACATAGGTTTGAATTTCGTTGAACTGTTTATAATCTGTCATGTCCTTTCAGAGTAATTCACACTAGTTCACATTGAACTCCCAATGAACACTGGGTAAATTACGATTTTTAACATTTACTCTAAACAAAAGTCACATATTTCATAGTCACATTAAAACCTATGCAGTATGTTTCAATACGAAAGGAGAGATCCAACTGCAATACAGTAGGTTTTATTTTTCTGAAGTAATGTTAAATTATATTTATAAATAACCACTGAAAAGCTGTAAATCTGTGCTTAATAGTCATTTCTACGTTGTTTCAACTAAAATAGTGTTCCGTATAATAAAATACAAAAAAGGATGTCCGAGAGTCATACATAGATTTGAATTTCGTTGAACCGTTTTCAATCTGTCAAGTCGTTTTCAGGGTAATTCACACGTAATTCACATTGAACTGCGCAATGAATACGGGATAAATCACGATTTTTAACAGTTACTCTAAACAAAAGTCACATATTTCATTTTCACATTAAAACCTATGCAGTGTGCTTCAATACGAAAGCAGAGATCAGCATGAAAAAGGATTTACATTTCAAAGTCACATTAAAGTCATTACAGTATATTATAGCAGGAAAGAAGATTTACATTTCATACAATAATTATAAAATTATTTTTTTAAATAACCACTGAATTGCTGTAAATCTGGTTTAAAGATTTATTATATGTTTTTTTAATCATATTTATGTGTGGTATAAGAAAATACGGAAGAAGATGCTCCAGAGTTATATTTCAGTTCTTAATTTCGTGGAATATATTTCATCTTATCTCGTCTTTTCGGAGTCAATTCCAAGAACTTAATTATGTACTGCGCAATTAATACGATATAAATCACGACTTTTAACATGTAATTAAAAAAAATCTTTACTAATTTCATTGCAGTATTTTACGATAAAAAAGGAAAGATTCTATACTCAAGAGCCAAAACATTATTACCACCCCTACATTTTGAAATGAACTAGCCTGGATGACATGGAACGCACGTGATCAGGTGGAAGGGGTATTTAACTGCTGCCGGAGAGTCTGAAGAATCATTCTTTCACTTATTTCTGGGTGTGATGGGAAAGGCTGCGGTTCTAAGCGATTTTGATAGAAGGCAGATTGTAATGGCTCGAAGGCTCGGAACAAGTATTTCCGAAACTACACGACTCGTGGGTTGTTCGCGATCTACAGTTGTAGTACTTATGCAAAGTGGATGAATGACGGTGAAACCAGCAGTAGACGACATGGTGTTGGACGTCCACACGCTATCAAAGAAAAAAGTTCGTCAGAGACTGTCTAGCATGCTAAAGCAACACCGGAGCCAGACAGTGGCTCATCTGACAACCCAATACAATGCAGGGATAAGTAGAATAGTATCGGAGCACACTGTTCAGCTGACACTGTTGGATATGGGGCTACGCAACAAATGTCCCAGTCGAGTGCCTTTGCTGACCAAGCGTCATTTCCAACTGCGCTTACGCTGGGCCCGGGAACATCGCGACTGGTCCATGGATCAGTGGGATAGATTTGTCTGGTCAGATGAATCACAGTTTGTCATTCATTATACCGATGGCCGTGTCAGGATATGCCGTCTTCCAGGCGAACATTTGCTCCCTCAATGTACAGTAGGTCTTACACAGGCCGATGGTAGAAGTATTATGCTTTGGGTTCTCTTGGCGTGTGTGGGACCCGTGGTTGTGGGGGAGCAGACCATGAATGCTAAAGGGTTTCTGAACATCATTGAGGACCAGTTGCACCCTTACATGACCTCTGTTTTTCCAGCTTTAAATGGAATGTTCTACCAGGACAAAGCCCCGTCTCACAAGGCTAAAATCGTGTCGGAGTGGTTCTAGAAACATGATGCTGAATTCCAGTTCATATCCTGCTGCCTAACTCATCGGATCTCAATCCGATAGAACACATTTGGTATGGCATGGGACAGCAGCTCAGAGTTCAAAGAGAACAAATCCGCAATATCTCGGATTTGAGTAACCGTTGCTTAAACATGTGGTACAATCTGTCTCCGGCCATCTACCATGGACTTGTGGCATCCATGCCAAGGCGGGTTTTAGCTGTGTTGCGCCCCAAATTTGAGGTTACTCGTTATTGACAGGTGATCATAATGTGTTGGCTTTTGAGTGTAGAACCGTAAATTGAAATTACGTTTCTCAGAAACATTAATTTGTTTTGTAAATAATCCCAGAAAAGCATATAATAAAATATGAAAAAGGATATTCCTGAGTCATTCCCCACATTTAAATTTCGCTATTATTATTAATTACGCTAAAAAAATGTCACATATATCAATTAAATCTTTCTAGTAATTTAACTCTAGATTTACGGACCGAGCCAATTTGACTCATTAAAAATTTGATCACTATATATATATATATATATATATATATATATATAAAACTTTAATATCACTTTTCAAAAACATACGTTGGTTTTTAGTTAAGTAATAAAATATATGTAAACTTTCATTCCTCTTCCCCGCAGACCCTTCATTTCGCATTATCAAATGCGGTATACCTATTTTCCCAGTTGTGAGCCAATTTCACTCATAGAATGGTTTAACAATTAATAGCATAACATGAAATTCATTGGTCCTATCAAGCCTGGGCAACAGTCAAGATTTTAATTTCCAGTTATCTGAAGAGAAGTAAATAGAGAAGTCGAAAACACTTCCATTCCAATGACAGAAATTCATGTTACTGACGCACGGAAGAATTGTCAAGTTCAACAATCATGCAAAAGAAACAGATGTAGAAACCATTGTGCTAAATGTAATAGAAATGTTTGCGGAAAATGGGTTTCAAAAACATTTCATATGTAAAAAAAAATGTTTTCCATGAATTTTTTTATAATAAACATTTCATTTAAATTAATTTAGAACTATTTTCTTTGCGAAAAGCTTCAGTTTCCTTGTATGAGTCAAATTGGCTCACTTCAGTAAAAATAGGTATATGATCAACATCCGGAAGTTTAGTGTTAAGATACTAAAAGGGAAATTCCAGTGCTATACATTAGATTTACATTTTACTGAGGCAATATTAAATTCTATTTGTAAATGATCAATGGAAATCTGTAAATATATATTTTATAATATATTATGTTAAGAAAGTGTAATTTCAACGAGTAGATCAAGTACAGTGAAACCTCACTGAGCGGCCATCCCCGAAAATATTTGGCTTAGAGGGGTTGGACGCTCTGAAGGGTTTTATTTACTATTATAAGATAATTACTTAATGCGTAATATAAACAAGTGTGACATATATTCCTAATGTAAATGAAATTTAAAACTTATCTAAAGAGAAAATAGTACTTCATTTCATGCTTCTTTACAATTTTTTTACAGTAAAATTCTACAATTTGTTTCTGTTTGTTCTTTAGTCCTTGTACTCCTTCAAAATCAAATTCTTTTCTTTAATGACTTTGTTGATTTCCGTTCTTCCGCAGTTAAATAATTCAGCTAACTTTCTTGCCGATTTGCAGTTCTCACATTCACGCAGAACTTCAATGCTCTACTCTAGATTTAGAAAAACGCGTTTCGACATCGCTGCAACTCAGATCACTGACCAACTAATGGCATAAAACTGGCGTGAATGACATTTTTGCTGACAGAGGGGCAATTCTTCTTTAACTTTACCGATTGAAATTCCAATCAAAGGCTCTAGGACACCTTCAACGCTTGATTGTCCAGTTCCTCCCTCAGTTTCTATAGAAGGTGCAATAGGGATTCCCTATCTGAAGGGTTTGAGTAGAACACAAAAGATATAACAGATTTACTCTTTCCTAGAAGGGGGGGGGCGGGAATGGACATCTAAAGTTATTCCTTTGTCTTATATCAGACCATAAACCTGACCTTGAGTTTTTCCGCTCAAAATTAAAGCATGGAGTGAGTAGAATTTCTCTAAAAATGAAAGGGGCAATCCCACTTGGAGGCCGTTTAGAGGGGGTCGGGTGGCCGCTGATACAGGTTATTTTAACATTAGGTCTATGAGTCGAAAAATCCGTGCCATGAAAAATTGGCCGTTTAGAGGGGTGACCGCTATATAGAGGTGGCGGCTCAGGTAAGTTTCACTGTATACGTTTTTCATCACCAATATTAGATCCTGTTTTTTAAATATTCACTGAAATTTATAATAGTATCATTGCCATTTGCAATATAAAACTGTCCCTAAGATAATCAGAAACTACAGTATTATGTACAGTTATGTGACAATTTCCTCATTTCCACATGAGTTAACAAGCAATTGTTAGTAATAGAATATCAGTATTGGTAGTTGATGACTACGTCACAAACAGAAACTGAAAGCTCTTACATTCGATCTTACGTCATAGAATACTCTAAATCTATTGTTACCAACTACGGAACATTGTATTTGCATTTCACAAGCAAATATGGGGCTAAGTCAACCCCTAGAAAATTACAAAAGACGGAAATTGTTATCGGTCTGGAATTTTCCAAAGTGCTTGCTCTTTCTAGCAAATTGTGTCTGTTTGAGATTGCAATGCATGAAAAATAAACAATGCTGCAATTTTATAATGGATTTGAATTTTTGGGTTGTTTTTCAAAAATATTTTTGGAGTCTAAAACCACGCAGTCTAGAAATAACTGCTTGAATAGATATTCATAATCTATTATTTGTAAGTCATCTAACAATATTATTGTTATTTTTATGTTTACTAGCAGATAGTCCGCCATATGACGAGATCAGTAAAATGTTTAATTTTAATAATTTTTTCTGATGAACTTTTTAAGAAATAAGGAAATTATTTGTGTTGATACGGTTGTATAAAGAGCAGATCATTTCGGTTTTCATTCCGACCAAAAAAAATGGTTTTTTTTCTGGTTTTCGATATTTGATTCAGTTTTGGCTCAAAGCCCTGCTCCAAAAATTCACAGAAGAATAAGTATATTTTTTGTATATTTTATTATTAAATTCACTGCATTCTTATTTAGTAAATTATATTACAATTTCATTATTCTTTTAATCATTTTTTTGGACTTTTAAATGAATTATAAAATATATTTATTGTAAGGCCGTTAAAAATGAAAACCATTCAATAAAGCAAGTTTAGTTGTATAATGAATCATTTAAAATATGATTATAATAAACTATATAAGAAAATTTCGGTACAGCTCCGGTTTTCGTTGCGACCAAAAAAAAAAAACGGGTTTTGCAGTTTTCGATTTTCAGTTCGTTTTAGGTTCGAAGCCCTACTTCAAATATTCAGAGTAGATTAAGTATATTTTCTTTATATTTTATTTTTAAATTCACTGCATTCTTATTTAGTAAATTGAATTGTTTTATAATTTCATTATTATTTTCTTCATTATTTTTTCTGACTTTTAAATCAGTTTTAAAATATATTGTAAGGACTTTAAAAAGCAAAACCATTCAATAAAGCAAATTTAATTATATAACGAATACCTTAAATTATAATTATACTAAACTATATAAAAAGCATTTTCGGTTTAGTTTCGGTTTTCGTTGAGACCGTAAAACCGGTTTTTTCCAGTTTTCGATTTTCAGTTCGGTTTCGGTTCGAAACCCTGCTTTACATCTTCAAAGTAGGATGGGTATATTTTCTTTATGTTTTATAATTAAATTCACGGTGTTCTTATGTAGTAAATTGTATTGTATTATAATTTTATTAATAATTTTTTATTATTTTTTCTGACCTTTAAATGAATTACAAAATATATCGCAAGGCCGTTAAAAATTAAAACCATTCAATAAAGCAAATCTAGTTATATAATGAATCATTTAAAATATAATTATATTAAACTATATAAAAAACATTTTCGGTTCAGTTTCGGTTTTCGTTGCGACTAAAAAACCGGATATTCCAGTTTTCGATTTTCAGTTCGGTTTCGGTTCAAAGCCCTGCTTCAAATATTCAGAGTAGGAAAACTATATTTTCTTTGAAATTTATTAATAAATTCACTGTGCTCTTATATAGTAAATTGAATTGTACTATAATTTCATTATTATTTTATTTCATTAATTTTTCTCAGATTTTTTATTATAAAATTTTTAAAAAGCAAAATCGCTTAATAAAGCAAGTTTAGTTATATGAGGAATCATTTAAAATATAATTAGAGTAAACTATTTTGAAAAACAAATTTTGATGACCAAATAATTTATAAAATATCATTAAATAAAAGCTTTAATTCTAAAGTTTGGACATTTTAAATACCGGTGTTAAACTTAATCGGAAAATAAAGTATATTCTTTGCAACTACTTAAATGGTAGTTTCAGTAAAATTACTTTCTGAACTTAGTTAATAAGTTTAATCTCCCTTAATATTATGTTAAACCTTGTTTTTCATTAAATTCTTTTCACAGCTTTGGGGCACTATCTACCAGACGGAGTGGTTGTTCAATGCTGTTTAATTAGATATTAAACGGTAATAATGCTTAGAATCCAAAAGCCGTTCTGAAGTATGGAAAATGCCGTAATCCGATGGAATTATAATGTAGGATACATCTTTGTGTACGTGAAGTTAATAAAATAAATTAATTAATCCTATTTTGGATTAGGCTTTTAGATTAGTCGAAATTTTGATTGTATTATTATCACTTTATCTCTAGGATCTTAACTTTGAAATCAAATGAAAGACGGTAAGTAACGAGATTTCCATAGTTGAAATGTAAATTAATTGTAGATAACTAGAGAAGATGTATGCCTCATTAATCAAATAATTTATCAGTGATATTTCAGATGCATTAAAATATACAGTGCATATAAATTTGATGACCACATTTGATTTGGTACCACAATTTCCCCTTAATGCAACTAATTTCAATTTTTCAAATATTGTTTTTCAAAAGTTAAAAATTGATAAATATTTTAAGTAATGCATAAATAAATAAATGGTATGAATTTTGTAATAAAATATAAAGAAAACGTTTTCATATTGTTTAACGTATTTAAAATAACATGTCGGTAAAAATAATCGAAACAGAAAATCGTTGAATACAATTTAATTTTCTACAGAATAACATATTTAATATAATAATAAAATATAAAGATCATACATTTATCCTACTTTAAATATTTAATGTAATAGATCCGAAAAATGATTTAAAATATTGAAAGTGTAATGAAATTTTATTTAATAGTTAAGAATATAATAAAATTTTATTATGAATTCAGTAACTACTTATAAATAAAATATATTTAACATATTTAATTTATTTAAAGGACAATATTAAAAAATAGAGATATAATATTGAAAAGTTATAACAAATTCAGTAATATCTAGGAATGTGATTATTAATTATAACATACATTATAGAGTAGAGTTTTATAGCAATATATCATTTAAGTAATCATATATGAAATTAGAAGGGACTTATTAAGATTGCAAAAAAGTTAGTTATTTAGTTACGATTGAACTGAATGTTTTTTTACCGTACAGTTTGATTGTTGTTAAATTCATTTTTAATTTTCTTTAACTTAGAAATATATATATTTAGAAAAATGAAATTTTTAATAAATGTTAAGCTAATTTATTTCTTGGATTATGAAGCATAAAAAATTGCTAGATTTAAGGAGACAAGGTACCTTTAAATTTACATTTTTTTAACCCAAGATAACGAATGTTGTTTTGTTCCGAAAAAGTAAATCTAAACATAAAGTTCAAAATTCAAATTATTTTTTTTAAGTGAATAATTATTTTATTTTTATTAAACATGCTTTTACTTTATAGCACGGATTGATTTTTGTTAAATTAATTTTTAAATTTCTCTAACTTAACCCGGCTTCAAATAATCAAAGTAGTATAAGTATGTTTCTTTGAATTTTATTATTAAATTCACTGTGTTCTTTGTAGTAAATTGAATTGTACTATAATTTCATTATTCTTTTCTTCATTATTTTTTTCTGACTTTTAAATGAATTTTAAAATATATCGTAAGGCCTTTCAAAAGCAAAAACATTTAAAATATAACTATACTAAACCGTTTTGAAAACCAATTTTGATGACAAAATAATTTATAAAATAACATTAGATAGAAATCTTTAATTCTAAAGTTTGGAGATTTTAAATAACGGTATTAAACTTCCTCGGAAAATAAAGTAACTTCTTTTCTGAGATTTAAATAAATTTTAAATTTTATTATAAGGTCTTTAAAAAGCAAAACCATTCAGTAAAGCATGTTTATTTATATTATGAATCATTTAATAAAATATAATTATAGTAAACCATTTTGAAAAAACAACTTTTGACGACAAATTAGCTTATAAAATATCATTAGATAGAAAGCTTTATTTCTAATGTTTGGAGATTTTAAATACCGGTATTAAACTTCCTAGGAAAGTAAAGTATTTTCTTTTCTGAGATTTAAATAAATTTTAAACTTTATTATAAGGTCTTTAAAAGGCAAAACCATTCAGTAAAGTAAGTTTATTTATATATTGAATCATTTAATAAAATATAATTATAGTAAACTATTTTGATAAACAACATTTGACGACCAAATAATTTATAAAATATCATTAGATAGAAAACTTTAATTCTAAAGTTTGGAGATTTTAAATAACGGTATTAAACATCTTCGGAAAATAAAGTAACTTCTTTTCTGAGATTTAAATAAATTTTAAACTTTATTATAAGGTCTTTAAAAAGCAAAACCATTCAGTAAAGCCTGTTTATTTATATTATGAGTCATTTAAAAAAATATAATTATAGTAAATTATTTTGAAAAACAACTTTTGATGACTACATAATTTATAAAATATCATTCCATAAAAAGCTTTAATTCTAAAGTTTGGAGACTTTAAATACCGGTATTAAACTTCCTCGGAAAATAAAGTATATTCTTTGCAACAACTTAAATGGTAGTTTCAGTAAAATTACTTTCTGAACTTAGTTAATAATCTCTACTTAATACTATGTTGAATCCTTGTCTCTGTTTTAAAGTCTTTTAACAGCTCTGGGGCACTATCTACTATACGGCGTGGTTGTTCAATACTGTTTAATTAGATATTAAACGGTAATAATGCTTAGAATCTAAAAGCCTGTCTGAAGTATAGAAAATGCTGTAATCCGATGGAATTATAATTTAGGATAATCTTTGTGTACTTGAAGCTAATAAAAGAAATTTAATCTTATGGATTACGCTTTTAGATTAGTCGAAATTTTGAATGTATTATGACCCCTTTATCTCTAGGGCGTTGACTTTGAAATGAAATGAAAGACGGTAAGTAACGAGATTTCCATAATTGAAATGTAAATTAAATATAGATAACCAGAGAAGATGTATGTTTCATTAATCAAATAAATAATTTATCAGTGATCTTTCAAATGCATTAAAGTATACAGAGTGGGATTTAAATTTGATGACGTACCACAATTTTCCATTATAGAAACCAATTTCGATTTTTTTACATTAAAATAGTTAAAAAGTGATAAATGTTTTACGAAATACATAAACAAATAAATGGTACGAATATTGTAATGAAATATAAAGAAAAAGTTTTCATATTATTTAACTTATTTAAATTAATATGTCGGTAAAAATAATCGAAAAAGAAAATCGATGTAAGAATACAATTTAATTTACTACAGAAGAACATAGTTAATCTAATAATAAAATATAAAGAAAAAGTTCTTCATTTCTATTATTTTACTATTATTTAATTATTTTAATACTTTAAATATTTGAAGTAATAGATAAAAAGAAAAATATTGAAAATGTAAGAAAATTTTATTTAATAGATAAGAATATAATAAAATTTTATTATGAATTTAGATACTAAAAAAATAAATTTAAATATTTATTTATTTATAGTATTATTAAAATGTTAGAAATAATATTGAAATTTATTATAAATTAGTAATAGCTAAATGTTATTATTAAATATAACATACATATAGAATAAAGTTTTATAGTAATATCATTATAATAATCATATCTGAAATTAGAAGGGACTTATTAAAATTAAAAAATATTATTTATTTTCGATTAAACTGAATGTTGCTTTACAGTAAATATTGTTGTTAAATTCATAATTTTCTCTAACTTAGATATATATATATATATATATATATATATATTGAAAAATAAAATAATAATGAAGAAAAATGAAATTAATAAAGTTAAGCTAAATTTATTATGGCTAAAAATGTGACTGATATACATAAACGTATTTTTTTTATTAAAATAACAATATTTATAGCAAAAAGCATTAAATATAGATGAAATTTATATTAGAACAATTATTAAAGCAAACAATTTCAATTTTTGAATATTGCTCTTGAAATAAAATAAAATAATAATAACAGTAATGGAGTATTAATTAGTTGATGGAAAATTAGTTAAGGAATATATTTTATTATTAAGTTAAAAATGTCATATATCTGTAAAAATAGCAGAATATTAATTCGAATTATTAAAGGGTAAATACTTTTGAAATAGAAAAATCGTCATTATAACACACCTTGTTATAAAAAATAATTGTTCTTTTTAGATTAAAAATTTTTCTAGATTACTAATGATAGTCTAACTTTATTGAATTGAAAGGAAAATTAATTGCAAATGGAATTGTATTATAATTTTATCACACATTTTTTATTTTTTCTGAGATTTAAATAAATTTTAAACTTTATTATAAATCCTTTAAAAAGCAAAACCATTCAGTACAGCAAGTTTATTTATATGATGAATTATTTGATAAAATATAATTATAGTAAATTTATTTTGAAAAACAACTTTTGATGACCAAATAATTTATAAATTATCGTTAGGGAGAAAGCTTTAATTCTAAAGTTTGGAGATTTTAAATACCGGTCTTAAACTTCCTAGGAAAGTAAAATATTTCTTTTCTAAAATTTAGATAAATTTTAAACTTTATTATAAGGCTTTTAATAAGTAAAACCATTCAATAAACCAAGTTTATTTATATGATGCATCATTTAAAATATAATTATATTAAACTATTATGAAAAACAACTTTTGATGACTACATAATTTAAAAAATATCATTACATAGAAAGCTTTAATTCTAAAGTTTGGAGATTTTAAATACTGGTATTAAACTTCCTAGGAAAGTAAAGTATTTTCTTTTGAGATTTAAATAAATTTTAAACTTTATTATAAGGCCTTTAAAAACCAAGACCATTCAGTAAAGCAAGTTTATTTATATAATGAATCATTTAATAAAATATAATTCTAGTAAAACATTTTGAAAAACAACTTTTGATGAATAAATAATTTATAAAATATCATTACATAGAAAGCTTTAATTCTAAAGTTTGGAGATTTTAAATACCGGTATTAAACTTCCTAGGAAAGTAAAATATTTTCTTTTCTGAGATTTAAATAAATTTTAAACTTTATTATAAATCCTTTAAAAAGCAAAACCATTCAGTACAGCAAGTTTATTTATATGATGAATTATTTGATAAAATATAATTATAGTAAATTTATTTTGAAAAACAACATTTGATGAATAAATAATTTATAAAATATCCTTACATAGAAAGTTTTAATTCTCAAGTTTGGAGATTTTAAATACCGGTATTAAACTTCCTAGGAAAGTAAAATATTTCTCTTTTCTGAGATTTAAATAAATTTTAAACTTTATTATAAGACTTTAAAAAGCAAAACAATTCAGTATAGCAAGTTTATTTATATTATGAATCATTTAATAAGTTTTAATTATAGAAAAACTATTTTGAAAATCAACTTTTGATGACTAAATAAATTATAAAATACCATTACATAGAAATTGTTAATTCTAAATTTGGGAGATTTTAAATACCGGTATTAAACATCCTAGGAAAGTAAAGTATTTTCTTTTCTGAGATTTAGATAAATTTTAAACTTTATTATAAGGCTTTTAATAAGTAAAACCATTCAATAAACCAAGTTTATTAATATGATGCATCATTTAAAATATAATTATATTAAACTATTTTGAAAAACAACTTTTGATTACTACATAATTTATAAAATATCATTACATAGAAAGCTTTAATTCTAAAGTTTGGAGATTTTAAATACTGGTATTAAACTTCCTAGGAAAGTAAAGTATTTTCTTTTCTGATATTAAAATAAATTTTAAACTTTATTATATGGCCTTTAAAAAGCAAAACCATTCAGTAAAACAAGTTTTTTTTATATGATGAATTATTTAATAAAATATAATTATAGTAAACTATTTTGAAAAACGACTTTTGATGACTAAATAATTTATAAAATATCATTACACAGAAAGCTTTATATCTAAAGTTTGGAGATTTTAAATACCGGTATTAAACTTCCTAGGAAAGTAAAGTATTTTCTTTTCTGAGATTTAAATAAATTTTATACTTTATTATAAGGACTTTAAAAAGCAAAACCATTCAGTAAAGCAAGTTTATTTATATGATAAATCATTTAATAAAATATAATTATAGTAAATTATTTTGAAAAACAACTTTTGATGACAAAATAATTTATAAAGTATCGTTAGGGAGAAAGCTTTAATTCTAAAGTTTGGAGGTTTTAAATACCGGTATTAAACTTCCTAGGAAAGTAAAGTATTTTCTTTTCTGAGATTTAAATAAATTTTAAACTTTATTATAAGACCTTTAAAAAGAAAAACAATTCAGTAAAGCAAGTTTATTTATATTATGAATCATTTAATAAGATACAATTATAGTAAAACTATTTTGAAAAACAACTTTTGATGACCAAATAATTTATAAAGTATCGTTAGGGAGAAAGCTTTAATTCTCAAGTTTGGAGATTTTAAATAGCGGTATTAAACTTCCTAGGAAAGTAAAGTATTTTCTTTTCGGAGATTTAGATAAATTTTAAACTTTATTATAAGGCTTTTAATAAGTAAAACCATTCAATAAACCAAGGTTATTTATATGATGCATCATTTAAAATATAATTTTAGTAAACTATTTTGAAAAACAACTTTTGATGACTACATAATTTATAACATATCATTACATAGAAAGCTTTAATTCTAAAGTTTGGAGACTTTAAATACCGGTATTAAACTACCTCGAAAAATAAAGTATATTCTTTGCAACTACTTAAAAGGTAGTTTCAGTAAAATTACTTTCTGATCTTAGTTATTAAGTTTAATCTCCCTTTAATATTATGTTAAATCCTGGTCTTTCCATTAAATTTTTTCACAGCTTTGGGGCACTATCTACCAGATGGCGTGGTTGTTCAATACTGTTTAATTATATATTAAACGGTAATAATGCTTAGAATTCAAAAGCCGTTCTGAAGTATAGAAAATGCTGTAATTTGATGGTATTATAATTTAAGATACATCTTTGTGCACGTGAAGCTCATAAAAGAAATTTAATCGTCTTTTGGGTTATGCTTTAGATTAGTCGAAATTTTGAATGTATTATTATCACTTCATCAATGGGATTTTGACTTTGAAATGAAATGAAAAGCGGTAAGTAACGAGATTTCCATAATTGAAATGTAAATTAATTATAGATAACCAGAAAAGATGTATGTTTCATTAATCAAATAAATAATTTATCAGTGATCTTTCAAATGCATTAAAGTATGCAGAGTGGGATTTTAATTTGATGACGTACCACAGTTTCCCAATAAAGCAACCAATTTCGATTTTTTTGCATATTGTTTTAAAAAAGTTAAAAACTGATAAATGTTTTACGAAATACATAGACAAAAAAATGGTATGAATATTGTAATGATATATGAAGAAGAAGTTTTCATATTATTTTACTCATTTAAGTTAACATATCGGTAAAAATAATTGAAAAAGAAAATAGGTGTAACAATACAATTTAATTTACTACAGAAGATCATATTTAATCTAATAATAAAATATAAAGAAAATATGTTTTCTTTATATGTTATTATTATTTAAACTATTATTTAATTAATTTAACTACTTTAAATATTTGAAGTAATAGATCAGAAAAATGATTAAAAATATTTAAATTGTGATGAAGTTAATTTTAATAGATAAAAATATAATAAAATATAATAAACCATTCAATAAACCAAGTTTATTTATATGATGCATCATTTAAAATATAATTATAGCAAACTATTTTGAAAAACAACTTTTGATGACTACATAAGTTATAAAATATCATTGCATAGAAAGCTTTAATTCTAAAGTTTGGAGATTTTAAATACTGGTATTAAACTTCCTAGGAAAGTAAAGTATTTTCTTTTGAGATTTAAATAAATTTTAAACTTTATTATAAGGCCTTTAAAAGCAAAATCATTCAGTAAAGCAAGTTTATTTATATGATGAATCATTTAATAAAATATATTTATAGTAAACTATTTTGAAAAACAACTTTTGACAACAAAATAATTTATAAAATATCATTACATAGAAAGCTTTAATTCTAAAGTTTGGAGACTTTAAATACCGGTGTTAAACTTCCTAGGAAAGTAAAATATTTTTTTTCTGAGATTTAAATAGATTTTAAACTTTATTATAAGGTCTTTAAAAAGCAAAACCATTCAGTAAAGCAAGTTTATTTATATTATGAATCATTTAATAAAATTTAATTATAGTAAACTATTTTGAAAAACAAATTTTGATGAATACATAATTTATAAAATATCATTACATAGAAAGCCTTAATTCTAAAGTTTGTAGATTTTAAATACCGGTATTAAACTTCCTAGGAAAGTAAAGTATTTTCTTTTCTGAGATTTAAATAAATTTTAAACTTTATTATAAATCCTTTAAAAAGCAAAACCATTCAGTAAAACAAGTTTATTTATATGATGAATTATTTAATAAAATATAATTATAGTAAAAATATTTTGAAAAACAACTTTTGATGACCAAATAATTTATAAAGTATCGTTAGGGAGAAAGCTTTAATTCTAAAGTTTGGAGATTTTAAATACTGGTATTAAACTTCCTAGGAAAGTAAAGTATTTTCTTTTCTGAGATTTAGATAAATTTTAAACTTTATTATAAGACCTTTAAAAAGCAAAACAATTCAGTAAAGCAAGTTTATTTATATTATGAATCATTTAATAAGATATAATTATAGTAAAACTATTTTGAAAAACAACTTTTGATGACCAAATAATTTATAAAGTATCGTTAGGGAGAGAAAGCTTTAATTCTAAAGTCTGGAGACTTTAAATACCGGTATTAAAATACCTCAGAAAATAAAGCATATTCTTTGCAACTACTTAAACGGTAGTTTCAGTAAAATTACTTTCTGAACTTAGTTAATAAATGTAATCTCTATTTAATATCATTTTATATACTTGTGTCTCTTTTAAAGTCTTTTCGCAGATTTGGGGCACTATCTACCAGACGGCTTGGTTATTCAATATTGTTTAATTAGATATTAAACGGTAATAATGCTTAGAATTTAAAAGCCGTTCTGAAGTATAGAAAATGCTGTAATCCGATGGAATTATAAATTAGGATACATCTTTGTGCACGCGAAACTAGTAAAAGAAATTTAACCATCTCTTGGATTAGGCGTTTAGACTAGTCAAAATTGTGAATGTAGTATTAGCAATTTATCTCTACGGTCTTGACTTTGAAATGAAATGAAAGATTGTAACTAAATTTCCATAATTGAAATGTAAGTTAATTACATATAACCATTGCCAGAAAAGATGCATGTTTCATTAATCAAATAAATAATTTATGAGTGATATGTCAAATGCATTGAAATATACAGTGAAATATATTTTAAATGACATACTACAATTTTGCATAAATGCATCGAAATTCGATTTGTTGAAATATTGTTTTTAAAATATTAAAAAGTAATAAATGTTTGATGTAATTGCACAAACAATTAATTGGTATGAATTTAGTATTAACATATAAAGAAAAAATTCTCATATTATTTCACTTATTTAAAATATTTTATCAGGTAAAATAATTGAAAAAAAAATTGAAATTATAGCAAAACTTATTGTTCTACATAAATATATAGGGAATTTAATAATAAAATGCAAAGAAAATGTATTTATTCTACTTTAAATATCTAATGTACTTTATAATTAAAAATAATTAAAATTATTGAAAGTATAATACAATTTTATTCAATAGACAAAAATTGAATGATTTTTATATTATGAATTTAATAATTTAATAAAAAAATGTATTAGACACATTTTATTTTTTGAAGCACTATATCAGTAAAATAATGGATAAATAATATCGAAAAGTTATTACAAATTAATTAATGGCTTAGAATGTGGTTAGTAAATATAACGTACATTATAAAGTAAATATTTATATCAGTAATATATCTTTAAATATAATCATATATGAATAAATAATTTCGAAAGGATAATTCAAATAGATTAATACCAAGGAATGTTGTAAATAAATATAACAGGCAATATAATGTAAATATTTATAACAGTAATATATCACTGAAATTAATCATCTATTAAAATAGCAGAAATTTGTTAAAAATGCAAAAAAGTTATTTTTCTAGTTTAGATTGAACTAAATATTATAGGCATAAAAAATGAAAATATAAAAGCAACAATGAAATATTACTCTGTAAATCTGTTATAAAACACAAAGGATCGTTTTTCACAGTCAATAAGAGTGATACATCGGTAAAACACTACAAAAATATTAAATGGTTATGAATTTTCAAAGAAATATTGAACACTATAAAATTATGCATGTATAATATTGTCAGGTAAATAATATTATTAATTAGTTAGAAATATATCAAATTTAAATTAACGTTTAAACAGACCAAAATAAGTAATTCCTATGTAAAATATTAAATATGGGTATTATTGAACTCGTTTAGATTTTCTTTCCAGAAATATTATAACCTAGAAAACAATGTAGGTAGATATTTATAATTATTTAGTTAACACGTTGACTGTCATGGGGGTGACGGGTGACCGGCATTCAGCACCGTGGGGCCACTGGTAACCGGCGACGCAGCAAATAATAAAAGCACATTATTATAGTAAATATGGATACTGATAAAATTATTAATAATACCTTTGTTATTATAATGGTTTGAAGAAATTAATGCGATATAGAGTATAGAAAAATAATTTTATTAGTACATAAAAACTTTTCTTACGAATTTATTTAGTGAACCGTAAATTTAACATGGGACTTTATAGGTACTTCGTCAAATTGGCGAGATAACGGCTCGTTGGCGACAGTTTTGGCAACCTATTTTTGTCATTAATTATTTATTTTTGTTAGATTGAACTAAGTATTAAACTGTTGATATCATCACATATAAATTTTACTGGTATACATAGTATTATTTAACTGATTCGACAGTTATAATGAAGTTCAAAAAATATTTTATGGGTTTCAAAATATGTGACATACTTATAAAATAATATATTTTATTTTCTTAGTGTAAACTAAGTAATAAATTGTTGAAAACAATGAAAAAAATTTCACTGGTGTACATATTATTATTTAACTAGTTGGACAGTTAGAATGAAGTGCAAAAAAGCTTTTATGTGGTTCAAAATATGTGATATATATATATATATATATATATATATATATATATATATATATATATATATATATATATATATATATATATATATATATATATATATATATATATATAATATTATAATTTATTTTTCTTAGATATAGCTAAGAATTAAACTGTTGAATACAATGTAAATGAATTTTACTGGTATACATAGTATTATTTCAATTGTCGGATATTTATAATGAAATGGAAAAAAGCTTTTATGGGGTTCAAAATATGTGATATATTTATAAAATAATATCATTTATTTTTCTTAGAGTGAACTAAGTATTAAACTGTTGAAAACAATGGAAATAAATTTTACTAGTTCAGATAATATTATGTAACTTGTAGCACAGTTATAATGAAGTGCAAAAAAGCTCTTATGTGGTTCAAAATATATAATATACCTATAAAATAATATAATTTATTTCTCTTCGAGGAAACTAAGTATTAAAATATTGAAAACAATACAAATAAATTTTAGTAGTATACATAGTATTATTTAACTGGTCGGACAGTTTTAATGAAGTGGAAAAAAACTTTTATGAAGTTCAAAATATGTGATATACCTATAAAATAACTTATTTTTCTTAGAGTGAACTAAGTATTAAACTGTTGAAAACAATACCAATAAGTTTTACTGGTTCACACAGTATTATTTCAATGGTCGGATAGTTATAATGAAATGCAAAAAAGATTTTATGGGGTTCAAAATATGTGATATATTTATAAAATAATGTATCTTATTTTTATTAATGTGAACTAAGTATTAAAGTATTGAAAACAATGCAAATCAATTTTACTGTTTTACATAGTATTATTTAACTGCTCGTAGAGTAATAATGGAGTGCAATAAAGGTTTTATGAGATGAATAAATTTAACAGGTATATCAAAATATGTGATATACCTATTAAATAATATAATTTATTTTTCTTAGATAAACTAAGTATTAAACTGTTGAAAACAATGCAAATAAATTTTACTGGCTCACATAGTATTATGTAACTGGTAGTAGAGTTATAATGAAGTACAAGAAAAGCTTTTATGAGGTTCAAAATATGTAATATACCTATAAAATAATATAATCTATTTTGGAGTGAACTAAGTATTAAACTGTTGAAAACATTACAAATAAATTTTATTGTTATACATAGCATTATTTAACTGCTCGGACAGTTGTAATGAAGTTTAAAATAGCTTTAATGAGGTTCAAAATATGTGATATACTTATAAAATAATATATGTAAAATAGTAG
>CM063499.1:72334049-72344049 GCA_032207245.1 Pardosa pseudoannulata
TTATGTAAGAATAAAAAATAATGTATTGTACATTAATATTTAACAGTTTTAAATATAAAGCTATTTTGTTACCAAAACATTTATTTAAAAAGATTCTATTCAAATATCTTTCTAGTTATTTTTAAAAAATATTATTTATTAATAAACAATAATAAACTTAATTAATCATAATAAATTTAGTTTTTTAAATATATTATAATTTATGTAAAACTACATTATGTAAAAATAATGTATTGTACATTGCATTGTATAATGTAATGTATTACATGTACATTATGTAAAAATAATATTTTACATTTTTAAATATAAAGCTGCTATGTTACCAAAATATTTATTTAAAAAGATTTTATTCAAATGCCTTTTTAGTTATTTTAAAAATATTATTTATTAATAAACAATAATAAACTTAATTAATCATAATAAATTTAGTTTTTTAAATATATTATAATTTATGTAAAACTACATTATGTAAAAATAATGTATTTTATACTGTATATATAAAAATAATGTATTGTATACTGTATATATAAAAAATGAATGTATAATACATTTTATTGTATAATGTAATATATTACATGTACATTATGTATAAATAATATTTTAAATTTGTAAATATAACGCTCTTTTGTTACCAAAATATTTATTTAAAAAGATTTTATTCAAATGCCTTGTTAGTTATTTTTAAAATATTATTATTTAATAAACTATAATAAACTTAATTAATCATAAGAAAACTAATTTTTTAAATATATTGTAATTTTATGTAAAACTACATTATGTAAAAATAATGTATTGTACATTGCATTGTATAATGTAATGTATTACATGTACATTATGTAAAAATAATATTTTACATTTTTAAATATAAAGCTCTTTTGTTACCAAAACTTTTTTTAAAAAGATTTTATTCAAATGCCTTTTTAGTTTTTTTTTTTAAATATTATTTATTAAACTATAATAAACTTAATCATAATAAATTTAGTTTTTTAAATATATTATAATTTATGTAAAACTACATTATGTAAAAATAATGTATTGTACATTGCATTGTATAATGTAATGTATTACATGTACATTATGTAAAAATAATATTTTACATTTTTAAATATAAAGCTGCTATGTTACCAAAATATTTATTTAAAAAGATTTTATTCAAATGCCTTGTTAGTTATTTTTAAAATATTATTATTTAATAAACTATAATAAACTTAATTAATCATAAGAAAACTAATTTTTTAAATATATTGTAATTTATGTAAAAATAATATTTTACATTTTTAAATATAAAGCTGCTATGTTACCAAAATATTTATTTAAAAAGATTTTATTCAAATGCCTTTTTAGTTATTTTAAAAATATTATTATTTATTAAACTATAATAAACTTAATTAACCATAATAAAATTAATTTTTTAAATATATTGTAATTTATGTAAAAATACACTATGTAAAAATCCATTATGTAAAAATCCATTATGTAAAAATAATGTATTGTATACTGTATATATAAAAATAATATATTGCATATTGTATTGTATAATATAATGTATTACATGTACATTATGTATAAATAATGTTTTACATTTTTAAATATAACGCTGTTTTGTTACCAAAACATTTTTTAAAGAGATTTTTTTTCAAATGCCTTGTTAGTTATTTTAAAAATATTATTATTTATTAAACTATAATAAACTTAATCATAATAAAATTAATTTTTTAAATATATTGTAATTTATGTAAAAATACATTATGTAAAAATAATGTATTGTACATTGCATTGTATAATGTAATGTATTACATGTACATTATGTAAAAATAATATTTTACATTTTTAAATATAAAGCTGCTATGTTACCAAAATATTTATTTAAAAAGATTTTATTCAAATGCCTTTTTAGTTATTTTAAAAATATTATTATTTATTAAACTATAATAAACTTAATTAACCATAATAAAATTAATTTTTTAAATATATTGTAATTTATGTAAAAATATACATTATATAAAATAATGTATTGCATACTGTATATATAAAATAATATATTGTGTATTGTATTGTATAATGTAATGTATTACATGTACATTATGTAAATTAATATTTTACCAAAACATTTTTGTAAATGATTTTATTCAAATGCCTTTTTAGTTATTTTAAAAATATTATTATTTATTAAACTATAATAAACTTAATTAACCATAATAAAATTAATTTTTTAAATATATTGTAATTTATGTAAAAATACACTATGTAAAAATAATGTATTGTATACTGTATATATAAAAATAATATATTGTATAATGTAATGTATTACACGTACATTATGTAAAAATAATATTTTACATTTTTAAATATAAAGCTGTTTTGCTACGGAAACATTTATTTAAAAAGATTTTATTTAAATGCCTTGTTAGTTATTTTTAAAATAGTATCATTTATTAAACTATAATAAACTTAATAATAACAAAATTATTTTTTTAAATATTTTCTAATTTATGTAAAAACACATAATTCTAATTATTAGATGACGTACTTTTATACATAACTACCTATGATTTAAAAAGTCTTCTTCAGAAATTGAAAATGCAAGAATTATTTTGTATTTTCTTATTTATAAAGCAGCTTTGTTTCCAAAAAATATTTTTATTTTATCCAAATGCCTTACTCAATTTTTAGTATTGTTATGATTCAAAAATAAAGAAAGTATATTACTATTTAAGTTTTTTATCTTATATTCTCAAGGGTATCACGCAATATCTATTTTAAAATCCTTTACTTCTTCAGCTTATAAACAGATGAACTCTTCCGTGTAAAAATTTTTATACGGGAAATTGTATTTAAAAGAAATATACAATACAATTTTAAATAACGCAAGCTTTACACAAGACAATTAAACAAAGAATATAAGGATCAGAAACGAAAGTTTTACTCTTTTCTAATCTTAGCATTTTAATAAGATTAATGTTATCAGCAAAACAAAAGGAAATCAGTGTAACCATAAAAATTTATATTACGGAATAGTCATGGATACAAATAAAAAAAAACCTTTAAAATATTTATTTGGTGTAAAGTCTAACTAAATGTACGGGAAATATAATTTTTTTGTGCGTTGGAATTATTCTGTTTGAGATAAATAAACAAATACAAGAATCCTAAATTTATCATATGTACTTAAAAAAGTTGCTTACATAAGCAAACAGAATTTCTTTAGTTTTTTTTATAGAAAATTCATTATAAAATATACTTTTGTGATTTGACAGAATTGAAAATAGCTTGGGAGATATGTTTTGGCTTAGTGAGGTTGCAACAAGACTTGGTGTGATATGTTACATTAAATTTCAATTTTTAAAAATAAATTTTTTACTGAATTCTCAATATTAAAAAAATAAAAATGTTATAAAATCCATATCAGAGGTTAAATCAACCCCAAATGGTTTTTATTAGTTAAAAAGGAATGTTTTTGAAATATTCAGGTGTTCAATAACATTCTTTCAAACACTTCCCTCTGTAGGATTGCAGATACTCAGTGTCTGCCTAATGAACATTTCTAGTCAGGATCGAAATTATGAGTCGTTCAGTAATATTTTTTCACACACATCTCTCTATAGGATTGCACATACTCAGTATCTGCCAAATGAGTATTTCTGGTCAGGACCTAAATACTCAGTTGTTCAGTAATATTTTTTCAAACAGATCTCTTTATAGGATTGCACATGCTCAGTGTCTGCCAAATGAACATTTCTAGTCAGGACCTAAATTTTCAGTCTTTCAGTAATATTGTTTCAAAGACATCTCTCTGTAAGATTGCACATACTCAGTATCTACCAAGTGAGTATTTATGGCCAGGACCTAAATACTCAGTCGTTCAATAATATTCTTTCAAAGACTTTTTTCTGTAGGATTACACATACTCAGTGTCTGCCAAATGAGCATTTCTAGTCAGGATCGAAATTATGAGTCGTTCAGTAATATTTTTTCACACACATCTCTCTATAGGATTGCACATACTCAGTATCTGCCAAATGAGTATTTCTGGTCAGGACCTAAATACTCAGTCGTTCAATAACATTCTTTCAAAAAGTTCTTTCTGTAGAATTGCATATACTCTGTCTGCCAAATGAACATTTCTAGTCAGGGCCTAAATTTTCAATCGTTCAGTAATATTTTTTCAAACAGATCTATCTGTAGGATTGCACATACTCAGTATCTGCAAAAATGAGTATTTCTGGTCAGGACCTAAATACTCAGTTGTTCAATAATATTCTTTCAAACACTTCTATTTGTAGGATTGCAGGTACTCAGTGTCTGCCAAATGAACATTTCTAGTCAGGACCTAAATTTTCAGTCTTTCAGTAATATTGTTTCAAAGACATCTCTCTGTAAGATTGCACATACTCAGTATCTACCAAGTGAGTATTTATGGCCAGGACCTAAATACTCAGTTGTTCAATAATATTCTTTCAAACACTTCTATTTGTAGGATTGCAGGTACTCAGTGTCTGCCAAATGAATATTTCTAGTCAGGACCTAAATACTCAGTAGTTCAGTAGTATTTTTCGAACACATCTCTCTGTAGGATTGCACATACTCAGTATCTGCCAAATGAGTATTTCTGGTCAGGACCTAAATACTCAGTTGTTCAATAATAGTCTTTCAAACAGTTGTTTCTGTAGTATTGCATATACTCAGCGTCTGCCAAATGAACATTTCTAGTCAGGATCGAAATTTTGAGTTGTTCAGTAATATTTTTTCAAACAGATCTCTTTATAGGATTGCACATACTCAGTATCTACCGAGTATTTATGGCCAGGACCTAAATACTCAGTCGTTCAATAATATTCTTTCAAAGACTTTTTTCTGTAGGATTACACATACTCAGTGTCTGCCAAATGAGCATTTCTAGTTAGGACCTAAATTTTCAGTCGTTCAGTGATATTTTTTTCAAAACATCTATATGTTGGATTGCACATACTCAGTATCTGCCAAATGAGTATTTCTGGTCAGGACCTAAATACTCAGTCGTTCAATAACATTCTTTCAAAAAGCTCTTTCTGTAGAATTGCACATACTCAGTATCTGCCAAATGAGTATTTCTGGTCAGGACCTAAATACTCAGTCGTTCAATAACATTCTTTCAAAAAGCTCTTTCTGTAGAATTGCATATACTCTGTCTGCCAAATGAACATTTCTAGTGAGGACCTAAATAATCAGTCGTTCAGTATTATTTTTTCAAACACATCTCTCTGTATGATTGCACATACTCAGTATCTGCCAGTTGAGTATTTCTGATCAGGACCTAAGTACTTAGTCTTTCAATAATATTCTTTCAGATTTTATTTTCCTATAGAATAGCAATACTCAGTGTCTGCCAAATGAATATTTCTAGTCAGGACCTAAATTTTCAGACGTTCAGTAATATTTTTTAAAACACATCTCTCTCTAGGGTGACACATAATAAGTGTCTTCCAAATGAGTATTTCTGGTCAGGACCTAAATACTCAGTTGTTCAATAATATTCTTTCAAACACTTCTATTTGTAGGATTGCAGGTACTCAGTGTCTGCCAAATGAATATTTCTAGTCAGGACCTAAATACTCAGTAGTTCAGTAGTATTTTTCGAACACATCTCTCAGTGGGATTGCATATACTCAGTATCTGCAAAAATGAGTATTTCTGGTCAGGACCTAAATACTCAGTTGTTCAATAATATTCTTTCAAACACTTCTATTTGTAGGATTGCAGGTACTCAGTGTCTGCCAAATGAATATTTCTAGTCAGGACCTAAATACTCAGTAGTTCAGTAGTATTTTTCGAACACATCTCTCTGTATGATTGCACATACTCTATCTGCCAAATGAACATTTCTAGTCAGGACCTAAACCCAGCGGAACCTTATTTTTCTCAGTCTCATTCGTACGAACCTCGGGTTTGCTGAACACATTGCTCAATCCGTAATTGCTCACAAGTGCTCAATCCGTACGTCTGGGGGTGGCAAGCCAAGCTTGGGGGGTTCTTCTGCTTGGTACCTGCTTGCGTCCGTAGTGTTCCTTAATCTACACGTGATCCTAGGTTAGTGCTAACTGAGTAACAGCTTCGCAGCAAGTATGGCAAAGATTTATGCTGTATTGCCAACTGCATTGGGGAAAAACCTAATGTGAGATGTAACTGAACCAATAGTATAGCTGCTGTAATTGAACGAAAAATGTAAGGTTTTATTTTAGAGTATAACCCCTTTTATGATAAACACTGTCATACACACTACAGAAATCTTGAAGAAATTCAAAAAATTCACACATACTATTTAAAACTGGGGGAAAAAATTACTATTTTATATTTAAAACAAGTTATTTTAAATAATAATTTAGTAATTTAATTTTATAATTTAATTAAATTTTCAAATTAAATTTTCAAATTAAAATATTTATCATTTATTATGATTGAGAAATAATCTTTTTTTTAAATATACAAGCTGCCTCATCCCCTTTAAATTCTCTCTCCAAAATATTTATAATATTTATTCTCGAGTGAAAAGGTTTTTTTTTTAATGTAAATTTTAAAAACTTTAAAATTCATATTTAATTATAAATTGTCTATTATTTTTATACTTATTAAATATTCCAATCTATAATTTCATTTTTTATATATTTTGATGTTATTTTGTATTAAGCCTCAATTATTTCGGTTTTTTTTTAAAAAATTTCCAATTTTCTTTATAATTTATTTTTTTCTTTATATTTAATATTTTATTTTTTTGTTTATTATTTTTAGTTTTTAATTTTATTGTTTATTTTTTCTATTATATTTATATATGAAAATATTTTGAAAAATAAGGAACAAAATTTAATAACTAAAGTCATATTTAGATCTCTCCTTGGAATATATATGTATATATATATATATATATATACATATATATATATATATTATATATATATATATATATTATATATATATGTATATATATATATGTATATATATATATATATATATATATATATGTATATATATATATATATATATATATATATATATATATATATATATATATATATATATATATATATATATATATATATATATATATACATATATATATATACATATACATATATATATATATACATATATATATATATATATATATGTATATATATATACATATATATTTACATATACATATACATATACATATACATATACATATACATATAAATATATATATATATATACATACATACATTATATGTATACATATATACATACATAATATATATATATATATATATATATATATATGTGTGTGTGTGTGTGTGTTTGTGTGTGTGTGTGTGTAACTGATTTGTTTAAATTAGTTTTCAAAAGTTAGTAAAATTAAATCCATAAGGTAAAACTGGGTATAGACAAAAATATTGTAAAGCATTACGACAAATAAAAAAAATCACTCTTTTTGCTAAATTTTTTTGTTTTAAATTTTTATCTTAATCCTTGTCAGTTTTTCAGGAATTCACTTTAAATAAAAATATTATATTTTTTAAAGGGGGCACAACACATTTAATCAACTTTAAATTGAATATTTTTTTGCTTATTTTTCATCTTGTATCTTTTTTTATTTATGATCTTAAATGCATAGGATTTTCAGTATTTGTTCTTTTATTTTAATCCTATTATATTTTCTGAATTTACTTTTATTATAAAAAATAGGAACTTTTATTTGTAAAGAGGAAAATTATGACTGAAAATTGGGATTCAAAGTCTGAAAGGTTGAGAAAAGCTGCATAAAATAAAAATATTTTTGGAAAGGGTACAATGTCGCCTTAATTTTTCCAATTTTTCTCAACTTTTAAAGGTGCATATCACAATCGAGTAAATATTAATTAAAAGGTCATACTTACAGGGTGTTTCAAAAATGACCCGTATATATGAAAAATTAATAAAAACTAAACAGGTAGTAAAAGAAATACAATTGTTTTTTGCAATATGCTTGGAACAACAGTAAATTTTCAGGCAGACAAACTTTCAAAACTAGTTATAATATTTCACAATAGATGGCACTGCAAACTAAATATATCTTATATTTTCCCCATATCCACCACGAGCGGTAATAATATGGTGTAGTTTCAGAACAAAATTATCAGAAACCGATGTAAACGTCTCAACCAAGGCAATCTTCTGTTCTAATTAATAAACCACTTTTTCAAAGCAAACTTGCAATCTGTGAACAGCATACTCTGACAGCAGAAAGACGACTTAGAGATTCGCGAACTCACACACTGCGTTTTCTTCAATGTCTTTCAAATAGTCTGTAGCGCCATCTGTTGTTGAATATTGTAACTATTTTCGAAAGTTTTTCCGGCTGAAAATTTACTGTTGTCCGAATCATATTGCAACAAACAGTGTATTTCTTTCACTACTCGTTTAGTTTCTATTAATTTTTCAAATATACCGGTAATTTTTTAAACAAATTTTAAAATTGTTTTTAGGTTTAAGCCCCACTAAAAAAATTAAATATAAATGTATCTAACAGGTGTAACAAGGCATTTTTAGTCACTATTGAAACCTGTCCCAGTAATGAAAAACTACAAATATGTACTTTTACACATTTAGCGAACATTTGTGCATTTCTTACCTTCTCTAAGATTTCTACATTTTATAAATTTATCTGATTATTTAAAATATCATATGGCCTGTCATAAGACGGGATCCGTAAAATTTTGCTAACCCTAACTCATCAAAAATCCAATATGGATGCCTGTATCCATTCTAGTTGTTTTGATCATCTCGGAATGTAATTGGTTCAAAGATGTGGGTTCGGGGAAAATCTTCCGAAGTTTGCCGAAGTTAAACAACCATACTCGGAAAGCGTTGCCAAATAGCGAGGGGTACAGTTAAATCCCAAACAGCGAGCGAGATAGATCAGTAATACAGCTATCATCGATCAGCGATAGGGCTGTTTGACTGCCCCTATAGTTCCAAACCTTGTGGTTATATATGAAAAACAAACTCACAAAATAACAAACTTCTTAATTTTCAAAGATTTATAACTTAAACGTTAGATATTTATTGGTCCGTGAAATAGACTCCTAGACTTTTATGAAAAGAATTTAATGTTAATACTGGTGATAAAATTTTCATTACAACAAAAGATAATCTATGATTAAATTTAAAATTGTCGCATATGTACCTAATTTATTATTTAAGCCAAATATAAAATAAAATTATTTACGTAATATCAAAGTTTAGTGATAAAACGTATCAAAATACTGCAGATGATATTTAAATAATTTAAAATAAGAAATGATTAAATGAGATGGTTAAAGGAATGATATCATAATGATAAAAAAATGTTATTTTTACCTATTTATTGTGTGATAAATTGATAAGTTTAATCGCCAGTTGTTAACCGGAGAAAATAGGGATTGGAATAATAGCATTAAACGCTCGAAAAGGGGGAAGGGGTGGATTTCGAACGTTTTAAAGACTGTACTATTTTTTTCTGTGATATGAAGCATATTTATACCAATTTATTTTAGAATCAGATCGATAGTTTAGGAGAAGATAATTTTACTCACTTTCAATTTTGTTAACCCAAACTCATATAGAATCGAATAAGAATGCTAACGGGTTTTTTTATTTTCTCCTATCTAATACTAGCATATTGCCCGTCATTTGATAAAATCAGTGAAAATTTTAATTTTCCAGAATTGTAAAGTACCCTATCAGGTAGGTAATAAAAAAATGGTTTGTTTTTTGGCTGAGAATTATCTTCAACAAAACATAATCTGTGATTAAATTCAAAATTATCACATAAGTACCTAATCTATTATTTAAGCCAAATATAAAATAAAATTATTTGCTTAATATCTAAGATCAGTAATAAAATGTATGAAACTAATGCCGACGATATTTAAATAATTTAAAGTAAGAAATGATTAAATGAGATGATTAAAGAATGACGTCATAATTCTACAAAAAATGACGTTTTTACATATTTATGATGTGATAA
>CM063499.1:72351549-72356549 GCA_032207245.1 Pardosa pseudoannulata
AAATTTTATGACCAAATACAGGGCAGGAAGTCTTAATAAAGTCTTAAGAAATTACAAACTTTCTTCATTTAGGTAATAATACTTAGTTAACGAAATACACTTAGTAATATGAATATTATCACAAACGAACAATACATGCTCATTCCATGTAGACAATTTAATTATACATTTTGTGGGATATATATTACGCTGTAAAATTTCATGAAATTTCAAATTTCGGATATGTTTGACAATTTAATTTAGCAAAGTATATAAAATAGTTCTATGCATATGCTGAAATATATATTAGTTTTAATAGTTTATGGTTTATTATGCTTTGCATTCGTTTTATTAAAAATGGTTTGTTATACAAAAAATAAATAAAAATATTTTTCAAATATAAGTTGGAAAAGTTTAGACAGAGTACTGAAAAAGACTATAATTTTGCAAAATTTTATGACCAAATGCAGAGCAGAACGTCTTGATAAAGTCTTAAAAAATTACAAACTTTCTTCATTTAGGTAATAATACTTAGTTTAAGAAATACACTTAGTAATATGAATATTATCAGAAACGTACAATAAATGCTCATTTCCATGTCAGATAATTTAATTATACATTTTGTGGGACATATATTAGGCTGTAAAATTTCGTGAAATTTCAAATTTTGGATTTATTTGGTAGTTTAACAAAGTATACATTACAGCAATATTATTACAATAGTAATACGTAACCTTAAATTTAAAAACCAACTTAATAATTATAGAATAACAAGGTGCTTTAAGTATTTGATTGTTTCTCATATTTAGCACCATTTTTATGGCTAGAGAATATTAAATATTAAATTACATAATTCTATATCCATCTATAGATAATGTATAAAGACCAACAATTTAAAAACCAACTTAATAATTATAGAATATCAATGTGCTTTAAGTATTTGATTGTTTCTCATATTTCATACCATTTTTATGGTTAAAGAATATTAATATTAAGTTACATAATTCTATATTCATCTATAGATAATTAATGTATAAAACCAACAATTTAAAAACCAACTTAATAATTATAGAATAGCAAGGTGCTTTAAGTATTTGATTGTTTCTCATATTTCATACCATTTTTATGGCTAAAGAATATTAAATATTAAGTTACATAATTCTATATTCATCTATAGATAATTAATGTATAAAACCAACAATTTAAAAACCAACTTAATAATTATAGAATAGCAAGGTGCTTTAAGTATTTGATTGTTTCTCATATTTCATACTTTTTTATGGGTAAAGAATATTAAATATTAAATTACATAATTCTATATCCATCTATAGATAATGTATAAAACCAACAATTTAAAAACCAACTTAATAATTATAGAATAACAAGGTGCTTTAAGTATTTGATTGTTTCTCATATTTCATACCATTTTTATGGCTAAAGAATATTAAATATTAAATTACATAATTCTATATTCATCTATAGATAATTAATGTATAAAACCAACAATTTAAAAACCAACTTAATAATTATAGAATAGCAAGGTGCTTTAAGTATTTGATTGTTTCTCATATTTCATACTTTTTTATGGGTAAAGAATATTAAATATTAAATTACATAATTCTATATCCATCTATAGATAATGTATAAAACCAACAATTTAAAAACCAACTTAATAATTATAGAATAGCAAGGTGCTTTATGTATTTGATTGTTTCTCATATTTCACACCACTTTTATGACTAAAGAATATTAAATATTAAATTACATAATTCTATATTCATCTATAGATAATTAATGTATAAAACCAACAATTAGAAAACCAACTTAATAATTATAGAATAGCAAGGTGCTTTAAGTATTTGATTGTTTCTCATATTTCATACCATTTTTATGGCTAAAGAATATTAAATATTAAGTTACATAATTCTATATTCATCTATAGATAATTAATGTATAAAACCAACAATTTAAAAACCAACTTAATAATTATAGAATAGCAAGGTGCTTTAAGTATTTGATTGTTTCTCATATTTCATACCATTTTTATGGCTAAAGAATATTAATAATAAGTTACATAATTCTATATTCATCTATAGATAATTAATGTGAGTTTTTCTTTCTTATCATATTTATATTAAGATGACAAAAAATAATCTCCGAGGAGAGGTGCTGTGATCCGTAAATTTACGGAAATATTCATCATGCTGAAGATCCAATCAAGCCCAGAATATGATAGATAATTCCTTTTCAGAAGATGGGTTTTTGGGAGACGTGCCAAAACATTAATCTCTTAATATCTTTATCTTAGATGAAGTGGTTCACATTGTTGAAAGCCGAAATCTTATCATGAACTGTTCTTTTTAAAAGAAAGAAATATTTTTTTCATTTTCATTAAAGTATCCGTCTACATTCGGAGAACTTTTTTGTTTAAACATAGAAACTAGTTCTTGTTTTTACATTTATAGTTTTATTTTTTATATCATCATAGAGAATTGCACTTAAATAATTTATTCCTGGAGAAGTTTTTATAAAATTTATAATAAATGAAAAAAAATTTAGTAAAAAGTAACGGAAAAATTGAGAAAAAAGAATCAGTTTTCTGACTATTTATAAGTTACTAATAAATAATCTAGGAATAATTTATTTTACACAGAGTAAAAAGTTTTATTTTATTTAATATATAATGATTTTTAATAGAGATTTAACTGTAATGGTACTGCGTCCCTTTAACATCCTGTAAAAATATCTATTTTTTAAATGTATAACTGTTAAAATTCTGAAAATTTAACTCTGATTTTAAATCCTTTAAGTAACTGACCAGATTTAGCAACAAAATTTCCATATAAGGTTTATTGGCACCTGTTTTTAAATTTAATACAATATTAAGTTATAAAAACTGATTAATGTGAATAATAAAATAAATACTTATGCTTTTGTTGAAATCTGGGAAAGTTTACTAATAAATGATCTAGGAATAATTTAAAAAAGTAGTAACACAGTGTAAACAGTTTTATTTTATTTAATTGATAATTTTTTAATAAAGATTTAATTATAACAGTACTGTTTCCTTTTAATATCCTGTTAAAATATCTAATTTGTAAATATAACTTTTAAAATTTAAAAGTTACCTAAAATCTTTGCTTAATTTACATTTGGTAAAAAATTTTGGTCCTTCAAAATCGTACACTTATAATTTTTAACGAATTTTCATGACCTTTATATCTAACTATGAGTGTAACATCATTAAAAATTATCCAAATTTAAAGCTTTTAGGTCGTTTACTAGTAAATATTATCAAAAACATTCATAAGAATTTTCAAAAAAATATTTTGAGAACATTTTGGGAATTTACATTTCAAGTTTCGACATTTTATTAAAAGTACTGCTTTCAGAAAAACGCATTTGAAGTTTATAAAAGTAACTTTAATTATTAAAAAATTAAAATACATATTTAAAATTCACCACACTTTCTTGCTCCAAAACTTTCTAATTGCTAAGTTGCTAAATATTAAAAATACTAGAAAAATGTTTAAAGTAATCTTCATGAAAATTAAAAAGGTTTTGTACAAAAAATGCTCTTTGAAAGGCTTTAAATTCACAACTTCCGGTTCCGAAGGCACTAGTTCCGTTTTGTTTTGACAGCTGTCACTGATGTTTAAACAACTGTAACTTTTCTTTAGAATGCCGTAGAGACAAAACAAAAACAGATTTAGAAGCCTAAAAGTTGAAATTTTACAATAGAAAAATAAAAACAAATTATGATTTTTGGCAAAAAATGATGTAAGAAGCTAAACTGGTAAATAAGAGGTCAAGCAATAATTAAATAGAAAATTATATATAAAAGAAATTTTTCTTTAATGAAACGTAAAACAAGTCTGAAATTAGTGTGTATTTTTTGAAAAGAAGAGGGAGAATTAAAAATCGCACTGGTCCCAATTTCCCCCTTTCCCTCCTTTAACTTTCCTTAATTTTCAACTAAAACAACATAAAATGACTAAAATTATAATACATACATATACATACACACACACACACACACACACACACACACACACACACATATATATATATATATATATATATATATATATTATATAGATATATATTATATAAGTTATATATATATATATATATAAACGCGCCATGAGCTCCTGAATAGTTTGATGACACATAAACGGCGTGACAAATTTCAAACAGACCACCTGCGTTGAAATGTTGAGGGTCGTGCCGAAATTAGAATAAACACAACGAACGAGAAGGGGTCGACACGTCCGTTTTCGAACAAGAATTCGCTGTCGAACACCCATTGACGCGTCCGTTCAGTGGGTTAATATTGACGAAGATATAAAGCAAACTTGGGTTATTAATGGATTTGAAGTAACAACAGCAATGTACTACGCCACAGCAATGTCTGTAATATTAGAACATGTTTTGCAAATTTCATTTTTATTTTTGTCTTGATAGCGCGTAAAAAATTTAATATTATATATAATATACATATATTCAGCATAAATGACAGGCATTTACGGTTTAAGATATTACATATCACATAACTCCTGAAAATATTCCATGCAAGAATAAAGTTTATATTCGTATATTATTTCAAGGAACCTCAATATAAACTATGAATATGTAGCATATCAAAACTTGACATCTACTCCTGTAAAAAGGAAAGTTTTCTTATTAGCTTTGTACAAGTGATTGAAATGACAATAATTGTATTACATCCACAATATCGGATTCAGAAAGTGACATATATTGATTACCAGCTATGTCAAACTCAGTAACGTTGTTTTGTTAGTCTTTTATCTTACAAGAAGTCGTGTTAGACATGATATGTAACACACTTTAAAATATCATGTATTGTAAAAGATCGTTAGATTTTAGTTGCTTAACCCTTTAAAGGTCACCAAAATAAATTCATGGGAATTTAATATAATTTGTTTATAAATGTTATCTATAAGCCTTGTATATGTAAAATATATAACTTTTTTTTACATTCCTTAGAAGGGTTTGCCTTA
>CM063499.1:72376549-72391549 GCA_032207245.1 Pardosa pseudoannulata
AACGACCTTCAAAAGAACAGTATTTAAGTAAAAATATGAATTCTTTTTGTTATGAACATGTTAAGAGTTCAGAGTGACTTTCGAGACTTAAAAATCAAATTATAGAAGCTTTTACAAGTAAATTTAGTTATTCGGTCTAATCTCAATAGATCGAAAACGACTTAATTTTTTCACTAACTCATCATATTTTATATTGAAATATATAAACACATATATAAATAAAAATATATAAATAACAATAAGATTTTTGTAAGCAAAAAATATATTTTTTAGTGGATACATTTATAACAGTATAGTAAATATGAAAATTCAAATAGAAATAGTAGTATATAGTTTTAATTTTTCCCGTTTTGTGGTTCAGCATCGACTGATGTAAAAACTAGTTCTTATTTGTCTAAATTTTTCCAGAATCTATGTAGTAGACAAGAACATTCGGTTTCGTTTTCCTGTTTATACCGTTATTTTTGTACCCACAAACAAACCATGCTATTACACTAACCCGTATTAGTACGTGACCCGCGCTCAAGTATCCATCGTCAGAAAACGTACTAGTGCGTGTCCCGCATACAATGTGGTGTGTTATATCACAATGTTTTTTTTTTAAATTTGCTATGAAAAGATAATTAGATAACTAATAAAAATTTGAATACTTAAAAAGCACTTCTTAATTGCTTAGAAAAAAAATTTCAAATTTAAAAAAAAATAATAATTTTATAATCGATTTTTAAAAACTTAATTATTAATATAAAAATTTAATTTTAAAATTAAATAGAATTTTTTAATTAGAAGTAGAAAAATACAAGTTTACAAAGAAAAAATATTATACATTGCTCTTTTTTTTGCTTAATATTGATTTTAATTATTAATTCTTTACGAAGTTTTTTAGTCAATTCAAAATGTCTTCTATTTTTTAATTTGTAATAATTTATTTTTGAAAAGAATTTTAATAAAGAAGAAAATAGTTGAGATAAAAGATCGAAAACTGAGTTTAAGATATTGATTTTGAGCTTACAGCGTTTTTCTTTAATGATACTATCTTTCAAAGGTTTCCCTCTACATTTTATTGAAACCAATTTCTGCCTTATCTCTTAAATGCAAATGATGCAATAAATTTAACCTCTTCTAAAAATAATCTGAAAATCCGATGACTTATAGTCTATGATAACAGTTTATTTTAAGGTACTTAGTTTGTATAAAGTAAGCTTGTTTTTGAAAAAAACAGTAAACTTGTGCAGAAAAAGGTAAAAAAGATCGACATACAGGATTTAAAAGTTTAATGCGATGACTAAACTTAACGACATAAAAATGACTTGAGCATGTTTTGAAGAACTTATTTAATTAGAATTTATTCTTGCAATTAAAAGGATAAAGGACCTTCAAAAGGACAGAATTTAAGTAAAAATATGATTCTTTTTGTTTTGAACATGTTAAGAGTTCAGAGTAATCTTCGAGACTTGAAAATCAAATTATAGAAGCTTTAGAGCGTAAATTTAGTTATTCAGTCTCATCTAGATCGAAAATTATTTAATTTGTTAACTTTTCGAATTTTATGTTGAAATATATAAACAAATATATAAATAGAAATCTATAAATAACAACCATAAGATATTTGTAAACAAAAACTATATTTTTTAGTGGATACATTTATAGTAGTATAGTAAATATGAAAAATCAAATAGAAATAGTAGTATATAGTTTTAATTTTTTCCCTTTCTGTGGTTCCGCATCGACTGATGTAAAAACTAATTCTTATTTGTTTAAATGTTTCCAGAATCTATGTAGTAGACAAAAACATTCGGCTTCATTTTCCTGTATATACCGTTATTTTTGTACCCACAAACAATTTTTAAAAACAATTAAACAATTAAGCAATTAAAATAAAACAATTTTTAAAAAAATCATAAACATAATTTCAACGTGGTCTGTTATACCACAATGTCTTTTTTTTTTAATTTGCTATACAGAGATAATTAGATTAGGAATATAAATTTGAATACTTAAAAATCCCTCCTTAATAGCTTGGAAAAAATTTTCAAATTTTGATAAAAAATTTTTAAAATCTATTTTCAAAAATTTAAATTATAATAAAAAAATTTAATTTTAAAATTAAATATAATTTTTTATTAGAAATAGAAAATTACAGTTTACACAAAAAAATATATTTATACATTGCTCTTTTTATGCTTAATATTGATTTTAATTATTAATTCTTTATGAAGTTTTTTAGTCAATTCAAAATGTCTTCTATTTTTTTCATTTGCAATAATTTATTTTTGGAAAGAAATTTATTAAAGAAGAAAATAGTTGAGATAAAATATCGAAAAAATATGAGATTAAGATATTGGTTTTGAGCTTATAACCTTTTTCTTTAATGATACTATCTTTCAAAGGTTTCCCTCTGCATTTTATTGAAACAAATTTCGGCCTTATCTCTTGAAGGTAAATGATGCAATAAATTTAACCTCTTCTAAAAATAATCTGAAAATCGGATGACTTATAGTCTGTGATAGCAGTTTATTTTAAGGTACTTAGTTTTTATAAAGTATGCTTGTTTTTGAAATAAACAGTAAACTTTGTGCAGAACTAGGGTAAAAAAAGATCAACATACAGGATTTTAATGCGATGACTAAACTTAATGAGTTAAAAATGACTTGAGCATGTTTTGAAGAACTTATTTAATGAGAATTTATTCTTATAATTAAAATGATAAAGCACCTCCAAAAGGACAGTATTTAAGTAAAAATATGATTTTTTTTTAACATGTTAAGAGTTCAGAGTGACTTTCGATTTAAAAATGTTTAGAACTCTTACGAGTAAACCATGTATTTCGACTTAAATCTCATAGAATGAGCGTCAAAATTCGGTTTAATCTCAATAGATCAAAAATGATTTAATTTTTAACTAACACTTTGTATATTATATTGAAGTATACAAACAAATATATAAATAGAATTATATATATAACATTTTTTTCGATTCAAGCATTTATTATATTTTTAAGATGACATTTTTAACATTTATGGTATTTCATTCGAAAATAATTTCGTAGTAATTGTAATCGAAAATATTCGTATTTTTATATGCACTGCTGTAAAGGTTATTTTCCTGCCTGGAGTACATATGAGAGAAAAGACAACTTCGGGTTAAAACATTATTTTATTTCTAGTAAAATATTGGGGTATATGTTTAAAATAATTAGAAATATATCTTTTAACACAATTGTGCAGTGGAAACGTATATTTTACGTTTTTGCAGTTCTGTCCTGTTGGTTGCGGGTATGTAAAAGATGTATTTAGTAGATTTGTGTTGGATACGCGCTAACCACTACAAATCTACTAAATACATATAATTATATGTATGCGGGACATTATATGCGTGTTGTTTGCGTGGCTATGCAACGCTTTGCATTTTTTCTTTACACAAGTTATGATTGTCGAGTGACTCGGTCTCTTGTTGCGTTATTTCGTCTTCAATCGAATTCCTAGCTCATGTTTCGTCAATTTTAAGCTTGGATTTTTATTGTTGAATACAAAATTGATAAAATGAGCCGTTGTGACAAAGATAGTGATGAAGAAGTATACGCTGACAGATTATCGGATTTTAATTTTAAAAATCATTTATTTTTGTTATTTCGTAAAAATATTCTTTTTATTTTTTGGTTAAATAATCATACAGTATATATTAAAGTGTAAAATTTAAAAAGTTTCGTTCATAAATATAAAGTAGTTTTCGATTTACTGAGATTTTTCTGAATAACTAAACTTTCGCGCGATTCACGAAAAAACGCTCTCTGAACACGTAACTTGGCGATGAAGTATACCCGCATGCCAAGTGTTAATAACATTTTCCAGATTACAAATGTAAAATGAACAAAAATATGCAATAAAAATGTGACAAATTTTGAATGGAATTTGTGAATTAAAGGAAACTAATAAGGGGTTAAGAAATAATTACTATACAATTCATATTACTTTACTTTTATTTTACGCGCTGTGAGTAAATCCTTCTTAACATATTAATTCACAAATTCTTAATAATCCTTCCTTAACAAATATTAACTATATTTTCCCCAAACGGTGTAAAATAATAAGTTTAATCAGTTTAAAAGAATGTAAATTAATACCGAAGTTCTAGACAGCCAATCGATAGTAGAGAATAAAAAGAACTGAAAAATATATGTGTCTATGTGTAATAAGATAATCAAATATAATAAGCTCATTATATATAATAAGCTTATTATGTATAATAAGGCTTAAGACATTTCCCTTTTGCAGGAATTGTTGTATTATCATGTTAAGTAAATACAATAAAAAAAACGTAGTGATGTAGGAAATTTAATGGTAATCTTAAGAAATTTCCGGCATTAATATTTATAAGGAAAGTTTAAGTTTCTTGACACATATTAATACAGTTTACTATTATTCATACAAATAAAATTTATATTCTATTATCTGTTAATACCTTAATTAAATGCAATTTGTTTTAAAGGAAGAAGAAAAGCGCCAGGTCTCTTATAAAAATTGTAAAAAACAGCTTATAAAATATCAAATTATAAGCTCAATTGTATATATAATTACACATAAAACATTCTTTTTCATGAAATTTTACAGTGACATACATTAAAATATGGAATGATATAATTATATATGCATATACATACAAAATATATATATAGAATATATATAAAAATATATGTCTATACTATAATTATATATATATATACTATATATAGATATATATATAATAGATATATAAATATATATATATATATATATATAATACAATGTTTCGTTTTAATAATATGATTGGAACAATAAATATAATTCCCACATAAAACATATTCTTAAACATATATAAATATAATATATATATATATATATATAGTATATATATATATATATAATATATATATATATATATATATATATATATATATATATATATAAAAAATATATAATATATATATATGTATATATATGTGTGTGTATGTATATATGTATATATATATATATATATATATATATATATATGTATATATATGTATGTATATATAATAAAAGTATCAATAAAAGTATATTTTATTTTAGTTAAATAAATTGCTTGGTATTAAACATAAATTAATTAATTAATTTTGAAATAAAAATATCAAATTAAGTTATAAATATTATTATTAAGAGAAAAAATAATTATTAGACCTGTTAAAGTAACATTCACCTAAAAGTTAAAATAAAAAACAAATTTATCTGAATACTTTTTGGGGATTCTAATATCTGCCTAAGGTAAAATAACAATTAGTAATCGAACTTTATAATAAAACTTTTCATCGATGAAAACTGTACGTAAAATGTGTATTCCACATTTGATTTAATATCATTCTATATCCATAAGAATATATTAATTCTGTAAATTTTAAGTTATTCCATTTTTACGAGAAGATCCTAAAATTTGTTCTCATCGATTTCTTTCCAGTGTTCTTTTGAAAGCAGCCCTTTTAGCTGAGAAATTTCAATTATGAGAAGCATTTTGCTTCGTAAATCAAAGACGAAAATGTCTTTTTGAGCAGTCACCTTAATAATGCATGCGAATATTGAAACCATTAATGATTAACTTTTGTGAAGGCAGATATAAAGTTCCATTTATCACTTCCAGAGTCATAACGAACGTTTATGCTATACTTTGTAACTGTACGTGACAGATATTTGTAATTTACATTATGGAACTGTCTAGTACAAATTTGGAACATAAAGCACCTTTAATTTGTATTCAGTTTTACATAACATTAATTTGTTTTATGCAGTTAAAATAAATATTGTATCTTTGCAACATTCTATTTTAGTATCAATACAGATGGATAACGAACCTTTTTCAATTAGTGTACCGGTAAAAGTATTGTTTGCAAGTATCAGGTGTCCAGTGTATCACTAACTTATGTATATATATATATATATATATATATATATATATATAAATATATATATATATATATATATATATATATATATATATGTATATATATATATATATATATATATATTATATATATATATATATATATATATATATATATATATATATATATATATATATATACATACATATATATATATGTATATATATGTATATATATATATATATATTATATATATATATATATATATATATATATATATATATATATTATATATATATATATATATATATATATATATATATATATATATATATATATATATATATATATATATATTGATATATATATGTATATATGAATATATATGTATATATATATATATATAAAGGTATATATATATATATTGATATATATATGTATATATGAATATATATGAATATATATATATATATATATATAATAAAAGTATCAATAAAAGTACATTTTATTTTAGTTAAATAAATTGCTTGGTATTAAACATAAATTAATTAATAATTTTGAAATTCAAATATCAAATTAAGTTATAAATATTATTATAAAAAGAAAAAATAATTATTAGACCTGTTAAAGTAACATTCACCTAAAAGTTAAAATAAAAAACAAATTTATCTGAATACTTTTTGGGGATTCTAATATCTGCCTAAGGTAAAATAACATTTAGTAATCGAACTTTATAATAAAACTTTTCATCGATGAAAACTGTACGTAAAATGTGTATTCCACATTTGATTTAATATCATTCTATATCCATAAGAATATATTAATTCTGTAAATTTTAAGTTATTCCATTTTTACGAGAAGATCCTAAAATTTGTTCTCATCGATTTCTTTCAGATGTTCTTTTGAAAGCAACCCTTTTAGCTGAGAAATTTCAATTATGAGAAGCATTTTGCTTCGTAAATCAAAGACGAAAATGTCTTTTTGATCAGTCACCTTAATAATGCATGCGAATATTGAAACCATTAATGATTAACTTTTGTGAAGGCAGACATAAAGTTCCATTTATCACTTGCTGAGTCATAACGAACGTTAATACTATACTTTGTAACTTTATGTGACAGATATTTGTAATTTATATTAGGGAAGTGTCTAGTGCAAAATTGGAATTTTACAACATAAAGAATCTTTAATACGTAATCAGTTTTACATTACACTAAGTTGTTTTATTGAACTAAAACAATTCTATTTTTGCAAATATTCTATTATTTGTTCGTTATATATCTTTACGATTATTAACAAATATATATAATGAACCTTTTTCGATTAGTGTACCGCTAAAAGAATTGTTTTTGCACAAGTATCACGTGTCCAGTGCATCATTAACATATGTGTATATAAACATATATATATATATATATATATATATATATATATATATATATATATATATATATATATATATATATATATATATATATATATATATATATATATATATATATATATATATATATATATATATATATATATATATATATATGTATATATATATATATATATATATATGTATATATATATATATATATATATATATATATATATATATATATATATATATATATATATATATATATATATATTCATATATACATAATACATATATATATGTATATGTATATATATATATATATATATATATATGTATATATATATATATAAACATACATATATATACATAAACACACACAACACACACATATATATATATATATATATATATATATATATATATTAGTCAATTTTATTAAGAACATAGCTTATTTATGAAAATAATAATAATAATTATTTATCATAATACTATATTTTTTAAATTTAATAATTTAATAAATTAATAAATTAAAATTAAAATTATTTACATACTATATATTGCATAAGACATAAAGATTAAAGATATTTTATACATAAAGAAGTTTATCTATATATAGATATAGTATCCTTTACAAGGACTTCATGTAGTTTGAAACGTACGACTATATATTATACATGTTTAAATCAGAGAACATAGCATAATTATGAAAATAATAATAATAATTAATTAGTTACTATAAGTAAATAATTAAAATAGGAAAAATATATTATAAATACATTATATTTTAATTATTTATAATAATAATATATTTTTTAAATTTAATAATTTTATAAATATATAAATTAAAACTAAAATTATTTACATACTATAGATTACATAAGATATATAGATTAAAGTTATTTTATATATAAAGAAATTTATTTCTATATAGATATATTATCCTTTACAAGGACCTCATGTAGTTTGAAACGTACGACTATCTATTATACATGTTTAAATCAAAGAACATAGCTTATTTATGAAAATAATAAAAATTAATAATTATTTATTATAAGTAAATAATTAAAATGTAAAAAATATATTATAAATACATTATATTTTAATTATTTATTATAATAATATATTTTTTAAAATTAATAATTTAATAAATTAATAAATTAAAACTAAAATTATTTACATACTATACATTACATAAGATATAAAGATTAAAGATATTTTATACATAAAGAAATTTATCTATATATAGATATAGTATCCTTTACAAGGACTTCATATAATTTGAAACGTACGAGTATATATTATACATGCTTAAATAAAAGAACATAGCTTGATTATGAAAATAATAATAATAATTAATTATTTATTATAATAATATATTTTTTAAATTTAATAATTTAATAAATTAATAAATTAAAATTAAAATTATTTACATACTATACATTACATAAGATATAAAGATTAAAGATATTTTATACATAAAGAAATTTATCTATATATAGATATAGTATCCTTTACAAGGACTTCATGTATTTTGAAACGTACGACTATATATTATACATGTTTAAATCAAAGAACATACATAATTATGAAAATAATAATAATAATTAATTATTTATTATAATAATATATTTTTTAAATTTAATAATTTAATAAATTAAAATTAAAATTATTTACATACTATATATTACATAAGATATAAAGATTAAAGATATTTTATACATAAAGAAATTTATCTATATATAGATATAGTATCCCTTACAAGGACTTCATGTAGTTTGAAACGTACGACTATATATTATACATGTTTAAATCAAAGAACATAGCATAATTATGAAAATAATAATAATAATTAATTATTTATTATAATAATATATTTTTTAAATTTAATAATTTAATAAATTAAAATTAAAATTATTTACATACTATATATTGCATAAGATATAAAGATTAAAGATATTTTATACATAAAGAAATTTATCTATATATAGATATAGTATCCTTTACAAGCACTTCATGTAGTTTGAAACGTACGACTATATATTATACATGTTTAAATCAAAGAATATAGCATAGTTTGAAAATAATAATAATTATTATTTATTATAAGTAAATAATTAAAATAAGAAAATTATATTATAAATACATTATATTTTAATTATTTATAATAATAATATATTTTTTTAATTTAATAATTTAATAAATAAATAAATTAAAACTAAAATTATTTACATACTATACATTACATAAAATATATAGATTAAAGTTGTTTTATATATAAAGAAATTTATCTATATATAGATATACTATCCTTTACAAAGACTTCATGTATTTTCAAACGTAAGACTATATATTATACATGCTTAAATCAAACAACATATCGTATTTATGAAAATAATAATAATAATTAATTATTTATTATAAGTAAGCAATTAAAATATAAAAAATATATTATAAATACATTATATTTTAATTATTTATTGAATAATATATTTTTTAAATTTAATAAGTTAATAAATTAATAAATTAAAATTAAAATTATTTATATACTATGCATTACATAAGATATAAAGATTAAAGATATTTTATACATAAAGAAATTTATCTATATATAGATATAGTATTCTTTACAAGGACTTCATATAATTTGAAACGTACGAGTATATATTATACATGCTTAAATCAAAGAACATAGCTTATTTATGAAAATAATAATAATAATTAATTATTTATTATAAGTAAGCAATTAAAATATAAAAAATATATTATAACATTAAATTAATTATTTAGAAAAATATATTTTTTTAATTTAATAAGTTAATAAATTAATAAATTAAAATTAAAATTATTTACATACTATGCATTACATAAGATATAAAGATTAAAGATATTTTATACATAAAGAAATTTATCTATATATAGATATAGTATTCTTTACAAGGACTTCATATAATTTGAAACGTACGAGTATATATTATACATGCTTAAATCAAAGAACATAGCTTATTTATGAAATGATTTAAAATTCAGTCGGAAATTTTCACCACATTTTCTTTTTTTTAAATCTGCCAATTTATGTAACCATAGAAACAGCGCCCTCAGGAGTCACGTCAGTCAGTTTAGAATAGTAGTACAGACCATTTAGTCTATATCCTACTTAGCGTGAAATAAATATTTGACATCTAATGTAGAGATTAGTAATTTTTAACGCAATCGAATGCAATTTTAAAAACTCTTATGTTGGAATATTTTTCATAATTGCTGATGTGCTAGTATTTGTACAGAATTTCGAGAGGTTTCAAAATGTAACTCAAATAATGTTGAAAGCAATAAAACTTCAATTAATGAAAATTTGAAACATGAAATATCAGTGACAAATTGCCACATAATAATTTAAAAAATAAATTACTTTTATGTAGATTATAGAGATTTAAAGATTATTTTACTGAGAAGTATAACAAGTAGCCCTGCGAATGATGGCCGAGTGGTAGGCACTGATGTTCGGTAGAGTTCGTGGATTCGAATCTCGCTCTTAGAATGGTTGTTCGTAGCCGTTTGAAATCGGATTGAAGCAGTAGGTTCCGGTTTTATTAGTCCTCATGCTGCTAAACAGTAGAAAATAGTGCTCCAAAGCAAACCAATTCTTGTTAGATTAGGAGTGAATCGGGACAGCCTCTATGCTGCAAAGTTTCAGTTGAAAATAACTTTATCCACTAACGCCATCTATTGATTAGCATATAAACTAAAACTATTCAGTAATCCTTTATGATCTTGGGCGGTATTTGCATCATTAATAATATCTTATTTAACATACCATAATAAGTGGGACAATGAACTTCTGACAACTGCAAACAGTAATAAAAAACTAAATTAACTTAATATAATACTAAAATAGAATATTGTAGAAATACAATATTTGTTTTAATTCCATACAACAAATTAGTGTAATGTAAAATTGAATACATAAAAAGATGCTTTATGCTGCAAAATTCCAATTTTGCACTAGACACTTCCCTAATGTAAATTACAAAAATCTGTCATATATATATATATATATATATATATATATATATTATTATATATAATATATATATATATATATATATATTTATATATATGTATATATATTTATATATATGTATATAATTATATATATATATATATATATATATAATATATATAATATATATATATATATATATATATATATATATATATATATCATATAAAGTTGATCTCTATAAAGTTGACTAAAAGCTATTAATTTAAAGCATTTTGTCGAATATAAAAAAAACATTCGCCAAAATATTAGGAAATTTCGGGAGTGCAAAGAGCATTTTAGTTGTCAAATATTTTAGAGAAGTTTTTGCGAAGAAAAATAGGTAACAAGAGAACACTCTTAAAAATAGTAATTATTTAGAATCTTTTGGCAAAAGACAGTATTTGAAATGGTTGTCTAACATATGATTATATACTCCTTTAAACTATCTCTATTAATTTCTACAAAAATTGCACGTTTTAAGGATAGTATATCTATGCATAGATAAATATTTCTATAAATTAGTAATATATGAGAAAGTTGACTGAAAACTACCGATTTTTGGCATTTTGTCGACTATAAAACATACTCGCTAAATTATTAGGAAATTTCAGGAGTGCAAAGGACAATTTAGGTAGCAAATATTTCAGAGGAGAAGTTTTCTGCGAATAAAAATAGGGAACCAGAGGACACTCTTAAAAAGAATAAGGAGTTATGATCCTCCTATAAAAGACGATATATGAAATACGCTGTCTGACATTTTTATATACAAACGTATGGTTATATACTCCTTTAAATTATCTGTGTTAATTTCTGTGAAAAATGCACGTTTTTAGGATAATATATCAACGCATAGATAAAGTTGACAGGAAGCTATCAATTCAAAGCCTTTTATCGAATATAAAAAATACTCGCCAAAATATTAGGAAAATTGAGGAGTGCAAAGCGCATTTTAGCTGTCAAATAATTCAGAGAGTAAGCCAGAGAACACTCTTAAAAAGAAAGGAGTTATGATCCTCCGGCAAAAGACAATATTTTAAATACGCTGTCTGACATATGGTTATATATGGACAGAAGCTTATCTATTCCTTTAAATTATCTATTTTAATGTCTGTGAAAATTGCACGCTTTTTAGGATAGTCTATCAATGCATAGATAAATCTCAATATATCAGGAATGCATGCCAAAAATAACTGGACATCATCTATTTCAGGTATTTTGTTGAATATAAAAAAATACTCGCCAAATTATTAGGAAATTTGAGGAGTGCAAAGAGTATTTTAGCTGTCAAATAATTTTGAGAATCAGCCAGAGAACACTATTGAAAAGAATAAGGACTTATGATACTCCGGTAAAAGACAATAAAAATACATTTGAATATATATATACGTAAATACGTAATACGTAAATAAGTTTTAAATACGTTGTATGACATGGTTGTATATGGACATATGCTTATCTCCTCCTTTAAACTATCTATATTAATTTCTCTGAAAATTTCACGCTTTTTAGGATAGACTATCAATGCATAGATAAATCTCTATATATCAGGAATACATGACAAAAATAACTGGAAACCATCTATTTCAAGTATTTGGTCGAATATAAAAAATATTCGCCTAATTATTAGGAAATTTGAGGAGCTCAAAAAGCATTTTAGCTGTCAAATAATTCAGAGAATAAACCAGAGAGCACTTTAAAAAAATAATGAGTTATGATCCTCCGGTAAAAGACAATATTTGAAGCTCGTTGTATGACATGTGTATATATGCACATATGGTTATATACTCCTTTAAATTATCTGCGTTAGTTTCTGTGAAAATTGCACGATTTTAGGATAGTATATCAATTAGATAAATGTCTCTATACATCAGTAATATATGCGAAAGTTGACTGGAAGCTATTAATTTAAAGCATTTTGTCGAATATAAAAAAAATACTCCCCAAAATATTAGGAAATTTCGGGAGTGCAAAGAGCATTTTAGCTGTCAAATATTTCAGAGAAGTTCTCTATGAAGAAAAATAGGGAACAAGAGAACACTCTTAAAAAGAATAATTAGTTATGATCCTCCGGTAATTGACAATATTTGAAATGCGTTCTCTGACATATGGTTATATACTCCTTTGCACTATGCTAATTTCTGTGAAAATTGCAAGCTATTTAGAATAGACTATCAATGCATAGATAAATCTCTATATACCAGGAATACATGCCAAAAATAACTGAACACCATCTATTTCAAGTATTTGTTCAAATATAAAAAATACTCGCCAAATTATTAGAAACTTTGAGGAGTGCAATTAGCATTTTAGGTGTCAAATAATTCAATGAATAAGCCAGAGAACACTCTTGAAAATAATAAGGAGTTATGATCCTCCGATAAAAGACAATAAAAATACGTTGAATGTATATACTTAAATACATTGTAAAACATAAATATATAATACGCAATACGTAAAAACGTTTTAAATACTTTGTCTGACATATGGTTATATATGGACATAGGCTTATATACTCCTTTAAACTATCTAAGTTAATTTCTGTGAAAATTACACGATTTGTAGGATAGATTATCAATGTATAGATAAATCTATATATATCAGGAATACATGCCAAAAATAACTGGACACCATCTATTTCAGGTATTTGGTCGAATATAAAAAATATTCGCCTAATTATTAGGAAATTTGAGGAGCTCAAAAAGCATTTTAGCTGTCAAATAATTCAGAGAATAAACCAGAGAACACTTTAAAAAAATAATGAGTTATGATCCTCCGGTAAAAGACAATATTTGAAGCTCGTTGTATGACATGTGTATATATGCACATATGGTTATATACTCCTTTAAATTATCTGCGTTAGTTTCTGTGAAAATTGCACGATTTTAGGATAGTATATCAATTAGATAAATGTCTCTATACATCAGTAATATATGCGAAAGTTTACTGGAAGCTATTAATTTAAAGCATTTTGTCGAATATAAAAAAATACTCCCCAAAATATTAGAAAATTTCGGGAGTGCAAAGAGCATTTTAGCTGTCAAATATTTCAGAGAAGTTCTCTATGAAGAAAAATAGGGAACAAGAGAACACTCTTAAAAAGAATAATTAGTTATGATCCTCCTGTAATTGACAGTATTTGAAATACGTTGTCTGACATATGGTTATATACTCCTTTGCACTGTGTTAATTTCTGTGAAAATTGCACGCTTTTTAGGATAGACTATCAATGCATAGATAAATCTCTATATTCCAGGAATACATGCCAAAAATAACTGAACACCATCTATTTCAAGTATTTGTTCAAATATAAAAATACTCAATAAATTATTAGAAACTTTGAGGAGTGCAATTAGCATTTTAGGTATCAAATAATTCAGAGAATAAGGCAGAGAATATTCTTGAAAATAATAATGAGTTATGATCCTCCGATAAAAGACAATAAAAATACATTGAATATATATATACGTACATACGTAGTAAAACGTAAATACATAATACGTAATACGTAAATACGTGTTAAATACGTTGTCTGACATATGGTTATATATGGACATAGGCTTATATACTCCTTTAAACTATCTAAGTTAATTTCTGTGAAAATTACACGATTTGTAGGATAGATTATCAATGTATAGATAAATCTATATATATCAGGAATACATGCCAAAAATAACTGGACACCATCTATTTCAGGTATTTTGT
>CM063499.1:72396549-72399049 GCA_032207245.1 Pardosa pseudoannulata
ATTCTTTTATAAAATTCAAAAATATTTGTCAATATATTTATCAAAGCTATCTATCTGAACAATTTTATTTTGGTTTGGAGAGCTACCTCTGATTGTTTTGCTACACAAAGATTAATGACACCGGAAATTAGTCCTTAAAAATGATTCTGGAGGACTACGAACATCAATGCCTACTGTGTGTTTCGAACCCATCAGATACTGTACCCAATACCATCGCCTTACCATTCGTATATCTATCTATCTAACTATATATATATATATATATATATATATATATATATATATACATGTATATATATATATATATATATATATATATATATATGTATATATATGTATATATGTATATATATATTATATATATGTATATATATATATATATATATGTATATATATATATATATATATATATGTATATATATATATATATATATATATATATATATATATATATTATATATATATATATATAATATATATATATATATATATATATATATATATATGTGTGTTATGTGTATGTATACATTTATTATATGTATATGTATATATTTATATATATGTATATGTATATATATGTATATATATATATATATACATATATACATATATATATATACATATATATATATATCATATATATATGTTTTTTTTTTGTGTGTGTGTGTTTATAAAGAGAAAAAAAAGCGCAATAAATAGAGCTAAATACGAAAGTTATGATAACTTATCAGCAGTATCCACAAATATCATAAAACAAAGATACTTTCTGAAATATGTGAAGTATAGAATAAACACATTTTTATACTGAAAATTCCTTATATGTAAAAGGTATTAACACTCGTACAAATTAAGGAAATGGAAACCAGGAAGATAAAATGCAGGAAAAAAACATCGTTGCTTTAAACGTTGAAAAAATGAAGGAAGTTATAACATGTTTTAGTAATAATTCTTATCATATAATAAATCTAATTGAAATATGTTTTCAAGACACAAAACAAACACCTTATTTTAGACCAATCACCACTGCATGCCTATGTTTTATTCCAGATATTTATAATAAGCGATATATCGTGTCCGTTTCAAATTACTTTTGTGAACAATTTTTGCATCAGGTATATTATTCCGTCCTTAATTCTAGAAGAACCGTTGAATTAATTTCGACATCAAGAGTTGTTTTATCTGTATACTTATTTTTGGTTTGTATCTACATATTATATGTTTTACAAAAGATTAATGAGACTTAGAATTATAATAGAAATTAGGCCTTAAAGAGGATTCTGGAGGACTACGAACATCCATGCCTGCTGTGTGTGTCGAACCCACGAGCTACTGTACCCAATACCATCGCCTTACCATTCGTATATTTATCTGTCTAACTATATATATACACATGTATACATAAACATATATGTATATATATATATATATATATATATATATATATATGTGTGTGTATATATGTGCATATGTGTATATGTGTATATGTATATATGTGAATATGTGAATATATGTACATATAAATATATATATATATGTGTGTGTGTGTGTGTGTGTGTATGTATGTATATGTGTAAATATATGTATGTATATGTATATGTATATATGTATATATATATATATATATAATATATATATATATGTGTATATATATATATATAAATAATATATAAATAAATTATATATATATATATATATATATATATATATATATAAAAATATATATATACATATATATGTATATATACATACATATATAACATATATGTATATATGTATATATGTATACATTTATATATATATATATATATTATATATATATATAAATGTATATATAATAAAATGTATATATACCATATATAAATATATATATATATACATACATATATATACATATATATATATATATATATATATATATATATATATATATATGTTTATATAAAATATATATATATATATATCTCATCAGCAGTATCCCAAACATATAAACAAAGATATTTTCAGAAATATGTGATTGATAATAACAGATTTTATAATGCTGTAAATTCCTTATTTTAAAGATGATAACACTCGTACAGAATACGGAAAAGAAAACTAGAGATACAAAATTAAGGAAAAAATCATAGGCAATACTTAGACGTAATATTATATCTACTCTAAAGTAATACGAGCTACATAGTACTTGTATAAATAAATCTACAATAATGCTGTTATTATTATATATACGTAACATAAATTTTATTGCAAATATCGGAAAAAATCTCCTTTTTAACAGAGTAGTCGTTATACAGGAAAAGTTATACATTAGATATATATATATATTTATATATATATATATATATATATATATGTATATATATTTTACATTTATATATGCATATATTGTATATATATATATATATATATATATATACATATATATATACATACATGTATCTTATATAATATATATATATATGTATATGTATATATATATGATGTACAATATATACATACATAT
>CM063499.1:72436549-72439049 GCA_032207245.1 Pardosa pseudoannulata
ACTGGCACATCAGTCCATAAGGAAACTATCCGAAGAATGTTTGTAGTACGATATTAGCTTGAATTTTCTATTATATCCACGGGTATGGCAAGAACAAAAGTTCAGTCATCAAAGTGTTTTTTGGCTCCCTCATATCATTGGAATTCCAAATCGCAAGGCAGTCTGGTAATTCTGTCGGAGGCAAAGGCACTGGTACATCAGGTCCATAAGGAAAGGGGCGTATGGCCGAAGGAATGTTTGTAGAGTACGATATTAGCTTGAATTTTTTTTCTATTATATCCACGGGTATAGCAAGAACAAAAGTTCAGTCATCAAAATGGTTTTTTGGCTCCCTCCATATCATTGGAATTCCAAATCGCAAGGCAGTCTTCTTTCCTTTGAACCATGAACTTAAATCATTGACACTCTGCACACAAACTTTATGAGGAGCCCAAGATTTGTCTTGGTCTCCAAGTTTCATGCCAAAATGCGCAAAATAAAGCCGTTTTACGTGATGTCCCTCTTGCGATTTTTAATGACACTATATTCGCCGCAAATGTAGCAAAAGTCATCAGGAATATTTTCACAGCGTCTCGAACTTGAAGCCATTTTCATAGAGTAAGTACTGGTGTTTATATGAGGTCACTAATAAGGATTCGAGCTCCGCTATTGGTTAACAGCGATTGCGATGGGAGGGAGGGATGATGAAGAGGGACATTGCGCGTTCGTAGGCTCTTTCCCAGGCTCGAGCGCTTCCAGGAATATGTCTAATGGGTGATCTGGATCAACATTGAAGCTTTAAAAGCCCTAAAATACTAACTGCGCTTTTGTAGTTTACCACAGAAGGGTATTTTGAGGGTTTCATCACAGTAAAATGTCAAAACACGAAGGAAAATATGAAAGCAAAATACGTGAGAAATATTCATGAAAAACCACATAAAATTGAATTTTTCAAAAACATGTGACGTCATAGACATTTTTAATGATTCTTTTCAAAATCAGTACTAAAAAATACATTAAGTTCAGTTGTCACATAACTTGTATTTTTTTCATCGTAGGCCTGTGTTATCTATATAAACGCAGTGCCATATTGCAGAAAATAACTATATCGTTTTTATAGATATATTAAAAGATTATTCACTTTAAACTCATATGAACTACTTTCATTTTATCCTATATCTCAAATTATCAAAACTTGAATCATGGTTATTTGCAATATCTAAGTTTTTAAATAAAAGCCTTTATAATGGTCTCAGGATTTGAAGCCTAAAATGCCATTGTAAATGCTAATGAAAGCATATTTAAAAGGAGTACATCAATTTATACCATGAATATTTTTGCAATAAAACAAAACTGGCCTGAAGCACACTTTCATGGCTTCTTTCATTTTTCAAAATCTGAAGCATACTTTCATGCATATTTCTTTATAAAAACGCACTGTTATACTTTTTATTATTTTATTAATTTAATTAATTTAATATTACCTTGCTTACAGAATTTCGGAAAGATCATATCATTTAATTTTATTCGAAATACTGTTGTTTTATCATATCTTTAAAATTAAAAGAAGCTAAAACATCATCATTTGTAATTTCTAACAGTTTTAGTAAAAATGTTTAAAATATCCCCATATTCCAAGTTTAAAATGGTATAGTAAAAATTAATAAATGCATATTTTAGAGGAATAAATCAAATTATGCTTTGAAATTTTACAGTACAACTAAAGTACACTTCCATAAGTACTTTCAATTTACAAAACCTTAAGCCTACTTTCATGAATAATTATTTATAATAATTTACTGCCATATTATAGGAAATTAACACATTCATTCTTATTCCACATTGAAAAGACAGTACCATGTAAGCTTATATTAACTACTGTTATTTAATTACATCATTCAAGTTAACAAAACTTAAAACAGGGCCTTTTGAAATTTTAAAATATTCCAATAAAAGCATTTATAATTATCATCGCACTTCAAGACTAAAATATTCTAGCAAATACTAATGAATGCATACTTAAATGGAGGGTATCAAATTACACTTTGAAATTTACAATGAACCTAAATAGCTTTAAGTAAATATTTTGGAAAATAAAACTTTAAAGTATTTCTCAATACTCTAGATAATGCATATTTGGAAATTTCCTAACCACGGAGCTTTTCAGAGCTCATTATATAAAGATCTAAATTTACTGAGTGCGAAACTCATTATAAAGTGTAAACTATTTTCCAAATTTTGAGCTCTATTAGCTTTAAATTTCATTTACTCAAGCCTGTGGGCAATGTATTCCCCATACATTTCAGTTTCTGGTTTGGAAAATTAAAATTTCCGCATTTTAATTTATCAGTGCATACAAATGAGCAAAACATGTGATTATTGCATTCGGGAATTAGAAAGCTTCACTCTTTTAAACTAATGTGTAAATTCGAAATAAAAATATCATTTTACCACAGTTTGTAATTTTAGCTTTTTTCTAAAATGGATAGTTTGCATTCTTTTAATATTTATTTTGGGTAAA
>CM063499.1:72444049-72446549 GCA_032207245.1 Pardosa pseudoannulata
AATTTTTGTTAAAGTTCTATTTTTAAATAAATGTTTCCTAGTTTACATCTTTTAAGAATTTCTAAAACAGCTACTTTAGAATAAACGTTTTCAAGTTTACGCACTTTAAAAATTTATATCACTTGTAACATTTCCTGTTACACAGTTGTTTTTAAATAAACATTTTCTAGTTCACACCTTGTATTGATTTCTGTTACTTGTAGCAATTCCTGTGAAAAAGCAATTTTTAAATCAACATTTTCTAGTTTAAACCTTATAACAATTCCGGTTACTTGTAAGAATTTCAGGAAAAAAGCCATTTTTAAATAAACATTTCTCGTTTACACCTAAGAATTTCTGTTAAACAGCTATTTTTTAAATAAACATTTTCTAGTTTACACCTTGTAAGAATTTCTGTTAAAAAGCTATTTTTAAATAAACATTTTCTAGTTTACATCTTATAAGAATTTCTAAAACAGCTATTTTTAAATAAACATTTTCTGTTTTAAACCTTGTAATAATTTATGTTACTTGTAACTATTTCAGGGAAAAAGTTATTTTTAAATAGACATTTCTCGTTTACAACTTATAACAATTTCTATTATTTGTAAGAATTTCTGTTAAAAAGCTATTTTTAAATAAACATTTTTTTTAGTTTATAAATTGTAACATTTTCTGTTCCTTGTACTAATTTCTGTTAAACAGCTATTTTTAAATAAACATTTTAACCTTTTTTTAAATAAACATTTTCTGTTTTAAACCTTGTAATAATTTATGTTACTTGTAACTATTTATGTTAAAAAGCTATTTAAAAAGACATTTTCTAGTTTACACCTTGTAACAATTTCTGTTAAACAGCTATTATTAAATAAACATTTTCTAGTTTACACCTTGTAAGAATTTCTGTTAAACAGCTATTTTTAAATAAACATTTTCTAGTTTACACCTTGTAAGAATTTCTGTTAAACAGCTATTTTTAAATAAACATTTTCTAGTTTACACCTTGTAACAATTTTTGTTAGACTGCTATTTTCAAATAAACATTTTCTAGTTTACATCTTATAAGAATATCTAAAAGAGCTACATTTGAATAATCATATTTTAGTTTATACCTTGTAAGAATTTCTGTTAAACAGCTATTTTTAAATAAACAATATTTTAGTTTATACCTTGTAAGAATTTCTGTTAAACAGCTATTTTTAAATAAACAATATTTTAGTTTACACCTTGTAACAATTTCTGCTAGACAACTATTTTTAAATAAGCATTTTCTAGTTTACACCTTGTAAGAATTTCTGTTAGACAGCTATTTTTAAATAAACATTTTCTAGTTTACACTTTGTAACAATTTCTGTTAGACAACTATTTTTAAATAAACGTTTTCTAGTTTACACCTTGTAAGAATTTCCGTTAAACAGCTATTTTTAAATAAACATTTCTAGTTTACACCTTGTAAGAATTTTTGTTAAACCGCTATTTTTAAATAAGCATTTTCTAGTTTACACCTTGTAAGAATTTCTGTTAGACAGCTATTTTTAATTAAACATTTTCTAGTTTACACTTTGTAATAATTTCTCTTAGAGAGTTATTTTTAAATAAGAATTTTCTAGATTACACCTATTATTAAAACCTAATTCCACATATTTTTCATTAGACCTTTCATCGACATTTTGGATGAGATCAGGATATTAAAAGCACTTGATGAATGTCGAAGAAATATCCAGGGGAAAATACAATGAATTCATTGGAGAAAAATTTAACCATTTACCAAAAAATAGCACATTGAATATTATCGAAAATATCTAATAAAGACACATAACTTTAATTTGATTTTGGCACCCTAGACTGAGTATTCAAAATTTGAAATAACTTTTAAAAGACGGGAAAATTTTTCACATTTATAAAATAAAGTGCTCGGCAAACACCCGTTTAATCGTAATATTTAAAATAAATATAAAAGTGTACAGCAGTAAAAAGCTTTAATCTCCAGGCACTACTTCTCAATATTTACTTTCTACAAAAATGAAATGTATGAACTTTAGAGAATTACGCTTTCTTCTTCTATTTTATTCTAAGAGTTATCGATTTGTACTTAAAACATAACTTGATGTTTAAATTTTAATAGTTTTATCTTAAGTTCGTTAACTCCATGACTGTGACAGATTTTACTACAAGGCGATTTCACGCAGCAGGGTACATCTAAACTTATGATAATTCTGTCTTTAGTTTCAAATGGAAGGTCAGTTTATTGTTTGTTTATTGGTTGTTGTAAACATGAAAATGAATGGAAATTACATTATAGTAGTTCAGGACGTTGCATCAAATTGCTTTATACAATACAAGTAACACGAGAGGTAAATGTCTGTAATTTTATTACAATAAGCTATAAATATTTTACAGTTTTGCCCTCAGATCTCTTGAGTTTAAGATAAAGGTACATAATTTAAGACTATAAGTAATTTGAGAAGTATATTTAAATTCTTCTAATTTCTCATATTCTTTAATTTAGCAGCATATTTAC
>CM063499.1:72454049-72456549 GCA_032207245.1 Pardosa pseudoannulata
GCGTGACCTCAGCCCCTTTCTTTAAGCCGCCTATGAATTGTACTTGTAGTCACTGAAGCACTAGTTGCACGTACAATCGATGATAATGATACATGATAATCGATGATAATCGATGATAATGATACATGATAATCGATGATAATCGATGATAATGAGCAGATGTCTAGGCTAACCGCTTTATTCTTGACTCTGTTTTCGGCCATGGTTCACCCATTCCTGCCAACATCGTCTAATAGTGGCATCAATACTGCCCAAATGTCTAGAGATTTGCATTTAGACGAACCGGCTTCTTTGGGCCCATCTACACGTTCCTCTCTCAAACGCTGACATCTGCGCATGTCGTTCGAGCACATATATTTGAGGTATAGTTACTGTCTACCTCGAGTACACGGAACGAAATTCACAAAGAATTTATGACCTGGAATCGAAATTTCTCCTCTTAAATATCCTGCTAGTTGCGCAGATAAGATGCGCTGTAGCGACACACGTTCGTTCATTCTTCTCGGTGCGTCGTTTTTCTCGTCTAAGAGTGTACAAGAAAATTCTTCCCCACTGAAATGGTATAGAGGGCAGAGAACCTTTAAACCTTCAAAAAATCGATTTTTAGTTTTAGATTTTATGTGAATTTTTTTTTGGACATTTATAAACCGATTATAGAAACCGCATGCACTAGTTCACAACATTTTTTTTTATTTATGTGGATTTTTGTATGACGCTGTACGGTTGCCACTCCCATTTATAAAAGTGTCACTGTTTGCATTTTATGAGATTCATGATATTAGTACGTCATGTTTTCCCCTTAACTCAATGATTATTTCTGACCATTTTCCTTCGTGTTTTTATTTATTTTTTAATATATTTCAGATGAAGCAGTAAAAATTCTCAACTTCATTCGATATTTCTGTTTACATGTGCTTTTAAGGTTTCAGTTCTTTGAATTTGCTTGCGTTATTTTACTTAGTAAGACCGTATCACTTTAGTGTTCTAATTAATTTTTTGTTAAAATTTGAATATGGAATTTCAAAGTAAAATAAAATATGGTAAAATGCCAAAGAAGATCAAAAGACAGCAATTTCATGGTAGTCAATTTACTACTCATCCTGGTGTTTCTGATTAAATTAATACTGAAGAATAGAGTGCGCCTTGGCAAATTTGGCGAAATTATTGGCAATGTTTATTGAAACACAAAGATATTCCATCCGAACACTGTTTATCTTGGTTTTTGAGAGACTTTTTTTAATGTAGAGTGTACTATTGTAATAGCAGTATATATGTTTACTTAACCAAAACCACTTAGAAACGGGCATTTATGGGCAATTACTCCCTTAACAGTTTACAAAGCCAGCACCTTCAAATTATTAAACATTTGCTATAGTGAACCATTAACGTTTCATGATACCTAATTATTTTAATCAAAAGGCCCAATTAATATATAAGAAATGTGTTCAACAAGAAGAGCTGGATACAAATAAAATGTAAATTAAAGTATAGATTCACAAACATGTAGCCTGTCATATGACTGGATCAGTAAAATTTTTAATTTTCCAGAATATTAAATACCCTATGAGGCAGTTCAACAAATGGTTTCTTTTATGGCTGAGAATTACCTGGTACAAGCACAATAATTTGTTTATCTTCATACTCCTCTAAAGTCTCCCGATGCTGGGAATGCACTTTAGAATCACATTGGATTCATTTAGTCACACCGTGTGGTTACATAAAAAAACACAGACGAACAAACTTCTTAATTTTCAAAGATATATAACTTAAACGCTAGATATTTACAAGTCCGTGAAATGGATTCCTAGACTTTTATGAAAAGAATTTTTTGTTCATACCGGTGATAAAATTTTTATTGCTACAAAAGATAATCGATGATTGAATTTAAAATTAACACATATGTAACTAATCAATTATTTAATCCAAATATGAAAGAAAATTATTTATATAATATCTAAGTTCAGTAATAAAACGGATGAAAATAATGCAGACGATATTTAAATAATTTAAAATTAGAAATAATTCAATGGGATGGTTAAATTAATGACGTCCTAATGCTAGAATAAATGTTATATTCGTTCTATTTATTATGTGATAAATTAATACATTTAATCGCCTGCTCTTAACTGGGGAAAATATGTCTTGAAATAATGGAATTGAACGATCAAAAAGGGGGAAGGGGAGGATTTCGAACGTTTTAAAGACGACAGTATTTTTTGCTGTGATATGAAGCATATTTATACCAATTTATTTTAGATTTTGGTTTGATCTGGAGTGCTACGTTCTACTTTTTTGCAACACGAGGGCTAATGAGACCGGGACCTACAGCTTAAAGCCGATTCCGAACGGCTACGAACATCCATGCCACTGTGGGATTCGAACCCACGAACTCTGGTACAGAAGGCCAGCACCCTAACCAGTCGGCCATCGCCAATTTATTTTAGAATAGGATCGATAGTTTAGGAGAAGATAAACTTTACTCGCATCGAATTTTGCTAAC
>CM063499.1:72466549-72471549 GCA_032207245.1 Pardosa pseudoannulata
CATATATATGTGTGTGTGTGTGTAGATAGAAAGAGAGAAGAATAAATATACAGATATAGATATTCATATATATACACACATATAAATATGTGGATATACATACACACAAATATATATAAATATATACTTGTGTATATATGTGTGTATAGAAAGAGAGATGAAAAACATATAGATATACGTATTATATTATAAATACAAATGATTATGAAAATATGCATACACACATGTATAACTATATATACATATATGTATGTGTGTGTGCGTGTCTGTATAATACATCAAAATTTTCACTTCAAATATCTATCTGGAATTCTCAGGAGTGTTCGCTGATTTAAATTCTTTTTACCCGTCTCCCATAACTAAAGCTAAATTAAATGCTAATTTCATAACTACATAATAGGTATGAAAGTATATATTATAGATACACAATGATTATATAAGTATATGTTACAACTACACATTGTGTATATAAGTATATGTTATGATTGCATAATGTGCATGAAAGTGTATTTTATAACTATACAATGTATATGTTAGTATATTTTAAGTCTACACAATTTTTATGAAAGTATTTGCTATAAATACACAATGTGCATGTAAGTATATGTTAAAACTACGCAATGTGTATGGAAGTATATATTATAACTGCACAATATGTATGAAAGTAAATGTTATAACTGCACAATGTGTGTGAAAGTATATAAGTACAGATTGTGTATGACAGTATATGTTACATCTACACAATGTGTATTTAAGTATATGTTATAACTACACAATGTGTATGTAAGTATATGTTATAAATACACAATGTGTATGTAAGTATATGTTATAAATACACAAAGTGTATGAAAGTATATGTTAAAACTACGCAATGTGTATGGGAGTATATATTATAACTGCACAATGTGTATGAAAGTATATAAGTACAGAGTGTGTATAAAAGTATATGTTACAACTACACAATGTGTATGTAAGTATATGTTATAACTACACAATGTGTATGTAAGTATATGTTATAACTACACAATGTGTATGTACGTATATGTTATAAAGACACAATGTGTATGCAAGTATATGTTAAAACTACACAATGTGTATAAAAGTATATGCTAAAACTACACAATGCTTATGGAAGTATAAATTATAACTACACAATATGTATGAAAATATATGTTATAGCTACAGAATGTGTATATGAGTATATGTTATAACTACATAATGTGTATGAAAGTATATGTTAAAACTACACAATGTATATGTAAGTATATGTTATAGATACACAATGTGTATAAAAGTATATGATATAAGTACACAATGTGTATGAAAGTATATATTATAACTACACAATGTATATATAAGCAAATGTTATAGATACATAATGTGTAAATAAGTACATGTTTTAACTAAACAATGTGTATGTAAGTATATGCTATGACTACATAATGTGTATGAAAGTATATGTAACTATACAATGTGTATGTAAGTATATTTTATATCTGCACAATATAAACGTATGTGGTGCACAACGTATATATAAGTATAACTACACAAAAAAATAAAATGTTGAAAACATAAATTTCTAAAATTATAAAAATTGAAGATTTTCAAAACCAAAAAAGTTTGAAGAGAAAACGACTAAAATCAGAAAACTATTTATTAAAGTTACTTTAGACTATTTAGTAAAATATTACCATGAAATTTTAAATATTCTGTGGCTATTGTTACTAAATTTATTCGATGGTATTCAAAAGGCTTAAAAATTTACCAGTTAAGTTGAAAAAAAAGGTGAAATCTGCTTAAATATTTAAGTGTAAGAATAACATATAAATGAACTTAGAGAAAACTTATACATTTTAAGCATGTTGTTTTAAAAATTCATGAATTTCATCTCATTGAATGAGGTTTGAGAGAAAGAAGATTTTATGAGTTGCATTTTCGTGAAAATTTAATAGCCTTGAGTTTTATTTCATAGTAGAACGTTTTCACTCAGTTTTCCACTGCACCAAAACTTATAAAAAGTACACCTATACTGAAAGAAGGAATTTGAATTTACAGTTAAATGAACAAATACGTCTATTTTTAATAATATCACAAGTTCGTGGTCTTTAAGATGACATTTGACCTTTAGAGCAAATTTTTTCTTTTAAGTGAATTTCCTTGAAGATTGATTATGTTATTAGTACTATTTATATATATATATATATATATATATATATATATATATATATATATATATATTTAAAAATAAGGCAAAATACTAATTAGATTTCGAGTTATTAATTATTAACTAATTCATAAATAGCTTAATTGAAATTGCTCCAGGCGCATCAATTTTGCATAAAATATGATAAAAAAAATTTAAGTATACCTTATAGACTTTACAAAAAAACGTAGCTGTTTCCATAAACATTCATAGAAAATATAAAGAGAAAAAAAAATAATTATGATGATGATACCCATATAAATATATACATTTTCTTAATTAACTAAAACCATTGAGAAATCAGGAATTTATTTACATTTATGGGCAATTAATTCGTTAACAGTTTACAAATCCAACAGATAGAAAATATTAAAAATTTATCCAGAGTGAACCTTTATTTGTTCAATATATCTAATATTTTTAAGCCTTAGAAGCATTTAATATATAAGAAATAGGTTCCACAAAGATAGCTGGATACAGATATAATATAAATTAAGGCGACAGTGGACCTTTAGAGCAAGCTTTTTTTTCTTTTAAATGAATTAATTTCCTTCAAGATTGACTATATTATTAGTACTATTGATATATAAATATTTTAAAAATTTGAAGGCAAAATATTAATTAGTTTTGGAGTTATTAATTATTGTTTCATTATTAGCTTAAATGAAAATGCTCCAGGCGTATCAATTTTGCATAAAAATATTATAAACAAATTTTTAAGTATACTTATAGAAAAATGTAGCTGTTTCTATAAACATTCATAGAAAATATAAAGAGAAAATAAATAATGATACCCATATTTTGCAGAATAAACAGCTATTGATATTTATTAAAATGCATAACTAACGTATTATATGCTTCAAAACATACCTGTTTCAACTAGAATTTATTTTATAAACTCTAACGGAAATAATACTGGTATTTCAGAGACAATGATCTATTTTCAATGCACCTGGAGTACTTTAAACATTTGTAATACATGAAAATTTTACTTCTGAGTCAACAGCATTTGAAGTTATTATTGCTATACCCATAAGTAATGATAAGCTTATTATACCCATAAGTAATGATAAAATGATGGGAATGAAAAAATTATTTTTGCTCCGTATTCCTAATGATATATTCTTTCACTCTTCACTAAAATCGAAAATTCGAATTTTCGGTCGATTTTAGCCAATTTGTAAGTCCACCATCATCTTAATCGTATATATTATTACAAAATAAGCAAATATGTCTACTTTGGCTTTTTATTAGCTACTATATTTTTGTATCCAAATTTAACGACTTAGCAATAATTTTGGCGACATATATGGCAACTTGGCAACCGTTTTAAACACATATTTGGTGTGACCAGATACTTCTACAAACTTCAAAAACCGAAAATATCTCTAAATGTTTCTGAGACTATATATACTGACTAATTCACCACATGTTGTCAATCTGTTAGTAGACTTCAAATTTCAAAGACGTGTTGCTTTGCCTCGTCACGCTGTAGAGAATTAGCGCTTCTTGTGTTTTAGTGTTTTTGTATGAGCTGTTCATTGAATTTTGCCAAAGTTGTGGATTAGTGTAGTCTATCTGTTCCAAACTGTATCGTTTAGGGATGTACTTTGTGACTGAACTCCACTGAATTATGACCTTTTTGCTATGTTTCTTGCTTCATCTTATCCTAAGTCCATTTAATAGCCGAACTACATAAATAGGAGAGAAGTGCGCAGTAAGACACACACTTATATATATATATATATATATATATATATATATATATATATATATATATATATATATATATATATATACATATATATATATATACATATATGTATATATATATATATATATATATATATACATATATATACATATATATATATATTTATTTATATATATGAATATATTTATATATATGTTTATATATATAGATATATAAATATATAAATATATATATACATATATATGAATATATATGTATGTATATATACATACATATATATATATATATACATATATATGAATATATATGTATGTATCATATATATATGTGTGTATATATATACATATATACGTATGTGTATATATACATACATATGTATGTATATATATACATACATATATATACATATATATATGTGTGTATATATACATATATATATACATATATATATATATATATATATATATACTATATATACATATATATATATATATATATATATATATATATATATATATATATGTATATATACATATATATATATATTTATTTATATATATGAATATATATATATATGTTTATATACATAGATATATAAATATATAAATATATATATATATATGAATATATATGTATGTATATATATATACACACACACACACATATATATATAGGAATATATATGTATGTATATATATATATATATACATATACATATATATACATATACATATATATACATATACATATATATACATATATATATATATATATATATATATACATATACATATATATATACATATACATATATATATATATATATATATATATATACATATATATATATATATATATATATATATATATATATACATATACATATATATATATATATATATATATATATATACATATACATATATATATATATATACATATATATATATATATATATATATATATATATATACATATACATATACATATATACATATACATATACATATATATATATATATATATATATATATATATACATATATATATATATATATATATATATATATATATATACATATA
>CM063499.1:72476549-72499049 GCA_032207245.1 Pardosa pseudoannulata
TTATTCTGTGGGGACTCTTAAAAGACCAGGTGTACCGCCACTATCCAGAAACAATTGAATAACTGGAACAGTACATCTGTTCTGCATGTGAAGCCATCGCGCTTGAGACGTTTACACGGGTTTCTGATAATTTCTTTCTGAGAATACGTTATATTATTTCTGAGCCTGGTGGATATCGGAAAAAATATCCTAGTTTAGATATTTCCAGATTGCAGCGCCATCTGTTGTGGAACATTGTAACTCATTTTGAAAGTTTGTGTGCCTGAAAATTTAATATTGCCTCAAGCATATTGCAATAAACTGTGTATTCTATCACTGTCCATTTATTTTTTATTGATTTTTTCAAATATACCAGTCATTTTTGAAACACCCTGTATATTAAAGAAAATTTAAAAGTTTCTTTTAAACGTTCCAAATTCTTTTAAAAGGTTTTTCTCATAAGCTCCAAAGTTTATTTCATCAGTTTACGAAACTTACGTCAATTTATTTTCATCGATTTATGAAAATATGTAGTTTTACAAGAGGAATATAATGTTGCAAATAAATTTTTAGAAAATTGAATTGATACGAGATACGAGAATGTAAAGAAAATACTCTTTCTGCACATGTTTTAAATATAACTATATTTTTATTACATACTTTTTAGCTATTGTTACTGGACAACTTATTTTTAAAAATTCAAATGTATATTTAGAAAATTTAAAAGGAAATCAGCATTATATTGAGTTTTATTTCAGACAATATCATGATGTAGCCGGAATACGCATTTTAAAATAAAACATTTGAAACCAAATAAGAAAATAAGTTCAAATTAAAAAACTTTTATGCATTGATTTATGAATAATTTTTAAAAAACTATACATAATAATATCTTTAACAAATTTTTTAATCATACATAAAAAAAATATATATATACAATGTTACATCGCGTATTAACATTTGTGAAAAATTTACATTAGCAAACACTTTTTTCTTCCTCTTACACCTTTTTTTTCAAAAGTTTTTTCAATTTTTTAAAAAATAGCTGTTCCTAGAAAGATTTTAAACGAGGGTGGATTTATAAGAACTTTTAAGCACTTCATCCAAGATTGGAAAGAAAATTCTCATCTTACTAAGCTTTTCTATTAAACTTATTGTATGCTGCCATCTAGTGGTGAAATTGTCAACTTTTAGTTATTCCTAACAAAAATTCAGAAATAAGTTCCAATTTCGCTTCTCTATTTCAAAAATAAAATAAATAAATAAATAAAAAATTACAACTGTTTTAAAATAAAATAATATAATATTAGATTTTTCAAGCCATGGAATTATGTAATTTTTAATGATATGTTGAATAAGCAAACCATACCTTTTTTATTTGACGTAAAATTTCATTCAACTTAGAATAAATGATTTTTTTTTCAAGAATTACAATTTTATAATAACTGGTACAGTTCTAATATATAATTTACTCAATTTAATTTTTTGAAACTAGTAAAAAATAATCTTGTAATACTAATCCAAAATAACTTTATAAATGATTTAAAAGAAAATTTCGTTTCATAATTTGCAGATGAAAAAATCGTGAACGCCGATAAGAGTAACTGAAATTTAACTTAGTGCATTACACTTACCAATTTCTTTCTTAGTTTTGTGTAATATATAAATACCTTAGTATAAAATTTAACTTGGTAAAATATTTAAGACTTGCAGATCATAAAATATTTCGAATTTATAAAGGATAGTCTTTATTAAATCAGCAAGAAAGTTAGATAGAATCTGCCATTTAAGTTTTAAAAGTTTAAAATAATTATATGTAACTTTTTTAATAGAGTTTTTTTTTTAGGTCTGAATTATTAATTTATAAATCATAATACCACTCATAATTCAACACACAAATGTCTCTTAAACTTAACTGCAATTTACATCACTAGATGGCAGCACTACACAGTTTGCATTTCTGTCCAAAAAATAATTACATATTTACCTTCTTACATCTAAACAAAGAATGTTAAATGTCTTGGACATACACATGTAGTGAAATTTCATGTAAATCGTTATAATTTGATGACATGGAGAACATTTTTAAAAATTTTACAGCTTTAATTAGAACGAATAAAATACAAATCGTATTAATTACTAAATTATAAAATATGGAATAAATGCTTTTAAATAAAGAAAGCCTTTTTTGAATGAATTTATTTTTTCCTAATTTTAACTTATAAACAATCTTGACATAATAAAGAGAGTAACTTTAATGATTTTTTATAAGTATGTAATCTTTCTGAACTTAAATAAAACTATAGTACTTATACATTATTGAATATACACGTTCTATTTTCTATTTAAATGTAAATTAAAAAATGATCTCAAACTTTATTTTATTGTAATAATTTAGCTATTTTTAAATTATTTCAAATTATTTTATTTGGATACACTCTTCTAAAAATCTGGTAAATATATATTTTCAATTTAGGAAAAAATAGATTAACAGGTAATAATTAATAATAATCTTTCGTGTCTTTAATGAGAAAATTAAAAAATTAATAAAAACTAATATGTGTAATTGTATATTATTATAACTATATGATTATTCCGGGGAATTATCTTATTTTTATAAGCATTACTAAAGAGAATATTAGATCATTATTACGTATTATAACTATAATTAATGGGCATAAAAAGTCGAAGTTTCAACTGCATGTGAATACGTCAATATTCTATTTTCATTCTTGTAGAACATATCTTTATAGTAGAGTGTAATTGCAGTAAAAATGGATATGCAGAACTAAGTGTTACAACAGTCATAAATGAAAACTATTAACATTTTAGGGTTGATATTGTTTCAGTTATACCTGGCCAAGTTAATATATGCTACACTGAATTTTTTTGTTTTTAATGTAATACATATTGCAGTGAAAGTGGGGAGGTGTATAACTAGATGTTATACCCGCAATAAATCCCAAATACTCAAAGGGATTCATATGACTTTTAAAGAATTTCTACATAAATGTTTGTTAAAATTGTATTTTCTTCTTCATAACCTTTATTTTTATTTATTTTTTTATCTTCAAAACTAACCATTTAATTTAAAATTCACTCCACAAACTTGTTTGGAATTATTCAGAAAATATAAGAAAAAATGGTGTTCAAATATTTAGAAATTAATAAAAAGAAAGTTTTTTTTTAAATTTCAAAACTTTTTAAAAGAAAATTATTAATAATATATCCAAGATAATTTGATTTATTTCTCAAAATTCATGTACGTAACGCTATCATTTTAGAATCTGCATAGAATTTTATAAAATAACCTTAAATTTAAAAAAAAAATGCTTAAAGGGTACTGAGTATTCATGAACAGGTCCCGGTACCATTAGTTATCGCTTAACAAAATGTGGACAGTAGTGGTACAAGCAGTAAGAAACCGTTTAATTGCTTGCAAATGTTGCTTCACTGTGGTACTTTTTTTAGACAAAAAAAATAGAAAATCTAGCCAAGAATTCTTTATTTCTTTCTCAAAATCCACGTAGGTAAAAGTATTATTTTAGAATCTGCAGATAATTTAATAAAATATCCTCAAATAAAAAAAAATCTCTAAAGTGTACCGAGTACTCATGAGTACGTCCCGGTATCATTTGTCATTGCCTACCAAAATGTGAGCTGTATTGTACCAAGATGTACTAAAGCGTTTACTTTGACTGTAAATGTTGTTTCACTGTGGTGCATTTAATAGTCAAAATACTGGAAATCTAGCCAAGAAATGATTATTTCTTTCTAAAAATCATTTTAGAGTCTGCAGAGAATCTAATAAATCAACATTAATCAATAATAAAAAAAAATCCAAAGTGTACTGAGTTCTCATGAGTAGATCCCGGTACCATTAATTATTATTTAGCATAGTGATCCAAACTATAAGTAACAGTTTAATTTGACTGTAAATGTTGCTTCACTGTGGTACTTTTATTAGACAAAAAATAAGAAATCTATCCCCCCCCCAAAAAAAAATTATTTCTTACTCAGAATATTATTTCACTCTTCAGGGAATTTAATAAAACAGCCTTAAATGTAAAAAAAAAAAAAATAAATAAATAAAAATAAAAATAAAAAAAAAGTCTAAAGGGTACCGAGTACTCATGAGTAGGTCCCGGTATCATTTATTATTTCGTATCAAAATGTGGCCTGTAGTGTACCAAGCTGTACGAAAGCTTTTACTTTGACTGTAAATGTTGCTTCAATGCGCTACATTTAATGGACAGGAAAAAAAAAAAAAATAAAATGAAATCTAACCAAGAAATTTTTTTTCAAAAAATCATTTTAGAATCTGCAGAGAGTTTGATAAAATAATTTTGAATAATAATAATAATAATAAATCTAAAGAGTACCGAGTCCTCATGAGTAGGTCATTGTACCATTATTTATAGGTGGGCATAGTGGTCTAAGCTATAAGGAACCGTTTAATTTGACTGCAAATGTTACTTCACTATGGCACTTTTATTAGACAAATAATAGAAAGTCTAGGAAAAAAAAATTTTATTTCCTACTCAAAATAATCTTTCACTCTTCAGGGAATTTAATAAAACAGCCTTAAATGTAAAAAAAAAAGGTCTAAAGGGTACCAAGTACTCATGAGTAGGTCCCGGTATCATTTATTATTGCGTATCAAAATGTGGCCTGTAGTGTACCAAGCTGTACGAAAGCTTTTACTTTGACTGTAAATGTTGCTTCAATGCGCTACATTTAATGGACCAAAAAAAAAAAATGAAATCTAACCAAGAAATTTTTTTTTTCTTTCAAAAAATCATTTTAGAATCTGCAGAGAGTTTGATAAAATAATTTTGAATAATAATAATAATAATAATAATAAATCTAAAGAGTACCGAGTCCTCATGAGTAGGTCCCTGTACCATTATTTATAGGTGAGCATAGTGGTCTAAGCTCTAAAGAACCGTTTAATTTGACTGCAAATGTTACTTCACTATGGCACTTTTATTAGACAAATAATAGAAAGTCTTGCAAAAAAAAAAAAAAAATTCCTACTCAAAATAATTTTTCACTCTTCAGGGAATTTAATAAAACAACCTTAAATGTAAAGAAAAGATCTAAAGGGTACCGAATACTCATGAGTAGGCCCCGGTATCATTTATTATTACATATCAAAATGTGGGCTGAAGTGTACCAAGCTGTACGAAAGCGTTTACTTTGACTGTAAATGTTGCTTCAATGCGCTACATTTAATGAACCAAAAAAAAAAAAAAATGAAATCTAACCAAGAAATTTTTTTTCAAAAAATCATTTTAGAATCTGCAGAGAGTTTGATAAAATAATTTTGAATAATAATAATAATAATAATAAATCTGAAGAGTACTGAGTCCTAATGAGTAGGTCCCTGTACCATTATTTATAGGTGAGCATAGTGGTCTAAGCTCTAAAGAACCGTTTAATTTGACTGCAAATGTTACTTCACTATGGCACTTTTATTAGACAAATAATAGAAAGTCTAGCAAAAAAAAAAATTTCCTACTCAAAATAATTTTTCACTCTTCAGGGAATTTAATAAAACAGCCTTAAATGTAAAAAAAAAGGTCTAAAGGGTACCGAGTACTCATGAGTAGGTCCCGGTATCATTTATTATTGCGTATCAAAATGTGGCCTGTAGTGTACCAAGCTGTACGAAAGCTTTTACTTTGACTGTAAATGTTGCTTCAATGCGCTACATTTAATGGACAAAAAAAAAAAAAATGAAATCTAACCAAGAAATTTTTTTTCAAAAAATCATTTTAGAATCTGCAGAGAGTTTGATAAAATAATTTTGAATAATAAAAATAATAATAAATCTAAAGAGCCCCGAGTCCTCATGAGTAGGTCCCTATACCATTATTTATAGGTGAGCATAGTGGTCTAAGCTATAAAGAACCGTTTAATTTGACTGCAAATGTTACTTCACTAAGGCACTTTTATTAGACAAATAATAGAAAGTCTAGCAAAAAAAAAAAAAAAAATTATTTCCTACTCAAAATAATTTTTCACTCTTCAGGGAATTTAATAAAACAGAATTAAATGTAAAGGAAAGATCTAAAGGGTACCGAATACTCATGAGTAGGCCCCGGTATCATTTATTATTACATATCAAAATGTAGGCGGAATTGTACCAAGCTTTACGAAAGCGTTTATTTTGACTGTAAATGTTGTTTCACTGTAGTACATTTAATAGACAAAATAATAGAAAACTAGCCAAGAAATGATTATTTCTTTCTAAAAATCATATTAGTGTCTGCAGAGAATTTAATAAAACAACCTTAATAAATAATAATAAAAAATCTAAAGAGTACCGAGTTCTCATGAGTAGATCCCGGTACCATTAGTTATTGTTTAACATAGTGGTTCAAGTTTTACTTAAGAGTCTAATTTGAGTGTAAATGTTGCTTCACTTTGGCACATATACTGACAAAAGTAGGACGTCTAGCCAAAAAAATTTGCAATGTGTTCTAATCAAAATCATTTTTATATCTGCAGGGAATTTAATAAAAGAGCCTTAAATTTAAAAAAAAAAATGTCTAAAGAGTAACCGATACTCATGAGTATGCCCCAGTATCCGTTGTCATTACTTACCAAAATGTGGAATGTAGTGTACCAAGGTGTACGAAATTGTTTACTTTGACTGTAAATGTTACTTCACTGTAGTGCATTTAATGGACAAAGAAGATGAAATCTAGCGAAGAAATTTATATTTCTTTCTCAAAGTCATTTTAGAATTTGCAGAAAACTTAATAAAACAACCTTAAATAAAAAAAATCTAAACAGTACCGAGTCCTCAAGATTAGGTTCTGGTACCATTAGTTATTGGTTAGTACAGTGGTCCAAGTTATACGGAACCGTTTAATTTGACTGTAAATGTTGTGTCACTGCGGTACTTTTACAAGATAAAAAATAGTAAGTCTAGCAAAAATATTTTACTTCTTACTCCAAACTATTTTTTAATCTGCAGAGAATTTAATAAAACAGCCTTAAATTTAAAAAGCAAAATCTAAAGGGTATCGAGTACTCATGAACAGGTCCTGGTATCATTCATTGGGTAGCAAATTGTGGGCTGTATTGTTCCAAGCAATATGAAATATTTTCTTTGTTTTCCTATAGATATTGCTTCACTGCCGTACTTTATATAGACAAAAAGTAGGCAATCTAGCCAAGAAATTTTTACTTCTTTCTCAAAATCTACGTAAGTAATAGTATAATTTTAGAATCTGCAGATAATTTAATAAAATAACCGCAAATAAAACAACATAAAATAAAAAGAGTCTAAATGGTACCTCATGAGTAGATTCCAGTATCACTAGCCATCGATTATAGAAATCTGGACTATAGTCCTCCAAGCAGTGCGAAACCGTTTACTTTGCCTGTAAATGTTGCTTCACTGTGGTACTTTTACTAAACAAGAACTAGGAAACCTAGTTAAGAAATTGTTATTTCTTTCTCAAAGTCATTTTAGAATTTGCAGAAAACTTAATAAAACAACCTTAAAAAAAAAAAATCTAAACAGTACCGAGTCTTCAAGATTAAGTCCTGATATCATTAGTTATTGGTTAGTATAGTAGCCCAAGTTATACGGAACCGTTTTATTTGACTGTAAATGTTGTGTTACTGCGGCACTTTTACTAGATACAAAATTGTAAGTATAGCAAAAATATTTTATTTCTTGCTCCAAATTATTTTTGAATTTTCAGAGAATTTAATAAAAGAGCCTTAAATTAAAAAAAATCTAAAGGGTATCGAGTACTCGTGAACAGGTCCTGGTATCATTCATTGGGTAGCAAATTGTGGGATGTATGTTCCAAGCAATATGAAATATTTTCTTTTTTTTCCTATAAATATTGCTTCACTGCCGTACTTTATCTAGAAAAAAGTAGCCAATCTAGTCAAGAAATTTTTATTTGTTGTGCAAAATCTAAGCAGGTAATAGTACAATTTTAGAATCTGCAGATAATTTAATAAAATAACCGCAAATAAAACAACAGAAAATAAAAAAAAGTCTAAATGGTACCAAGTCCTCATAAGTAGATTCCAGTATCTCTAGCCATCGAGTATAGAAACTTGGACTATAGTCCTCCAAGCAGTGCGAAACCGTTTACTTTGCCTGTAAATGTTGCTTCACTGCGGTACTTTTACTAAACAAGAACTAGGAAATCTAGCCAAAAAATATTTATTTATTTCTAAAAATCATTTTAGGATTTGCAGATAATTTCATAAAACAGCCTTAAATTTAAAAAAAAATCTTTAAAGGGCACCGAATCCTCATGAGTAGGTAATTATTCACCACTTAGCAAGATGTGGACTGTACTGGTCCAAGCTATTCTAAGCCATTTACTTTGACTGTAAATGTTGCTTCACTGCGGTACTTTTACTAAACAAGAACTAGGAAATCTAGCCAAGAAATTGTTATTTCTTTCTCAAAATCACTTTAGGATTTGCAGATAATTTAATAAAACAGTCTTAAATAAAAAAAAAATCTTTAAAGGGCACCAAATCCTCATGAGTAGGTAATTATTCATCACTTAGCAAGATGTGGACTGTACTGGTCCAAGCTATTCGAAGCCATTTATTTACTTTGACTGTAAATGTTGCTTCACTGCGGTACTTTTACTAAACAAGAACTAGGAAATCTAGTCAAGAAATTGTTATTTCTTTCTCAAAATCATTTTAGGATTTGCAGATAATTTAATAAAACAGTCTTAAATAAAAATAAAAAAAAATCTTTAAAGGGCACCGAATCCTCATGAGTAGGTAATTATTCATCATTTAGCAAGATGTGGACTGTACTGGTCCAAGCTATTCGAAGCCATTCACTTTGACTGTAAATGTTGCTTCACTGCGGTACTTTTACTAAACAAGAACTAGGAAATCTAGTCAAGAAATTGTTATTTCTTTCTCAAAATCATTTTAGGATTTGCAGATAATTTAATAAAACAGCCTTAAATTTAAAAAAAAAAATATCTTTAAAGGGCACTGAATCCTCATGAGTAGGTAATTATTCATCACTTAGCAAGATGTGGACTGTACTGGTCCAAGCTAATCGAAGCCATTTACTTTGACTGTAAATGTAGCTTCACTGCGGTACTTTTACTAAACAAGAACTAGGAAATCTAGCCAAGAAATTGTTATTTCTTTCTAAAAATCATTTTTAGAACTTGCAAATAATTTAATAAAACAGCCTTAAATTATATATATATATATATATATATATATATATATATCGTTAAAGGGCACCGAATCCTCATGAGTAGGTAATTATTCATCACTTAGCAAGATGTGGACTGTACTGGTCCAAGCTATTCGAAGCCATTCACTTTGACTGTAAATGTTGCTTCACTGCGGTACTTTTACTAAACAAGAACTAGGAAATCTAGCCAAGAAATTGTTATTTCTTTCTCAAAATCACTTTAGGATTTGCAGATAATTTAATAAAACAGCCTTAAATTTAAAAAAAAAAATATCTTTAAAGGGCACTGAATCCTCATGAGTAGGTAATTATTCATCACTTAGCAAGATGTGGACTGTACTGGTCCAAGCTATTCGAAGCCATTCACTTTGACTGTAAATGTTGCTTCACTGCGGTACTTTTACTAAACAAGAACTAGGAAATCTAGCCAAGAAATTGTTATTTCTTTCTCAAAATCACTTTAGGATTTGCAGATAATTTAATAAAACAGTCTTAAATAAAAAAAAAAAAATCTTTAAAGGGCACCGAATCCTCATGAGTAGGTAATTATTCATCATTTAGCAAGATGTGGACTGTACTGGTCCAAGCTATTCGAAGCCATTCACTTTGACTGTAAATGTTGCTTCACTGCGGTACTTTTACTAAACAAGAACTAGGAAATCTAGCCAAGAAATTGTTATTTCTTTCTCAAAATCACTTTAGGATTTGCAGATAATTTAATAAAACAGTCTTAAATAAAAAAAAAATCTTTAAAGGGCACCAAATCCTCATGAGTAGGTAATTATTCATCACTTAGCAAGATGTGGACTGTACTGGTCCAAGCTATTCGAAGCCATTTATTTACTTTGACTGTAAATGTTGCTTCACTGCGGTACTTTTACTAAACAAGAACTAGGAAATCTAGTCAAGAAATTGTTATTTATTTCTAAAAATCATTTTAGGATTTGCAGATAATTTAATAAAACAGCCTTAAATTAAAAAAAAAATTCTTTAAACTGCACCGAATCCTCATGAGTAGGTAATTATTCATCACTTAGCAAGATGTGGACTGTACTGGTCCAAGCTATTCGAAGCCATTCACTTTGACTGTAAATGTTGCTTCACTGCGGTACTTTTACTAAACAAGAACTAGGAAATCTAGCCAAGAAATTGTTATTTCTTTCTCAAAATCACTTTAGGATTTGCAGATAATTTAATAAAACACTCTTAAATAAAAAAAAAATCTTTAAAGGGCACCAAATCCTCATGAGTAGGTAATTATTCATCACTTAGCAAGATGTGGACTGTACTGGTCCAAGCTATTCGAAGCCATTTATTTACTTTGACTGTAAATGTTGCTTCACTGCGGTACTTTTACTAAACAAGAACTAGGAAATCTAGTCAAGAAATTTTTATTTTTTTTCTCAAAATCATTTTAGGATTTGCAGATAGTTAAATAAAACAAGCTTAAACTAAAAAAAAAAAATCTTTAAAGGGCACCGAATCCTCATGAGTAGGTAATTATTCATCACTTAGCAAGATGTGGACTGTACTGGTCCAAGCTATTCGAAGCCATTTATTTACTTTGACTGTAAATGTTGCTTCACTGCGGTACTTTTACTAAACAAGAACTAGGAAATCTAGTCAAGAAATTGTTATTTCTTTCTCAAAATCATTTTAGGATTTGCAGATAATTTAATAAAACAGCCTTAAATTAAAAAAAAAATTCTTTAAACTGCACCGAATACTCATGAGTAGGTAATTATTCATTACTTAGCAAGATGTGGACTATACTGGTCCAAGCTATTCGAAGCCATTTACTTTGACTGTAAATGCTGCTTCCATGCAAGACTTATACTAGACAGAAAATAGGAAACAGGATGTGGGAAAGAGGAAACCAAAAAATGGTTCCTTTCCTGTGTAACAACTGTACAGCAATTTAATTTTCATTATGTTACGCGAAAGATTCTAATAATTATGTCTCTTTCTGCTGATTCAGTTAGTACTGTTAGACTACACATTTTTTTAATAAATTTTTTATACTGTTGTTTCAAAATGTTTTAAACATTCAACTATCCATGTATGATTATTAAATAAAATATAAGCTGAAAATGGAAACAATAATAATACGTACTAAAAAATTTTGTACAAGTGCAATCATGCTTTTTCATACATTAGTGATTAGTGAGAAGGGAGATCAAGGGAGATACCAGGTGAAGATTTCTAACAAAGATAATTTCAAATTTTTCATGTGAAGGTAATTTCTGTAAAAAATAATTTACATCATACACAAGTGATATGATTTTTCTTTTTTGTAGAAAACACATTTTTTTGTCCATTTATTTTCATTGTCATACTTTAAATTTTTAAAACTTATTTTTACGTGTTTGAAATAATCTGTTCTAACATTCTCAGAAATGCTTTTAAATATTCAGAGTTGTCGAGGTACAAAGGGTTAATTCTTTGCACTCTTTTGTCAAGAGTGACTCGACATAACTTTTTATCTCAGTTCATTTTTCGGGTCTCATCGATGCTTTTCAAATCTAAACCTATGGAAGTTAAAATAGAAAAAATACCTGATGAAAGCAAAAAAACTATTTTATTATTTGTGTGTGTGAAACCTGCAATAGTCTAAATAAAACTGACATTTAACTAAATTTGTCTCTTCATTTTTTTTTATTTTTTAGTTTAAGAAAATTTCAAATTAAATATTTATAAGCGTTAATAAGTACTGTTAACAAAATTGAAATATAATTTTGAGTTGAATGAATTAAGAACAAGTACTGCATAACTCAACTACCCAGACAGTACGTTCTATCACTACATAGAATATTTTTTAGTTTGGATTCATATGGTAAATACTAGAGCACAAATGAAATATACTCCAGTATTTTCCAGGTAAATTTAAACCTACTGGAAGCTTAGAGATCAAAATAAAAGACACAATGTAGTTGAAAATATATTTTAAAATACAGTGACAAGTATGTTCCATACCTTTATAGTATATTGAGTTTGAATTCGTCTGATAGATATTGGAGCGCAAATAAAATAAGTTTTAATATTTGCAGATAAATTTAAACTTGATAAAATCCTAGAGCGTAAAATAAAAAAACAAAACAATGGGGTTGAAAATGTATTTTTCCAAATACAGTGACAAGTAAGTTCCAACACTTTAAAGTATATTATTTTAGTCTAAATTAGTATGGTAAATTATAGAGCGTAAATTAAATAAGCTCAAATTTTGAACTGGATAAAATCTTAGAGCGTAAAATAAAAGACACAATGTGGTTGACAATATGACAATATATTTTTAAATACAAAGACATGTCCGCTCCATCCCTTTATAATATATTACTTGAGTTAGAATTCGTCTCGTAAATTTTAGAGTGTAATAAGCTCGAAATTTGAACTATCAAATTTTTAATTTGCGCTTAAAGCGCAAAATAAAAGACACAGTGTGCTTGAAAATATAGTTTTCAACATACAGTGACAAGAACGTTCCGTCCCTTTATAGTATATTACTTTAGGTTGAATTAGTCTGGTAAATTTTAGAGCATAAATAAGCTCCAAATTTAAACTTGACAAAGACTTAGAGCCTAAAATAGAAGACCCACCGTGGTTGAAAATATATTTTTAAATACAATCACATGTCCGTTCCATCCCTTTATAATATATTACTTGAGTTTGAATTCGTCTGGTAAATTTAAGAGCTTATATTAAATAAGCTCCTAATTTGAATTTGATGAAAGCTTAAAGCGTAAAATAAAAGATACAATGTAGCTAAAAATATATTTTCTAATATACAGTGACCAGTACATTCCGTCTCTTTATAGTATATTACTTTAGGTTGAATTTCTCTGGTAAATTAGAGCGTAAATTAAATAACCTCGAAATTTAAACTAAACAAAACCTTAGAGCATAAAATAAAAGACCTACTGTGGTTGAAAATATATTTCTCATGATACAGTGACAACTACGTTTTGTCCCTTTATAGTATATTACTTTAGTTTGAATTCGTCTGGTAAATTTTAGAACGTTAATTAAATAAGCTCGAAATTTGAGCTTGATAAAAGCTTAGAGCGTAAAATAAAAGTCCCACTATGGTTGAAAATATATTTTTCAGAATAGACAGACAAGCATCTTCCACCCCTTTATAGTATATTACTTTATTTTAATTTGTCTGGTAAATTTTAGAGCGTAAATTAAATATTCTCCAAATTTCAGATTGATAAAACCTTAGAGCTTAAAATATAATACACACTGTTGCTGAAAATATATTTTTCATGATACAGTGACAAGTACGTCCCCCCACCTTTTATAGTATATTACTTTAGTTTTAATTAGTCTGGTAAATTTTAGAGCGTAAATTAAATAATTTCCAAATTTAAACTTAGTAAAAGCTTAGAGCTTAAAATAAAAGACACAATGTAGTTGAAAAAATATTTTTAAATACAATGACATGACTGTTCCATCCCTGTATAATATATTACTTGAGTTTGAATTTGTCTGGTAAATTTTAGAGCCTAAATTAAATAATTTCTAAATTTAAGTTTGATAAAACCTTAGAGCGTAAAATAAAAGACAAACTGTGGTTGAAAATATATTTTTCAGAATACAGTGACAAGCATGTTCCATTCCTTTATAGTATATTACTTTAGTGTGAATACATCTGGTAGATATTGCAGCGTAATTTAAATAAGTTCCAGTATTTGGAGATAAATTTAAGCTTGATAAAGCTTAGAGCGTAAAATAAATAACACAATGCTGTTGAAAATGTATTTTTCAAAATGTAGTGACAAATATGTTCCATCCTTTTATAGTATATTACTTTAGTTTGAATTACTCTGGAAAATTTTAAAGAGTAAATTAAATAAGCTCCAAATTCCAACTTGATAAAAATTTAGAGCGTAAAATAAAATACAAACGGTGGTTGAAAATATGCTTTTTCAAGATACAGCGACAGGTATGATCCATCACTTCATAGTATATTACTTGAGTTTGAATACGTCTGGTAGATACTGAAGCATAAATTAAATAAGTCCCAGTATTTGAAGATAAATTTAAACTTGATAAAAGCGTAGAGACCTTAAAATAAATGACACAATATAGTTGAAAATGTATTTTTCAAAATACAGTGACACGTACGTTCCATCCTTTTATATTATATTACTTTAGTTTGAATTAGTTTGGCAAGTTTTAGAGCGTTAATTAAATAAGCTCCATATTTGAATTGTTAAAAGCTTAGAATGTAAAATAAAAGACACAATGGGGTTGAAAAAAATGTTTTTCAAGATACAATAACAAGTATGTTCCATCCCTTGATAGTATATTACTTTAGTTTGAATTCGTCTGGTGGATGTTGGAGCATAAATTAAATAAGTGCCAGCATCTGCAGATATATTTAAATTTGATAAAAGCTTTAAACGAAAAATAAAAGACAAAATGTGGTTGAAAATATGTTTTTTAAACACAGTGACAAGTACATTCCATTCCTTTATAGTATATTACTTGAATTTGTATTAGTCTGGTAAATTATAGAGCGTAAATTAAATAAGCTCCAAATTTTAACTTGATAAAACCTTTGAGAGTAAAATAAAAGACACAATGTGGTTGAAAATATGTTTTTAAATACAATAACAAGTACGTTACATACCTTTATAATATATTGAGTTGAATTAGTTTGAATTAGGTAAATTTTAGAGCGTAAGCTCCAAATTTGATGTTGATAAAACCTTAGAGCTTAAAATAAAAACACAGTGTGGTTGAACATATATTTTTTAATAAACAGTGACAAGCCTTTTCCATCTGTTTATAGTATATTACTTTAGTTGAATTAGTCTGGTAAATTTTAGAGCGTAATTTAAATAATCTCCAAATTCAAACTTGATAAAACATTAGATCATTAAATAAAAGTCCCACTGTGGTTGAAAACATATTTTTCAAAATACACTCACAAGCATGTTCCATTACTTTATAGCATATTACTTTAGTTTGAATTAGTCTGGTAAATTTTAGAGCGGGAATTAAATAAGCTCCAAATTCCAATTTGATAAAACCTTAGAGTGTAAAATATAAGACACACTGTGGTTGCTAATAATCAAGATCCAATGAGAAGCACATGCCATCCGTATATGATATATTATTTTAGTGTCAAAACATCTGGTAAAAATTGGAGCGCAAATAAAATATACTTCAAAATTTACCAGAAAAATTTCAGCCTAATAAAAGCTTAGAGCATAAAATAATAAGCACAATGTGGATCAAATATTTTCCAAGATGCAATGATATTATTTGCAACGAATTTTCTTTTACTAAACGAAATACCTCATATAATAAAAAGAAAAATCACTACACATAAAAATACCACGATACGAGTGCATTAAAACATTATAAATGTCTCCGAATTCTATGAATCAGAAGTAAGCATTTTTCACATTCGTTCCACATAAATCACCTTTGAATCACCAAATTGAGTGCCTACGCGATGTCACTGCAGACATAAATTAAAAGAATAATCCCCTTTGGATTATTACATTCTGGAAGACATTCACTCACCCAATCAGCAGGCTGCTATACGTCTTCACCCTCAGCAATCGCAACTGTTCGTACATGACGTCCCACCTCGTTTGTTAACTGGCAGGGTGACTGGAACGCATGGACTTAAAAATGGGTGTGCACGGAGGCCCCTTAATGGGTCTCTTAATACGTGTATTTCCTTCACCGAGTTAATTATTTGTCAAATGGGTTGGAAGAGATTCGAGATTTATGAGCAAGCGTCATCCGGACGGCTTTATTACGGTCGGGCTCAAGCTGTGAGAATATAGTTCCGATATCCGAGACATAAAAGGACTTTTGGAAATTACAAATTACGTTTTGGGAAATTTGAAAGACTGGATACTAGAGTGATGGTTATGTCTAATTAACCAGTTTAGGACTAGATTACCAGAAGTTATTTTGAATACAAGGCATTCATATTGTTTGTAAAATCTAAGTACACACATACACACATATATATGTATATATATGTACATATATATATATATATATATAAATATATATATATATATATATATATAAATATGTATATATATATATATATATATATATTTATATATATATATGTACATATATATATATATACATATACATAAATATATATACATATATATATGTATATATATAAATGTATATATATATGTATACATTTATGTAAATGTATACATATATATATGTATATATACAAAAATGTATATATATATATATATACATTTATATATATATATATATATATATATATATATATATATATATACAAAAATTTATATATATATATATATATATATATATATATATATATATATATATATATATATATATATATATATATATATATATATATACATATATACATATATATATATATATGCACGTATGTTTTGAAGCGTTTAGAACCTAACTGTTTACAGAAATTGTATAACGAAAATTTGAAAGATCTTAAAAGAAAATGGTTTTAGAGCTATGAAACGTTTATGTTATACATTTAGGTCTAAAACAATATTCGAGATAAATTATTTATGATCATTTTCTACAAATACAAAACCCCTTTGATTTGTTGTGAAACGTTTCGCTCCTAACTGTAAAACATTCTGTAATTTAAAACATCTTAGAAAATAAATTTAGAGCTACGAGAAAGTTTTACATTTTGATCTAAAACATTTTTTGATATCAGTTATTTATGATCATTTTTTACAAATATGAAATAACTAAGATTGGCTCTGAAGCCTTTAGATCCCAAGTGTAAATTTTTCTGCACTTTGATAGACCTTAAAACAGTTTTCGTGCTATAAAAAGCGTTCATACTATACATTTTGATCGTAAACAATATTTGATATCAGTTATTTATGATCATTTTTCCCAAATATAAAAGCTCTAAGATTGGTTCTGAAACCTTTAGTACCTAACTGTAAATTTTTCTGAACTTTAAAAGATCTTAAAACAGTTTTCGGGCTATAAAAACGTTCATGATATTTTGATCTAAAACAATATTAGAGATCATTTATTTATGATCATTTTCTACAATATAAACCCTCGTTGGTTTGTTATGAAACGTTTAGTTCTTAACTGTAAGATCTTAGGAAACAGAATTAGAGCTACGAAAAACGTTCAGGTTATATATTTTGAACTAAAACATTATTTGATATCAGTTAGGTATGATCATTTTTCACAAATATAAAACCCTAATATTGGTTCCGAAACCTTTAAATCATAACTGCAAAATTTTCTGTACTTTAAAAGACCTTAAAACGCTTTCAGGCTATAAAAATAGTTCATGATATATATTTTGATCTAAAAGAAGATTTGATATCAGTTATTTGTGATCATTTTTCACAAATATAAAAGCTCTAAGATAGGATCTAAATGCATCAGAACCAGTCTTAGAGCTTTTATATTTCTGAAAAATGATCATAAATAACTGATATCAAATATTGTATTAGATCAAATTATATATCATGAACGTATTTATAGCCCGAAAACTGCTTTAAGATCTTTTAAAGAACAGAAAATTTTGCAGTTAGAATCTAAATACTTGAGAACCAAACTGCAAAATGTTCTGTACTTTGGAAGATCTTAAAACAGTTTTCGGGCTATAAAAAACGTTCGCGATATATATTTTGATCTAAAACAATATTAGACATCAATTATTTATGATAATTTTTCACAAATACGAAATCACTAAGATTGGTTCCGTAGCCTTTAGATCACAACTGCAAAATTTTCTGCACTTCGAGTGATCTTAAAACAATTTCCAGGATCTAAAAATCGTTCATGTTATACATTTTGATCTAAAACAATATTAAAGATCAAATATTTATGAGCAATTTTAACAAATATGAAATTCCTAGGATTGGTTCGAAAGCCCTTAGATCCTAACTGTAAAATTTTCTGTACTTTGAAAGATCTTAAAACAGTTTTCGGTCGATAAAATTGTTCATCTTATATATTTAGGTATAAAGCAATTTTCAAGATCAATTATTTATGATCGTTTTTCAGAAAAATAAATGCCTAAAATTGGTTTTCTGGTTTGGTTTCAAGCCTTACAGTCACCTTTTTTTGCAACATGAGAGCTAATTAAACCGGGACTGACTGATTAAAGCCGATTACGAACGGCTAAACCATTTATGCCAGCAGTGGGATTCCAAACTCGAAAAGTTCAGTACCGAAAAGTAGCTCCCTACCACTCATCAATCTTTTGGCAAGATTGGTTTCGAAAGTTTTAGATGCTATCGGTAAAAATTTTTGTGATTTGGAAGATGTTAAAAGAAAATAATTTAGAGGTAAAATAAACAATTATGTAATACATTTTAATATAAATCAGTGTTCAAAATCAATAATAAATTCACATTTACTATTAAATGTGCTATTGTAGTTTTGAATGAAAGTATTAATGAAATATGGAATTAAATAAGCTGGTTTAATATGGAACGCCAATCTAGATCTTATCGGAAACCAGCTGTTAATTATCAGTAGGAATTGATATTGAGTTCTTAAGATCATATCCCCTATACAACTTAATGAACGCTACTTAGCAGTGCTAGTATGCAGTCATTCTACCAAGGCTTGATCAAAGGACAATCATTTGGTAAATAGCTTTATTGAGTTCGCAAAACGGAGGGCAAACTAATGATTAAACCTATAAATAACACAAATTGACAATCATAGCAACGTTATTGTCTCGACTTCATATCATGGCAACAGAGATAATATTAAGGTAGATTTATAAATACATATTAAATATATAACATTCTTCGTATCGCAATCAATATTATTCATTAAGCTTTATATTCAGAAATATATCTCCAAGGCAACTAGTGTTCGGTAAAAGAGAGATATTCGAAGCATTACCTTTTATTAAACAAATAATATGAGGCATATTAAAACATAATACACAAGCAGAAACTTGATAAATTGGTGGGTTTGATTAGAATCCGGAAAGTATGCGAATAATTAATATCTATTTCAACTCTACCTCAATGTATGTTTTCAAATAACGGATTATAAACTAAGGTATCCGTCTACGTTCGGAGAACTTTTTTCTTTAAACGTAGAAACTAGTTCATGTTTTTGCATTTCTAGATTTATTTTTTATATTATCATAGAGAACTGCACTTAGAAAATTTATTCCTGGAGAAGTTTATATAAAATTTCTAATAAATAAAGAAAATTTAGTAAAAAAATCAGGTTTTTCAAAAGGTCTAATTTTTTAATAAATTAAATTATTTCAATATTTTTTATGCAAAAAAATTCCTAATTTATAATTTATAGATTTATAATTTTCCAATGTTTTGTAATCCCAAACACGATAAGATGTTTTAAATAAATATCCTATTTACAAAATTATATGATTTTTTATGATTTTACCAATGTCTCGCTGTCTATATTTGCGGTAGATTTCAAGGTTCTTTAAACACTTAAGGATTGATTTCTTAAAACATCATCAGTTCATGTATAATCTATACACAGAAGTCAAGATTTATAATTTTCCTAATTTATAATTTATAGATTTATAATTTTCCAATGTTTATTTATCCCAAACACGATAACATGTTCTAAATAAATGTCCTATCCACAGAATTCTATGATTTTTTATGATTTTACCAATGTCTCGCTGTCTATATATCCGGTAGATTTCAAGGTTCTTAAAACCCTTAAGGATTGATTCCTTAAAACCTTATCAGTTCAGATATAATCTATACACAGAAGTTAAGATTTATAATTTATAGATCTATAATTTTCCAGTGTTTTGTAACCCCAAACACGATAACATGTTCTAAATAAATATCCTATCCACAGAATTCTATGATTTTTTATGATTTTACCTATGTGTTGCTGTTTATATTTTTGGTAAATTTCAAGGTTCTCAACAATTCTCAATCATTTATTCTAAATAAATATCCTATCCACAGAATTCTATGATTTTTTATGATTTTACCAATGTCTCGCTGTCTATATTTCCGGTAGATTTCAAGGTTCTTAAAACTTTTAAGGATTGATTCCTTAAAAGCTTATCAGTTCAGGTATAATCTATACAGAGAAGTTAAGATTTATAATTTATAGATCTATAATTTTCCAGTGTTTTGTAACCCCAAACACGATAACATGTTCTAAATAAATATCCTATCCACAGAATTCTATGATTTTTTATGATTTTACCAATGTCTCGCTGTCTATATTTCCGGTAGATTTCAAGGTTCTTAAAACCCTTAAGGATTGATTCCTTAAAACCTTATCAGTTCAGGTATAATCTATACACAGAAGTTAAGATTTATAATTTATAGATCTATAATTTTCCAGTGTTTTGTAACCCCAAACACGATAACATGTTCTAAATAAATATCCTATCCACAGAATTCTATGATTTTTTATGATTTTACCTATGTGTCGCTGTTTATATTTTTGGTAAATTTCAAGGTTCTCAACAATTCTCAATCATTTATTCTAAATAAATATCCTATCCACAGAATTCTATGATTTTTTATGATTTTACCAATGTCTCGCTGTCTATATATCCGGTAGATTTCAAGGTTCTTAAAACCCTTAAGGATTGATTCCTTAAAACCTTATCAGTTCAGGTATAATCTATACACAGAAGTTAAGATTTATAATTTATAGATCTATAATTTTCCAATGTTTTGTTATTCCAAGCATGATAACATGTTCTAAATAAATGTCCTAGCCACAGAATTCTATGATTTTTTATGATTTTACCAATGTCTCGCTGTCTATATTTCCTGTAGATTTCAAGGTTCTTAAAACCCTTAAGGATTGATTCCTTAAAACATTATCAGTTCAGGTATAATCTATACACAGAAGTCAAGATTAATAATTTTCCTAGTGTATAATTTATATATTCATAATTTTCCAATGTTTTGTTATCCCAAACACGATAACATGTTCCAAATAAATATCCTATTCACAGAATCCTATCATTTTTATGATTTTACCAATGTCTCGCTGTCTATATTTCCGGTAGATTTCAAAGTTCTTAAAACCCTTAAGGATTGGTTCCTTAAAACATTATCAGTTTAGGTATAATCTATACACAGAAGTCAAGATTTATAACTTTCCTAATTTATAATTTATAAATTTATAATTTTCAATGTTTTTTAATCCCAAACTTGATAACATGTTCTAAATAAACGTCCTATCCACCTAATCCTGTTATTTTTTATGATTTTACCAATGTCTTGATGTCTATATTTCCGGTAGATTTCAAGGTTCTTAAAACACTTAAGGATTGATTCTTTAAAACATTATCAGTTCAGGTATAATCTATACACAGAAGTCAAGATTTATAATTTTCCTAATTTACAGATTTATAATTTTCCATTGTTTTGCAATCCCAAACACGATAACATGTTCTAAATAAATGTCTTAATTCTATGTTTTTTATTTTTTTTACCAATGTCTCGTTGTCTATTTTTCCGGTAGATTTCAAGGTTCTTAAAACCCTTAAGGATTGATTCCTTAAAACCTTATCAGTTCAGGTATAATCTATACACAGAAGTTAAGATTTATAATTTATAGATCTATAATTTTCCAATGATTTCTAATCTCAAACACGATAACATGTTCTAAATCAATGCCCTATTCCCAGAATGCTATGATTTTTTATGATTTTACCAATGTCTCGCTGTCTATATTTCTGGTAGATTTCAAGATTCTTAAAACACTGAAGAATTGCTTCCTTAAAACATTATCAGTTCAGGTATAATCTATACACAGAGGTCAAGATTTATAATTTTCCTAATTTATAATTTATAGATTTATAATTTTCCAGTGTTTTGTAACCCCAAACACGATAACATGTTCTAAATAAATGTCCTATCCACAGAATTCTATGATTTTTTATGATTTTACCAATGTCTCGCTGTTTGTATTTCAGGTAGATTTCAAGGTTGAACACTGATCTACAAACACGGTTTTCACCAATTGCGCCAAATTGTACATTGCGCGCCAATACTTTGTTTCCCATAAATTTACTCATAAAGTATCACAGATCGCAATAAGGGTAAGATACTTAACTAATTAAACTGTATAATGATGAAGTTTTGTTACATTTCTGATGTAAATCATATTTTATTGCTTACCTGTAAGTAGCTGAGGGTTGAGGCTCTTCTAACATGTCTTTCATAGGTGTTTCCTCCATTACAATATTACTTCACACTTTCCAGGATCTGAAAAATATGTAAGAATCTATAAAGCTATGCTGGATATTAATGGGTATCATAAAATAGAGATACTACATCCATCTGCAGTACATAATTTTC
>CM063499.1:72514049-72516549 GCA_032207245.1 Pardosa pseudoannulata
ACATGAGATTTTTAACATCTCTCATCCTTTTAATTTTTGTTAATACATGATATTTTTAGCATTTGTCAACTTTTTGTCATTTTTGTAAATACAGGATATTTTCAACATTTGTCCTCTTTTTTCCATTTTTGTAAATACAGGATATTTTCAGCATTTGTCCTTTTTTCATTTTTGTAAATACATGATATTTTTATTATTTTCCTCTTTTTTTTCCATTTTTGTAAATACATGATATTTTTAGCACTTGTCTTATCAGAATTTTTTTTTCATTTTTATAAATACAGGATATTTTCAGCATTTGTCTTTTTTCATTTTTGTTAATACATGAGATTTTCAGCATTTGTCCTCCTTTTTTTTCATTTTTGTAAATACGTGATATTTTCATCATTCGTTCTCTTTCTTCATTTTTGTAAATACAGGATATTTTCAGCATTTGTCCTCTTTTATTCATTTTTGTAAATACATGATATTTTCAGCCTTTTTCCTCTTTTTTCATTTTTAAATACATGATATTTTTTGCATTTGTCCTCATTTTTTTTCCTTTTGTAAATACATGATATTTTTAGCATTTGTACTCATTTTTTTACATTTTTGTAAATACATGATACTTTCAACATTTGTCATCCTGTTTTTTTCATTTTTGTAAATGCATGATATTTTCAGCATTTGTCCCCATATTTTTTCCATTTTTGTAAATACAGGATATTTTCAGCATTTGTCCTCTTTTTTCATTTTTGTAAATACATGATATATTCAGCATTTGTCCTCTTTTTTCATTTTTGTAAATACAGGAAATTTTCAGCATTGTCCTCTTTTCTTCTTTTTTTTTAAATACATGATATTTTCAGCATTTGTCCTATTTTTTTCATTTTTGTAAATACAGGATATTTTCAGCATTTGTTCCCTTTTTTTCATTTAAATTAGTTTTGCTTTATTTACTTTGTTTTAAAAAAAATAAAACTTTTTATAGAAAATGAAAAGTGAGAGCTTGTTTTAAAACATTTTTAATTTTTCTGACACAATCTTGAAGATCTATAACAACATAAAATGAATTTTATAAATAGATTTTGAATTTTTGTAAACAATAATTATTACGTAAAATTCTCCACCTACTTAAAAATTTAAAAAGTATCATATATATTACACCAGGTATTGAATTTTCACAAAATCTAAAATAATGTTTAAAAATTCAAATTAAATAATGAACAACGAAACAAGTATGTGGAGTTTCCTCGTAGGTCTATAATTTATTTACTGTTAAAATTTTTAATAAATACTTGCAATTGTTTTTAGTTTGCAGCTAGTTGAAAATACACGCTTTTCAGTAAAATTCATTTAAAGTTTTAAAGTTTCCTTAAAAGTTATGATATTAAATACAGAGATTGTATTGTTTTGAAGATTCTAATTCAAATATTTTAATGCTTTAAGTGATTCAGAAATGTTCAGAGATTTTAAGAATATAAAAATAATAAAAATATTCGAACTTGTTAAGATTTAACCCTCCGAGTGGAACACACCGAGGAAAAAAAGTCTCCAAAAAATACGCTAAAGTTTCATTGTGTCAGTGACCAAAGTGTTCTATGATTTTTTACTTCACCATTTGTCGACTAGATTGGAATACGGGAAACCCACCCTCGTTATTGTCCCTTTACTTCCGGTTATAAATAGATATTTAAATAGACATTATAGATTGTTAATTTTTAATACTCATAAAGATCGTCAAGTCTCGAAGATCATCCCATAAGAAATAATGGGTTCTAAAAGTATAAATAAAAATATTCTTTAAGAGAATGATTTCTATCTCTTTTACGAAAGTCATCCAAGCTATTTAAGCAGTGCAATTAGAGATACATCTGTTACCGCAAACGAAATACTTCGAAATAGAGATTTACAAAGCCATGAAAAGCTATCAGAGTCTTTATGCCTCAGGGAGTATGTGTGCAGTTCCTAAACAATCGACCTGACCCTCCTACCTCAAAACTCCATAGGGGAAAACACTGGCAGAAATGTACATTACATCCATTTTCGGAACGTTTTTGGAGGTCGAAAATTGTACTTGACAACCGCTTTAAAGAGATCATCGCTTTGGCGGAATTGTACGTGCGAACCGCTTAGAGGGTTAAAAGTGATGTGTTCCTTAAATAAAAACTGAGAATAATGAACTCCCATTTTAGAAACCGTAGTATAGTTAGCCTTAGCTCTCTTTCGAACACTAAGCTCTACTGGTCTCACTAGTTAGGAGTTATCTTGTTCGTGAGTGTGGCACATATGATATATATATATATATATATATATATATATATATATATATATATATATATATATATATATATATATATATATATATATATATATATATATATATATATATATATATATATATATATATATATATATATATATATATATATGCTTTGCGTATTTTTATAGTTAGGAATGTTGGCTCAAAATCAAAAAATGCTTGTTTTTTTCTCTATTTATGCCAATTTTTAAGACAATA
>CM063499.1:72524049-72526549 GCA_032207245.1 Pardosa pseudoannulata
TAAACTACGATATTTGTCTGTGGGGACTCTTAAAAGACCAGGTGTACTGGCACTATCCAGAAACAATTAAATAAATGGAACATTACATCTGTTCTGCATGTGAAACCATCCCTCCTGAGATGTTTACACGGGTTTCTAATAATTTCGTTTCTCAGAGTACGATATATTATTGCTGCGCATGGTGGATATTTTAAAATATTGTTGTTCAGATTTTTCCAGACTGCAGCGTCATCTGTTGGAGAACATTGTAACTAATTTTGAAAGTTTATCTATCCAAAAATTAAATATTGATCCAACCATATTGCAATAAACTGTAAAATAATTTCCTTTTGTACATACATACGAAATTATTAATATTATCTACTTTTGTTTATATTAATGATAATATAATAAGTGTATTTATCAATACATATTTGACAAACATAATGCGCTTAATAATGAATTCATTTAACATTTTAGTTTATGTAAACCTATACGAAAATAAAACCTATACTTTTGCGAATATTATAAATAGGAGCATTTACTTTCAGTATAACCTCTAACAAATTTGTCCTTTCATACTTTTACAGCAACAGATTATTAGATTCTGACCATGCTGATTGATCATTTCAGTTTAAATAAATCTATACTTAAATATAAAATCAAATCCACTTTAGTTTATATTATAAATAGGAGCATATATTTTCAGTATAACCTCTAAAAAGTTTCTCCTTTCCTACTTTTAGAGGAACAGATTATTAGATTCTGATCATGCGGATTGATCATTTCAGTTTAAGTAAATCTATGCGAAAATATAAAATGCATCTACTTTACTGTATATTATAAATAGGAGGATCTACTTTCGGTATAATTTCTAACAAAATATTAGATTCACACTTTTCGAGGAGTAGATTACTACATTCTGATTATGCTAATTGATCATTTTAGTTTATATAATCTATATAAAAATATAAATTCAATCAACTTTTGTGTATGTTATAAATAGGAGTATCTACTTTCGGTATAATCTCTAAAAAATTCTTCCTTTCATACTTTTAGAGCAACAGATTATTAGATTTTGATCATGCTCATTGATCATTTCAATTTATGTAAATCTATACGAAAATATAAATTCAACTTCTGTGTATATAATAAATAGAACCATCTATTTTCAGTTAAATCTCTAAAAATATTCTTCCTTTTATACTTTTAGAGCAACAGATTAATAGATTCTGATCATGCTCATTGATCATTTCAGTTTATGTAAATTTATACGACAATATAAAGTCCATCAACTTTTGTGTATATTATAAATAGGAGCATCTACTTTTGGTATAACCTCTAACAAATTTGTCCTTTCATACTTTTACAGCAACAGATAATTAGATTCTGACAATGCTGATTGGTCATTTCAGTTAATGTAAATCTATACGAATATATAAAATCCATCTTTTTTGTGTATATTATAATTAGGAGCATTTACTTTCGGTATAATCTATAAAAAACTATTATATCCTTCATAGCTTTTGAGCAACAGATTTCTAACTTTCTGATAATTCTCAATGATCATTTAAATTAATGTAAATCTATACGAAAATATAAATTAAATCAACTTTTGTGTATGTTATAAATAGGAGTATCTACTTTCGGTATAATCTCTAAAAAATTCTTACTTTCATACTTTTAGAGCAACAGATTATTATATTCTTATCAGGCTCATTGATCATTTCAGTTAATGTAAATCTATAAGAAAATATAAAGTCAATCAACTTTTATGTATATTATAAATAGAAGCAACTACTCTCGGTATAATCTCTAAAAATTTTCTTCCTTTCACACTTTATGAGCAAGATTATTAGATTCTGATCATGCTCATTGATCATTTTAGTTTATATAAATCTGTACAAAAATATAAATTCAATCAACTTTTGTGTATGTTATAAATAGGAATATATACTTTCGATATATTCTCTAAAATAATTCTTCCTTTTATACGTTTAGAGCAGCAGAATTTTTTATTCTAATTATGCTCATTGATTATTTCAGTTTATGTAAATCTATACGAATATATAAAATCAATCTACTTTCCTGTATATTATAAATAGGAGCATCTACTTTCGGTATAATCTATAAAAATCCTTCTTTTCATACATTTTGAGCAACAGATTATTAGATTCTGATCATGCTGATTGATCATTTCAGTTTATGTAAATCTATACGAAAATATAAAGTCAATCTACTTTGTGTATTTTATAAATAGGAGCATATACTTTCGGTATAATCTCTAAAAATATTCTTCGTTTCATACTTTTAGAGCAACAGATTATTGGATTCTGATCATGCTCATTCATCATTTCAGTTAATGTAAATCTATAAAAATCAATTTACTTTTGTGCATATTGTAAATAAGAGCATATACTTTCAGTATAACCTCTAATATGTTTCTCCTTTCATACTTTTAGAGCAACGAATTATTAGATTCTGACTATGCTGATTGATTAATTCAGTTTATATAAATCTA
>CM063499.1:72546549-72551549 GCA_032207245.1 Pardosa pseudoannulata
AAGAATAAACAGCGAATGTGTCATGGTAAGTAGTAAAAAATTCAATAAAGAGGTATTTTTATATTTCTGAAGGCGAAAGTCGACTATTAATTAATCTAAAAATGACTAAAATTCCGATATTTTCTGCATAATTTAATTATAAGGTATATCTGTATAAGATAATCAAAAAGTTTTTTAAATATATCATCCAATATTAAGTATAATTTTTAAGTAAGTTTCCCAATGTTTTCCCCTTTAAAGTAAACGTAATTAACCATGTCAATTGCGCTTGTATAACAGATCTATGACGTATTAATCATATGCCAGATGGACAAGTCCCGATTCGTGCCAGTAGCGGGGTAGCAGTGATCCGAAACGGAAACTCTAATTCCTTCTCCCGGCGCCTGCAAGAATCGATCAGTGATCTTGAATGTACAAAGCATTGCGCCAATTGAAATTCATCGTCAGCTCTGTCAGGTCTATGAGCCGAAATTGACACCCGAACACAAAATTCAACGCTTAGGAGCAGCACTGACATTTCTGCTACTGTATCACGATGACAGCGACGAGTTCCTCGTCAGGATCGTCACGTGAAATGAGACTTGGATTTCGCACTTTACCCTGGAAACCAAGCAGCAGTCAATACATTGGCATCATAGGAAATCTTCGTTCAGGACCAAATTCAAACAGACCCCGTCAGTAAGGAAAGGGATGTGCACGGCGTTCGAGGACAGAAAGACTGTCTCCATTCATAGGCGGCAGAGTTCTACGACAGAGGTATACAAAAGTTGATCCCACAATACGACAAGTGTCTCAATTCTGGTGGTGGCTATATTGAAAAATAGCTGAAACACTGCTGTACTTGTTGCCAATAAATATGTCAGTGAAAGTGTGAGGTATTTTTCTTTTAAATAGGTAAATTTAATTTCTGGATGTGCCTCGTACAAAACAATTGTTGTTAATAAATCAAATAAAGATGCTTCGTTACATTTAAGTCGGCAGTCGACTTTCAACTGGCGTGAAATGTTTTAACCCTCCGAGTGGAACACATCGAGGAATAAAAGTCTCCAAATATACACTAAAGCTTTACTGTGTCAATGGCCAAAGCGTTCTATGACTTTTCTTTCACCCTTTGTATACTAGAATGGAATACAGGAAACCCACCCTCGTTATTGATCCTTTACTTCCGGTTATAAATAGATATTATAGATTGTTAATTTTTAATACACATAAATCTTGTCAAGTCTCGAAAGTCATCCCATAAGAAATAATAGATTCTAAAATACAAATAAAAATATTCTTTGAGAGACTTATTTATATTTTTTTACGAAAGTCATAAAAGATATTTAAGTGTTGCAATGAGAAATACATCTGTTACCGCAAACGAAATACTTTGAAATAGAGATTTGCAAAGCCCTGAAAAGCTATCAGATTCTTTGTGGCTCAGGGGGTAGGAGTGCATCCCTTAATAAATGTGAGTTAAAGAGAGGTGCAGTTCCTAAACAATCGACCTGACTCTCGTATCGCAAAACTCCATGGGGAAAAGCAATGACAGAAATGTACATTACATCCATTTTCGGAGCTTTTTTGGAGGTCCAAAATTGTACATTTGGAAGATATCGGTTTGGAAGAATTTTACGTGCGAACCGCTTAGAGGGTTAAAATTCAATATATTTTCCCTATCTTAATTGAAAAATATAACTATATATGAGAATCAAATAGATTTTATGCATTTTTTCGAAACAAATATGTGTAAGTGAATATACACATATATTCCACGCATAAATATATAACAAGTTTTCTAAAAATTATTCAATGTTTTTGAAAGAAAAATAATTTACTGCGATTTCTCGAATAACTCGAAAAAATATCCCTTCATAAAAAAAATAAATCTTGACAGAAAAAATACTCGAATGAAAACCTGAATGCAAAAAGTTAATTCTATTTACCTGAAAAGGTTTCTATTTCAGTTCCCAAAAAGCAAGCTTGGTTTTTCCTTCCCATCCGCTTTCAGCTGCCAATCAAAAACACCTGTTTGATGTTGAGCCATTTGTTTATGTTTTTAGAAGGTAACTTCAAAAAAAAATTCTCGTAAATCCATTCTAGATATGTCACCGTTTTATTTTGAGATGAAATCTAAAGCTTTATTTAATATTTTTGAAAAGGCTTATCTATGTACTAGGAAGGATTTTTTTTTTACATAACTTTGCTTATAATGTAATAGTTTTAATGTTAATATATTTTTAAATTATTCTAAGGAGATTTTAATAAGTCATTACCAATGTAATAGTGAATTTTTATCAAAATCTTAAGGTTGAGTTTTTTGGACAATGCCTTACCTCGAACTAAGAAGATAAAATTTAACCCTTTGACAGTTTCATTTTTTCCAGAATTCGGTCAAAAAAATGTCACATTTTTTTATTGCATTTTTTTGTTCATTTCACATTATTAAGTAAAGTAAAAAGATTAGCTTCCCCCTTTGCACTCTCGCTTTAAAACCTTTAAATCTTTTCACCCACAAAAGTAACATTTGTCGATCTTACTTTCAGTGAAAGTTTCAACCTTTTATCTCTAAAAGAATAAACAGCAAATGTGTCATGGTAAATAATAAAAAATTCAATAAAGAGGTATCTTTATATTTCTGAAGGCGAAAGTCGATTATTAGATAATCTAAAAATTACTAAAATTCCGATATTTTCTGCTAATTTGATTATGAAATAGAACTATATAATAGAATCAAAAAGTTTTTTAAATATATCGTCCAATATTAAGTATAATGTTTGATACGACAGACGAGGAGCATCCCGAAAGTAACTTTCCCGATGTTTTCCCCTTTAAAGTAAACGTAATTAGCCGTGTTAATTCCGGGTGCGTAACAGATCTATGACCTATTAATCATATACTAGCTGGGCAAGTCCCGATTCGTGCCAGTAGCGGGGTAGAAGTGGAAACTAATTCCTTCTACAGCCGCTTGCAAGGTTCAGTCAGTGATCTTGAATGCACAAAGCATTGTGCCAATTTAAATTCATCGTCACATCTGTCAGGTTTATGATCCGAAACTGACAGCTGAACACAAAATTCAGTGCTTAGGAGCAGCACTGGCATTTTTTCAACAGTATCAAGACGAGGGCGACGAGTTCCTCGACAGGATCGTCACGGGCAATGAGATTTAGATTTCGCACTTTACCCCGAAAACTAAGCAGCAGTCAATACATTGGCATCATAGGAAATCTTCGTTCAGGACCAAATTCAAACAGACCCCGTCAGTAAGGAAAGGGATGTGCACGGCGTTCGAGGACAGAAAGACTGTCTCCATTCATAGGCGGCAGAGTTCTACGACAGAGGTATACAAAAGTTGATCCCACAATACGACAAGTGTCTCGGTTCTATTGGTGGTTATGTTGAAAAATAGATGAAACATTGCTGTACTTATTGCCAATAAATATATCCGTGAAAGTGTGAGTTTTTTCTTTTAAATAGGGAAAATTACTTTCTAGATGCTCCTCGTACAAAACAATTGTTGTTAATAAATCAAGTGAAGATGCTTCTTTACATTTAAGACTACAGTCGACTTTCAACTGGCGTGAAATGTTTTAAAATTCAATATATTTTCCCTATCTTAATTGAAAAATATAACTATATATGAGAATCAAATAGATTTTATGCATTTTTTCGAAACAAATATGTGTAAGTGAATATACACATATATTCCACGCATAAATATATAACAAGTTTTCTAAAAATTATTCAATGTTTTTGAAAGAAAAATAATTTACTGCGATTTCTCGAATAACTCGAAAAAATATCCCTTCATAAAAAAAATAAATCTTGACAGAAAAAATACTCGAATGAAAACCTGAATGCAAAAAAGTTAATTCTATTTACCTGAAAAGGTTTCTATTTCAGTTCCCAAAAAGCAAGCTTGGTTTTTCTTCCCCATCCGCTTTCAGCTACCAATCAAAAACACCTGTTTGATGTTGAGCCATTTGTTTATGTTTTTAGAAGGTAACTTCAAAAAAAAAAAAAAAAATTCTCGTAAATCCATTCTAGATATGTCACCGTTTTATTCTGAGATGAAATCTAAAGCTTTATTTAATATTTTTGAAAAGGCTTATCTATGTACTAGCAGGGTTTTTTTTTGTACATAGCTTTGTTTATAATGTAATAGTTTTAATGTTAATACATTTTTAAATTGTTGTAAGGAAATTTTAATAAGTCATTACCAATGTAATAATGAATTTTTATGAAAATCTTAAGGGTGAATGTTTTGGACAATGCCTTACCTCGAACTAAGAAGATAAAATTTAACCCTTTGACAGTTTCATTTTATTACAGAATTCGGTCAAAAAAAATGTCACATTTTTTATTGCATTTTTTTGTTCATTTCACATTATTAAGTAAAGATATGTGATTAAAATTAACATTTCTAATATTTTTAAGCATTTATTACAACTTTTTTTCTTTCTATGAAAGCATCATAGAACTGAAGTTTACCTTTAGTCTCATCGATATCCAAGTTAATTTTTGGAATTCCAGTGAAAGCAAATCTAGGAGGCGGATCCGAAGGATTATCACAATTAATTTCAAAAAATTGTCTTGCTTGACTGATTCCATCTGTACTACTATCAGAGTCACTACTATCCAGGTCATCTAGTAAACTTTCGCTACTATCATTTACAGGTAATTCAGTTTCTGATTCCGAGTCACAGTTCGAATCACAAAAAAATAGCTCCATACGCTCTGAATTATCCATTATTTAAAAGTAAAAATATATTATTCAACTCTTACATCAATAAAATTATCAGGCGGTTAGTAAAATATAACCAGAAAGCTATACACTGAAAGATAACAATTCGTCTTCTGATACAAAACATGCGAAAAAACCCGTGCTTTTGAACCAATCAGAGTAGAAAATACAATGAACTGCAAACTATCATTTACTGGACAACTATCTCTACCTATACGAATAATTTGCTACTAAAATTGGAAAAAATACGGCCGAAACAGTGCAATCGAAATAG
>CM063499.1:72574049-72579049 GCA_032207245.1 Pardosa pseudoannulata
AACAACTAAACTAATGAATAAAATTTAAAACTTACTTAAATGAGTCATCACATGCTCTCACTTCTTCACAAATCACAATTCAAAATCTGATATTTCGATTTAAATATGTGATAATTCTTAATTTATTCAATAATTTGATAATTATGGGTATTATTTTGTATATAAATTCAACAGTTAAGTTTTAGGAGATATTTTTACGATACATGTTAAAATATTTTTTTGCATATTCGATACTTCGATAGTTTGATATTCGATTTCCGATATAATTATTACATGCTACAACATGGATAAAACAACTAAACTAATGAATAAAATTCAAAACTTGCATAAAGCAGTGATCACGGGTCTAACTTTTTCACATCTAACTTTTTCACGATCTAACTTTTTCACAAATCACAAATCAAAATCTGATATTTCGATTTAAATGCCATAATTCTTAATTTATTCAAAATTCGATAATTCTGAGTATTGTTTTATAAATAAAATTAGCCGTTAATTTTTTTGGAAATATTTCTACGATATACGTTAAAATATTTTCCTATATATCCGATATTGCCATATTTCAATACTCGATTTCCGATAGAATTATTACACGTTACAACATGAAATAAACAACTAAACTAATGAATAAAATTGAAAGCTTACAGAAAGAAGTGATCACGGGCTATCACTTCTTCATAAATCCCATATCGAAACTTGATATTTCGATTTAAATCTGAGATAATTCTTAATTTATTCGATACACTTAATTTATTCGATAAATCGATTATTCTGAGGATTTTTTTGAGTATGAATTTAACAGTTAATTTTTCAGAAATATTTTAACGATACACGTTAAAATATTTTCCTACATATTCGATATTTCGATATTCGTTTTCGTTCGATATTTGTTCGATATGATTATTACACATTACAACATTGATGCAAAAACTAATCTAAAGAATAAAATTCAAAACTTACAAAATGGAATGATCACGGGCTCTCGCTTCTTCAGAAATCAAAAATCAAAATTTAATATTCGATTTCTGATATAATTATTACACTGTTCAACATAGATTAAACAACTAAAATAATGAATAAAATTCAAAATTTATATAAAGGAGTGATCATGGGCTCTCACATCTTCACAAATCATAATTCAAAATCTGATATTTCGATTTAACTATCAGATAATTCTTAATTTATTCGATAATTCTCTGTTTTATAGATAGATTTAGCCGTTAATTTTTAGGAAATATTTTTACGGTTTCAAATGTTTTCCTACATATTCGATATTTTAATATTGGATATCCGATATAATTATTGCCCCTTACAATATGGATAAAGAACTAAACTAGTTAATAAAAAACATAACTGATTATAAAGTAGTGATCACTTCTTCACAAATCTCAAATCAAAATTTTATATTTAGATTTAATATGCGATAATTCTTAATTTTTTTCGATAATTCGATAATTCTGGGTATTTATTTGTTAATAGATTAGCCGTTAATTTTTAGAAAATATTTTTACGATACAAGTTAAAATATTTTCCTACGTATTCGATATTTCGATATTCGATTTCTGATATAATTAATACACTTACGACATTGATTAAACAACTAAACTAATGAATTAAATTTAAAACTTACATAAAGGAATGATCACGGGTTCTCACTTCTTCATAAATCACAAATCAAAATTTGATATTTCGATTAAAGTATGCGATAATTCTTAATTTATTCTATACACTTTATTAATTCGATAATTATAAGTATTGTTTTGTATATGAATTCAAAAGTTAAATTTTCGAAAAATTTTTTACGATACAAGTTAAAATATTTTCCTACGTATTTGATATTCTATTTCTAATATAATTATTAAAAGTCAACATGGATTAAACAACTAAACTAATTAATAAAATTCAAAACTAGCAAAAATGTTTCCTTATGGGATCTCATTTCTTCACAAATCACAAATCTAAATTTGATATTTCGATTTAAATATCAGATAATTCTTAATTTATTCGAAATACTAAATTTATTCAATAATTCGATAATTATGGGTATTATTTTACAAATAGATTTGTCAGTTAATGTTTAGGAAATATTTTTAAGATACACGTTAATATATTTTTTTAAATATTCGATATTGCCATATTTCGATATAATTATTACACGTTACAGCATTGATTAAACAACTAAACTAATGAATAAAATTCAAAACTTACAAAAAGAAGGTGATCACGGTCTCTCACTTCACAAATCACAATTCGATTTAAATATGTGATAACTCTTAATTTATTCGATATACTTAATTTATTCGATAATTTGATAATTCTAGGTATTGTTTTATTAATAGATTTAGCCGTTAGTTTTTAGAAAATATTTTTACGATGAACGTTAAAATATTTTCCTACATATTCAATATTTTTATATTTTGATATTCGGTTTCCGATATAATAATTACACTCTACACCATGGATTAAAAAACTAAATTAATGAAAAAAAAATTCAAAACTTACATAAAGAAATGATCACGGGCTCTCACTTTTTCACAAATCCCAAATCAAAATTTGATATTTCGATTTAAATATCAGATAATTCTTAATTTATTCGATATACTTAATTTATTCAATAATTCGATAATTCTGTGCATTGTTTTATAAATAGATTTAGACGTTAATTTTTAAGAAATTTTTTTAGGATGCAAGTTAAAAAATTTTCCTACATATTCGATATTTCGATATTGGATATCCGATATAATTATTACCCGTTACGATATGGATAAACAACTAAACTAATGAATAAACTTCAAAACTTACATAAAAAAGCCATCAAAAGCTCTCACTTCTTTACAAATCACAATTCAAAATCTGATATTTCAATTTAAATATGCGATAATTCTTAATTTATACGATATACTTAATTTATTCGATAATTCGATAATTCTAGGAATTGTTTTATAAATAGATTTAGCCGTTAGTTTTTAGGAAACAATTTTAAGATACATGTTAAAATATTTTCCTACATATTCGATGTTTCGATATTTTGATATTCGATTTCCGATATAATTACTACAAGCTACAACACTGTTTAAACAACTAAACTATTGAATAAAATTCAAAAGTTACATAAAGGAATGATCACAAGCTCTCACTTCTTCACAAATCAAAATTTGATATTTTGATTTAAATATGAGATAATGCTTAATTTATTCTATATACTTATTTATTCGATAATTCGATAATTATGGGTATTGTTTTATAAATAGATTTAGCAGTTAAGTTTTAGGAAATATTTTTACGATATATATTAAAATATTTTTCTACGTATTCGATATTGGATTTTCCATATAATTATTACATGTTACAGCATGAATTAAACAACTAAACTAATGAAAAAATTGAAACCTTACATAAAGAAATAATCAGGGGCTCTCCCTCCCTCACAAATCCAAAGTCAAAATATGATATTTCGATTTGACTATACGATATCACGTTTTATCACTTCTTCATAAATTCCATATCAGTATTTGATATTTTGATTTAAATCTGTGATAATTCTTAATTTATTGGATATACTTAATTTATTCGCTGATTTGATAACTCTGGGATTTGTTTCGAACATAGATTTAGTAGTTAATTTTTAGGAAATATTTTTACGATATACGTTGAAATATTTCCCTACATTTTCGATATTTCCATATTCGATTTCTGATATAATTATTACATGTTACAACATGAATTAAACAACAAAACTAATGAATGAAATTGAAAACTTGCATAACAGAATGATCACTGTCTATCACTTGTATATATGTATTCATAAATCTCATATCAAAATTTGATATTTCGATTTAAATAGGCGGTAATTCTTAATTTATTCCATAATTTGATAATTCTGGGTATTTTTTTTTTGTAAATAGATTTAGCCGTTAATATTTAGGAAATATTTTTACGATACACGTTAAAACATTTTTCTACATATTCGATATTCGATATTTCGATATTGGATTTCAGATATAATTATTACACATTAGGCCATTGATTAAACAACTAAACTAATCAATACATTTCATAATCTTAACTAACATTTCATACATAAAGGAATGATCACTATCTCTCACTTTTTCACAAATCCAAAATCAAAATTTGATATATCGATTTAGATATTCCACATTCGATATTTCAATATTCGATTTTAGATATAATTATTTCATATTACGACATTGATTAAATAACTCAACTAATGAATACATTTCAAAACTTACAAAAAGAAAGGATCACGGGCTCGAACTTCTTCTCAAATCCAAAATCAAAATTTGATAAATCGATATGAATATGCGATGATTTTTAATTTATTCGATATACTTAATTTTTTCGATAATTCGATAATTCTGGATATTGTTTTATGTGTAGAAAGCATTTCTAGGACATTTCTAGGAAATATTTTTAAGATACACGTTAATATGTTTTCCTTAATATTCGATATTTCGATATTCGATTTCTGATATAATTAATGCAAGTTAAAACATTGATTAAACAACTAAACTAATGAATTAAGTTCAAAACTTACAATAAGGAGTGATCACTGGTTCTATCTTCTTCACAAATCACTGTGGGAGAAAAGAATGATTTGAAATTAGATTTCAATGTTACATAATATAACAATGAACTGCAATTATTAGTAACAGCAAAAGATCATTATAATGAAAAATCAAATGAATGTGACATGAATGCAAAATCAAACTGTTCAGTGACACAATAGGCCAGTCTGTATTCTGATAAAAACATAATAGCATCTATTTTAACAAGATTTATTTATGTATAGAGAGGGGTGCCGCCAGGAAATCATTAACGGGTGTCTCATTTTTTGATCAACAAATATAATGAAATATAGTTGATTCTGTACGTGTTTTCTATTTGAAGATGAATTTACAATAATTTGCAATTAAGGAAAATTCATCCAATAATCCAATAATGTATATATAATATATATATATATATATATATATATATAT
>CM063499.1:72594049-72596549 GCA_032207245.1 Pardosa pseudoannulata
ATAGCAACGTTTATTACAAAGGAACAACAAAAACTGTATAATTTTCTTGTATCTATTATTCTGTTTAATACAGGGACACATTAATTATACTTCGTTTTATTAGTCACCATAAAATAATTTTCATGTTTATGGGCAGGTGTAAGGTAAATACAATCTGCTACTAAGGTAAGTACTTTTTTTGCATTTTTTTGTGGTGGTGAGCGCTGAAATCAAATTTAGCTTAACTATCTATTGCATGATTTATCTAACGGATGTTATTCTTGGTCACACTAATACAGGTAACATCTCCTACATTTGTGTATAATTTTAAACCGTTTTCACAGTCCTGTGTTTCTAGACTGAGGCATGTTTAGAATTTGAGACATTTTTGTTTGATATCTTCAATAGTCTAGAATTATAATAATCCATCCTTTTAAAAATATGTTCAGTTATCTTCTTTGTGATATATTTTTTACATTTTAATCGTTTAACAATTCTTCTTAGCTCAGAAGTTGCAAGAAAACAGCTTGATTTTATGTATAGGCATGGGAATAATTGTAAATGGCGAAAGTGCGGTATATAAAAAGAAGGTAATGCTATTAGAAAGTCAAAAGCAATTTGATTTCCGGACGTATATGCTAGCTTCTACAGAACTTTTAATAAAATGTTACATATATTGTCTTATTTGTATATTTAGCCGTCCTATAGTAATTAGTGTTCTTTCCTAGAATTAAACCTGGACGAAAAAACCGACTTTAGAATTTCACTTTTTGAAAGAACTCGTCAAGTCTCACATTCTATCTATGCAATGTCAGATTGTTTTATACACATTCCGCAATGTACAGATGTTTCACGCATATCAATGTAAACTGAATTTTTTTAATTTTTTTAATTGAATTTTTTTGAAAACTAAATTTAAAATTATAACATAAGTACCTAATCTATTATTTAAGCCAAATATAAAAGAAAACTATTTATATAATGTCTAAGTTCAGTGATAAAAAAGGTATGAAAATAATGCAGACGGTATTTAAATAATTTAAAATATTAAATGATTAAATCAGATAGTTAAAGGAATGGCGTCATAATGTTAGAAAAAATTGTTATTGTTACTTATTTATTATGTGATAAATTGATAAATTTAATCGCCTGTTATTAACCGGAGAAAATAGGGCTTGAAATAATGGCATAAAGCGCTCAAAAAGGTGTGGATTTCGAACGTTTTAAATTTTCGCTGTAATAGGAAGCATGTTTATACCAATTTATTTTAGAATCGGATCGATAATTTAGGAGAAGATAAACTTTACTAGCTTTGAATTTTGCTAATTCAATAAGGATGCCTCTATCCATTCCAGGTCCAACGCTTCACAAATTCGAGGACAGACGGACAGATAACTTAGGTTATTATTATATAGGGGATAATTTCATAATTATTGACTCCCATTATTTTCACCGTTTACAAATTAAGCTCTCAACTTTTCGACACCAATGTACATGGATACTTGTGCTAAACCAAAAAATCTTTCCCATCTCAATCGAAAACGTCAATTTAATTCATCCAGCTAACAAGAAATCTAAAGATATCGCGATATCTCCGGATAACTCTAATTAGAAACTCGGTTCGGAAAAAGCAGTTTATAAATCACAGAGTTTCATTTTCATTTGCGATAGATCAAATAATTTACTCCTGAAAGCAATCCGGCTTAATTTCCTAAACTACTCTTCTTAAGATTTATGATCATTAGTTTTCCCGAATGATCATCTTCATACGGATATTTATATATATTATATATATATATATATATTATATATATATAAATATATTATATATATATTATATATATATATATATATGTGTGTGTGTGTGTGTGTGTGTGTGTATGTGTATATATGTATATATATATATATATATATGTATATATACATATACATATATATATACATATACATATATATACACGTATATACATATATTATATATAGATATAATATATATATATATATATATATATATATATATATATATATATATACATATACATATATATACATATACATATATATACATATATACATATATACATAATATACATATATATACATATATTATATATACATATATTTTACATATATATAAGATATATATATATTATATATTATTTATATACATACATATATATATACATATACATACATATATACACATATATATATACACACATATATATATATATATTATTACATATACAGATTATATATATACATATATATATACATATATATATATACATCTATATACATATATACATATATATAGATGTATATACATATATACATAGATATATACATATATACATATATATATACACATATATACATTTATATATCATAATATTATATATATATACATATATATACATATATATACATATATATACATATATATACATATATATAACATATATTTATACATATATATATTATACATATATATATATATACATATATATAAATATATATA
>CM063499.1:72601549-72604049 GCA_032207245.1 Pardosa pseudoannulata
AGTTACCTGATTATACAGAAATTTATCATTATGTGCAGATACAATATTTTTTCTATAACCTGGATAAAGAAATGCCAATTTAATCTACACAGTTAGCTGATGATGTACAAATTTATCCTTATGTACAGATACAATAATTTTCTAAATTCTGGATAAAGAAATGCCAATTTGATCTACACAGTTAGCTGATTATGTACAAATTTATCCTTATGTACAGATACAATATATTTTAGTTGAAAACAATATAATGTGTTTTTAATAAGAATTATTCTGTTATCCTCGTCAATGAAATTTTGGATATACTTAAATTTACCTGTTACTTTTTTTTCAAATTTCAAAAAAAATTTTCTTAATTCTTTTCTGTGATTAGCACTGAATATTCATTATAATAGTTCACTAATTTAAAAAAATATTATATACTTTTAGTTTCTACTAAATGTTATAAATTTATGAATAGAAATGTGTGGTGTTGTAAACAGTTAAAGTAACACAAACACATAAAACAAACACAAACATATAAGTGTAAAAGTGACTGTACAGTTATCTGTTTGTGTCGTAAACACAAATTATTTATTTTTACAGTTACTTGTTTGAATTTAAGATACAAACACATATTTGTAAAAGTGACCAATATTATAAATATTATATACTTTTAGTTTCTACCAAAAAGTTATACATTTGTCAATAGAAATTGTGTGGTCTTGTACACAGTTAAAGTAACACAAACATATAAAACAAACACATAACTGTAAAAGTAAATGCACAGTTATCTCTTTGTATCGTAAACAAAAATTATTTATTTTTACAGTTATTTGTTTGTGTTTACGATACAAACATATAACTGTAAAAGTGACTGTACAGTATCTGTTTGTGTCGTAAACACAAATTATTTATTTTACAGTTATATGTTTGTGTTTATGATACAAACACGTAACTGTAAAAGTGACTACACAGTTATCTGTTGGGTCGTAAACACAAATTATTTTTTACAGTTACTTGTGTGTGTTTACAATACAAATACATAACTGTAAAAGTGACAAATATTCTAAATATTATATACTTTTAGTTTCTACCAAAAAGTTATACATTTATCAAAAGAAATTGTGTGGTGTCGTAAACAGTTAAAGTAACACAAACAGATAAAACAAACAGAAACATATAACTGTAAAAGTGACTGTACAGTTATCTGTTTGCGTCGAAACAAAATTATTTATTATTACAATTATTTGTGTTTACGATACAAACATATAACTGTAAAAGTGACAGTATCTGTTTGTGTCGTAAACACAAATTATTTATTTTTACAGTTACTTGTGTGTCTTTACGATACAAACACATAACTGCAAAAGTGAAAATTATAAATATTATATACTTTTAGTTTCTACCAAAAAATTATACATTTATCAATAGAAATTGTGTGGTGTCGTAAACAGTAAATATAGCACAAACAGATAAAATAAACGCATAACTGTAAAAGTAACTGTACGGTTATCTCTTTGTCTCGAAACCATAATTTATTTATTTTTACAGTTATTTGTTTGGGTTTATGATACAAACACGTACCTGTAAAAGTGGCTATACAGTTATCTATTGGGTTGTAAACACAAATTATTTTTTTACAGTTACTTGTGTGTGTTTACGATACAAACACATAACTGTAAAAGTGACAAATATTATAAATATTATATACTTTTAGTTTCTACCAAAATGTTATACATTTATCAAAAGAAACTCTGTGGTGTCGTAAACAGTTAAAGTAACACAAACAGATAAAACAAACACAAACATATAACTGTAAAAGTGACTGTACAGTTATCTCTTTGTATCGTAAACATAAATTATTTATTTTTACAATTATCTGTCTGTGTTTACAATACAAACATATAATTTTAAAAGTGACTATACAGTTATCTGTTTGTGCCATAAACATAAATTATTTATTTTTACAGTTACTTGTTTGTGTTTACGATACAAACACATAACTAAAAAAGTGACAAATATTATAAATATTATATACTTTTAGTTTTAACCAAAATGTTATACATTTATTAATAGAAATTATGTGGTGTCGTAAACAGTTAAAGTAACACAAACAGATAAAACAAACATAAACATATAACTGAGAAAGTGACTGTACAGTTATCGCTTTGTATCGTAAACACAAATTATTTATTTTTACAGTTATTTGTTTGTGTTTACGATGAAAACATATAAATGTAAAAGTGTCTGTATAGTATCCGTTTGTGTCATAAAGACAAATTATTTATTTTTAGAATTATTTGTTTTTGTTTACGATGCCAACACATAACTGTAAAAGGGACAAATATTATAAATATTATATACTTTTAGTTTCTACCAAAAAGTTATACAAAAAAAGTTATACGAAAAAGTTATACAAAAGTTATCAATAGAAATTGTGTGGTGTCGTAAACAGTTAAAGTAACACAAACAGATATAACAAATAGAAACATATAACTGTAAAAGTGATTGTACAGTTATG
>CM063499.1:72611549-72621549 GCA_032207245.1 Pardosa pseudoannulata
TGGTATCATGGGTTAATCACGGTTAGCCTTTAATTGACTTCGATGAGATCTTAGTGTGTCAAATACCCATAGTTTTAATAAAAGTATGTTCTAATTAAGAATACTTTCAAAGGAAAATTGACGCTTTGGATCCAAAGTGACCACTTTAAATTGATCTGTAACTTAAATTTCCCCTTTTCATTGCTATAAAGTAGTCGTACATAATCTCGATACCCTGCTATAAGTCAGGTCTTTTTTTCTAAAATCTTCAATTAACGGCCTGTCTCACCAGAGTCGATTAACGGCTAACCACGATTAATGCATGACGTCATCCAATGGTAGGGCACAGTTCTCCGTTTAAACAGAGATTAATCACGGTTAGCGTTAAACAACTTTGTTGAGACCTGCCCTACATATTGTTTATTTATCTCCTATTTTCTTTAACCCTTTCGTGAGCCATTTATTTCCCACACAACGTTTTCAAACTTTCAAAACAGAAGTTCTTATTCTATTCAATCGATCGAATAATAGATGATAGCACAAAAATGAAGCGTCAATTAGTCTTTTCATCCTTATAATAGCAAGGCAATAAGTTATAATGGGTTTTGAATTTCCCACAGGTGTATTTTTTAAGAACCTGTAGTTGGGAAGTAATTTTCCCTAGGCCCACGAAAGGGTTAAATAGTTCGCCTTTTATGAGTAGGAATCACGAAAACATTTCGAATGAAGTTTTACCTAAAAGAATACACGCATGCGTGTTCTAAATTTTGATCATAATTCTAAAACAAATTTTGAGCTTAAATTGCAATGATTTTAATCAATTCAAAATAAGAGTGTAAAATTATGATTTTTACATAATATGAGATGCACATCAGAATTTATAAACAGAACAACCCACTGAAGCAAATTCCAAAATGTTAAGAACATCGTTCTATGAGAGAAACGGTTGCAGTTTAACCCTTTCATGGGCCGTGGGAAGATTACTTCCCACCTACACGATCTTACAAAATACACCTGTGGGAAGCTCAAAATCCAAACTTCTGTAATGGAAAGCCTTACCCATTTGGCCATCGACAGGAACTTGATTTGATGAGGAATATAAATGACGTTCATACCCATAAGAGAATTTTCGAATGTGACTAATTTTTAAAAGGTAGAAAAACGTCTTAGCATTAATTTAGCGTTAACATTTTATGTTGTTGTTGTCTTATGCCACTTCGTCAATGCACAATTGAACCGGAGGTTACTCGAATTAACCCTTTCGTGGGCCGTGGGAATATTACTTCCCACCTACACGATCTTACAAAATACACCTGTGGGAAGCGCAAAACCCATTCTAATATATTGGTCTTGCTATTGGAAAGACCGGAAGACTGATTCCCGCTTCGGTTCTGTGCTGTCATCAACTGTTCGATCGATTGAATAAAATTAGCAGCTCTGTTTTGAAAGTTTGGAAACTTGGAGTAAGAAATAAATAGCCCACGAAAGGGTTAAAATGTAGTGAAAAGAGGACTGATAAATATTTCGCAATAGACCATAAAAAGTTGAGGCTAATTTTTAATTAAGTACGAGTAATTTCATGTCTGTCTGTCTAAGAACCAAAACTGATTTGACATCCTTGTGACTAAACAATGTCCAATCTGATTTTTATGAATTCCAACCAACAACCTGTTCGTTCAACCTTGGATCCATCGCTTACAGTAAATTCGATGTTTGCAACCTTTATTGAAGACCAAAGAATTCGTGTCCTGGATATATATCATACTTGCTCTCTATTTTTCAACTTTAGTTTCGTATTGATTAGTTTTGTTTAATGTAGTAGTAGGTATAATTTCCTTGTATTTCTAATAAAGCTATATGACACAACAATTGAAATACAGATTTTAATAGAGTAAATATTTCTCAACAAGGAAAATAGAGCAGTTTTAGTGAAATGAAGTGTATAGAGATTAAAGAAATATGGATACTTAAAATATACACATTTTGAGTCAGTTAGCAAATATTTATGAAATATTATCGTACTTATTTTTTACAAATTTGGTGGAAAACTTTAAAAATGAGTACAAAGTTTAAAATATATTTTTTACTTTCTTTATCCCTACACATATAACTTCTGTACTAAGTATTATTAAAAAAATTCATTATATAAAATATTGTATATAATTTGAATACAGTAATGATTAAACATCATTCAAGTTAAGAACCAAAACTATGAGTACAAAAAATGAGTACAAATTTTACAATATATTTTTTACTTTCTTCATCACTACACCTACAACTGTACTAAGTATTTTAAAAAGAAATTTATTATATAAAGTTTTGTGTATAATTTGAATACTATAATGATTAAGCATCATTCGAGTTAAGACCCAAAACTATGAGTACAAAAAATGAGTACAGATTTTACAATATATATTTTACTTTCTTTATCACTACACATATAACTTTTATACTATGTATTATTAAAAAATTCATTAAATAAATTATTGTGTATAATTTGAATACTATAATGATTAAACATCATTCAAATTAAGACCAAAAATATCAGTACAAAAAATGAGTACAAATTTTACAATATATTTTTTACTTTCTCGTCATCGCTACACTTATAACTCTTCTGTACTAAGTTTAACCCTTTCGTGGGCCGTGGGAATATTACTTCCCACCTACACGATCTTACAAAATACACCTGTGGGAAGCGCAAAACCCATTCTAATATATTGGTCTTGCTATTGGAAAGACCGGAAGACTGATTCAAGCTGCGGTTCTGTGCTATCATCAATTGTTCGATCGATTGAATAAAATTAGCAGCTCTGTTTTGAAAGTTTGGAAACGTGGAGGGAGAAATAAATGGACCACGAAAGGGTTAAAATGTAGTGAAAAGAGTGATAAATATTTCGCGCCCGACTATAAAAAGTTAAGGCTCATTTTTGATTAGGTACGAGTAATTTCATGTTTGTCTATCTAAGAACCAAAGCTGATTTGACATCCTTTCGACTAAACGAAGTTCAATCTGATTTTTATGAATACCAACCAACAACCTGTTCGTTCAGCCTTGGATCCATCGCTTACAGTACAAAAGTCGATGTTTGCAACCTTTATGGCAGACCGAAGAATTCATGTTCAGATTCTATAACTCACTTCCTCTCTATTTTTCAACTTTAGTTTCGTATTGATGTGAATTTTTCGTTATTGTTGTATTGTCCTTGATGTTTCTATGTTTAGTTTTGTTTAATGTAGTAGTAGGTATAATTTCCTTGTATTTCTAATAAAGCTATATGACACAACAATTGAATCCAGATTTTAATAGAGTAAGAATTTCTCAACAAGGAAAATAGAACAGTTTTAGGGAAATGAAATGTTAATCAACAAAATATCTAATAGCTGTATAGAGATTAATGAAATATGGATAGACGTAAAATACACACATTTTGGTACTATAGTCAGTTAGCAAATATTTATGAAATATTATCGTACTTATTTTTTACAAATTTGGTGGAAAACTTTAAAAATGAGGACAAATTTTACAGTACATTTTTTTCTTTCTTTATCACTACATCTTTAACTTATGTACTAAGTATTATAAAAAATTCATTATATAAACTATTGTGTTTAATTTGAATACTATAATGATTAAACATCATTCAAATTAAGACCCAAAACTATGAGTACAAAAAATGAGTACAAATTTTACAATATATTTTTTACTTTCTTTATCACTACACATATAACTTATGTACTAAGTATTATTAAAAAATTTCATTATATTTAAGGTATTGTTTATAATTTGAATACTATAATGATTAAGAATCATTCAAATTAAGATCCAAAAATATGAGTACAAAAAATAAGTTCAAATTTTACAACACATTTTTTACTTTCTTTATCCCTACACCTATACCTTCTCTACTAAGTATTATAAAAATTTCATTATATAAAGTATTGTGTATAATTTGAATACTATAATGATTAAACATCATTCGAGTTAAGACCCAAAACTATGAGTACAAAAAATGAGTACAAATTTAAAATATATTTTTTACTTTCTTCATCATTACACGTATAACTCTTCTAAGTATTCTGTACTAAGTATACTTAGTGCTAATTCTAAGTATTATAAAAATTTCATTATATAAAGTGTTGGGTATAATTTGAATATTATTATGATTAAACTTCATTCAAGTTATGACCCAAAACTATGAGTACAAACTTTACAATATATGTTTTACTTTCTTCATCACTACACTTATAACTCTTCTGTACTAAGTATACTTAGTAAAACTTTATCACTACACTTATAACTTCTGTACTAAGTATTATAAAAAATTCATTATATAAAGTATTTGTAATAATTTGAATACTATAATGATTAAATATCATTCATGTTAATGATTAAATAACATTCCAGTAATGTACCCAAAACTATCTTAACCTTAAATAGCTGTAACGAAGTTTATGTATATCCAAGTTTTGATAAATGTGAGCCGCATAGCTCAGTCGGTAGAGGCAAAAATCTTCTAACCTGAGGATTACGGGTTCGTGCCTCGAACTGACCAACGACCCGCTGTGTTTATGAATGGCTACTGGGGCATGTAAAATAAGTCCGTGGTCGCAATGCCCTTTAAGTTGCCAAACGATACCTATAAAGGTGACAGGTTAAGCCTGGGTCTTTTATGATGGGTCCCAACTTCTAATTTACGAGGATACACTATGTCTGTGTTATCCTAGGACGTAATATTGGACGCCTATATGGTGTTACAAAATCCACGGCGTTGTTTGAACGAATGTTCAAAAGGGAAGTGCCCTGCGTTATTTGAAATAAAAGCTTTGCAGAACGAATTTGTGTGTGTGTGCGTTTCGAACGACCCGGACTAGAGTCCTAGTGTTAACACGTTGACGGACACTTATGTCTATAGCCGTCAAAGCGAAGTTCACTATGTGGCATGACGGCAGTAGCCGTCCAAAACGAAACGATTGATTTTAGATACTACATCTATAGCGGCACAAATGTGCATTTACTGGCGTTATTTGAAATAAAAGCTTTGCAGAACGAATTTGTGTGTGTGTGCGTTTCGAACGACCCGGACTAGAGTCCTAGTGTTAACACGTTGACGGACACTTATGTCTATAGCCGTCAAAGCGAAGTTCACTATGTGGCATGACGGCAATAGCTGTCCAAAAGAAAACGGTCGTCTTTACACACTACGGCTATAGCGGCACAAATGTGCATTTACCGGAGTACAAATAGAAACCTAGTGTCATGTTTTGGAAACCATTTTTTAGGTTATATTTCGCTTTCCACCTGTTACACGACTTGTAGCTTCAGTATGCACGTGGTTGTGAAAAGAGGAGTGCGATCATGTTTTCTCTTATTTATTTCTTTGTCTTTTATTTATTTTTGTTTGATTATGAACTAATATTTCGTGTAAAACTCCCAAATATACTTAGTTGCACACAAAAAATTGCTTATTTGAGTCATTAAACTTGTCATTAAATTTTTACTGTTATAGCCACCATCGTCCCATTACTTAGTGTCTAAAGTCCGCTGGAGCCATGACGATTATAGCCGCAACATGATCAAAGGTGCTGAATTAATCAAAATTAAGTTTATTTGAACAGAAAGAGTAAAACTATACTTCTAATATTCTAAAAATTTCAAAAACTTATAGGTTTGGTGTGGTTTTGAGCACTACGATCTAGTGTTTTGCACACGAGGGCTTATGAGACCGGGACCTACTGTTTAAAACCGTGTACTATCTGTAACCAGCCACCCAACCGAAGTCGTGTGTAGGGTGTTGAATTGCTGGTCCGGTCTGACCGTCCGGCAACAGTGCGTTACGCAGGGGCCAAGTAAGCATTAAGTCAAGCAAGCAAGCCGATAAAATTTAAAATAACAAAAATAAATAAATAAAATAAAAAATGTAGAAAATCTAGACTAATAAGTACAACCAATGCAGTTTACGAAAGTGCGGGGGATACTCCTAGGATTCCTGCCCAGGTTAAAAGTCCGGTTGACCCGGTGTACTACATGAAACTTTCTGACATGAGAGCATGTGTTTGCGAGGGAAGCAATATCTGTACAGGGCAGTTGTGATAGCCATTCGTGAAGGGGTACTTTGACCCTTGCGTTGTGGTTTTAGGTTAAAATCATGGCCGCACGATGGCGCCTTGATTAGCGGTGAGCCGGTCAACCAGGCTCCTGGCATTCTTTATCAATACCGGGTTTTTGATTAGATTCTCTACCCAGAGTTCCTTGGATCTGTCAGAGGGTTTCTTAAGATGCAAGTCATGCGTCAGAGGGCAGTCGTGCAGATAGGGAACTGTTCAAAGTCGATTTCGAACGGCTACGAACATCCATGCTATCAGCGGAATTCGAACCCGCGAACTTTAGTTCCGAAGAGCAGCACTCTACCATTCGGCCATAAACATATAGTGATAATTTTCGAAATTCACTTGTTCCTACTGTCAGTTAATGTGTTAAAAAGCCCCATCCACCGACCACCCTCCCCACCTTTTTCTTTCGAAAACAGTATTTTCGTAAATTAGACATCTTACCACCATACTAAGTTGCCGGTTTAAAAGTTGTCAGGCTACTTTTAAATTATCCTGCAAGTAAGGAGTTCTGTACTCAAAATTAGTTTTCTTCCATTATTATCGCTTTGCAATAACACCACCTCAAAGTGTGCGATACGAGTTATACGAGTGCGAACGAGAATACATTTTTCGAACAAATTCGCTGTCGAATCGACGCGTCCGTTCAGTGGGTTAATAAAAAAGGCCGGATTGCAAAGTTATATGCGCAGGTTTTTTCTTCGATCCCAGATATTATAAATATCTTTACGTCAATTAATTATTGGAACATCCTAACCACCCCCCAACTAAAAAAAAGAAATGAAAGAAAGCCGTCTTGTCCACCCCGTAGCTAAGTATAGAAATCATCCATCGACCTCAGTTCTTAAAAAGACATCTCGTAAAGAGGGTTGTTGCCTTCATTAACTGCAACTTTCCCTCCGTTTGGACTTTTATTGATCAGGTATTTTTTTCTGTGAATGGAGTGGGCGCGTCCAGCAGAAAAGATCTTTTAAAACATTTCCGTGTTTCAGATTCACAAAAAGAAAACCTCTGAGAAAAACAAGTTTGGAAAGGAAAGATAAGTCAATCATTAATAAATTGAACGTTCATAATGAATCAATTATAATTGATGTTAGAGACTTTTGTCGTGTAGTTCTCGTTTATATTTGGGTATTAACCTGTGATCAAATGTAAAGTGGTATTTATTTTGGTTGCGTTGTGTAAAAATATTTTAGTACTAAATTCAACCACAGGTTCTGAGAAACTACAGACATAAAATATGAAAATAAACTACAAGCTAAATTAAAAGCATCTGAAACCAGCTTAAAATAAAGTAAATTTATTATAATGAATATAATATATATATATATATATAATATATATATATATATATATATATATATAAATATATATATATTTATAATATATATAAATATATATATATATATAATATATATATATATATTATCATCTATGTACTCACAATCTGATTCTATCTTCACAAAATTTGCTTTATCAACACTTTCAAATTAGGTGCCACTTTAATTTAGTTCTGACAATAATTTTTCATCACTTAAGTAAATATGTAAATATAAGAGAGAGGACCTAATCTCAATTTTAAATATATGTAAAAGAGGGTACCTTTGTGAGTTAACCCACTCGCTGAGCATCCCGCTATTTCCAAGGGCAACATAGATGTAGCAAAATTTGCGTAACCCGCGATTTCCGCGGGCATGCATTTTAGCCGTCTATTTAACTGTGCAACCGGCTCTTTCCCCGTTTATTCTTTCATTTTGACTTTACTGTGGTTGTTTATTTATCTTTAAACTAGTAGATGGCTTTAATTGTCCACATTTCTGCGAAATATAGAAGAATTTTTTGTAGCCTTATGAGCGCGCTGTTCATAGCTGAAAGATATCTGTCAGGAAGCGTTTCGCGAGTGATATAACTTATACTCCTGACGATATTTCCGCCACTGATAGCACTTCTGACTCTTATTTCAAGTATATTGAAGATAGTTATAGCGAAAGTGATGAGAATTTCTATTTCTATAGTAATGAATCTGAAAATTTATTGACTATTTAAAATGTTGGACAGTGGTGCAAAATTGATATGCAAAATATTCCACCAGCTCCTGCTTCATTTCCTTTCCTTGGAAATCCCGGACTAAATTCCACTATGGAAAATAATGCAGCTGTTTTGGACTATTTTGAACTTAATTTTGACGAGGTTATGTTGCAAATAATAGTAAAAGAGACCAACAGTACATGAGAGTAATAGACCCAGAAGACTAACTGCTCGACACTTTGCTAGCCATATACACCCAAATCGCATCACGAAAGAGCCTCGTAGATAGTGTGCTGTCTGATTTTTAAAAAAAACTGAAGGTGGAACAAAAAATTCGAAAAAAAAAACGCGAATTTGGTGCAAGGATTGCGAGGTAGCCTTGTTTCGAAATTTATCATACAAGACTTCATTTCTAATAACTGTTTTGTAAGTCTTTTGCAGTTTTTAATTAGTATATAGTTTTGCTTTTGTATTTTATAAAATAAATGATAATTTAACCAAGATTAATTTTCAAAATTAAGCTTTTATATCATTATTCTACAATTTCATTTTTCTGAAAGCCTTTTTTTAGGACCTAATTCTATATTAAAAAAAACTCTTTTACAAAAATTTTATGTATATTTTAACTCTAAAATGTATATTGATTTGAAATATGTAATAAAAAAATACGCAATTTTTGAACCTATTTTGATAAAATAAATACGCAGCGAGAGGGTTAACCCTCTGACTGCTCAGTTTGTAAACCAAGATCTCTTTAAAAATTGCGTATTATTTTTGCATAGTAAGTATATATTTATATATATATATATATATATATATATATATATATATATATATATATGTGTGTGTGTATATATATATATATATATATATATATATATATATATATGTGTGTGTGTGTGTGTGTGTGTGTGTATGTATATATGTGTATGTGTATGTTTATATGTATATGTATATGTATATGTATATATATATATATATATATGCATATATGTATATATAATGTATATATATATATATGTATATATATATATATGTGCATATATATATATATATATATATATATATATGTGTGTGTGTATGTATATATGTGTATGTGTATATATATGTATATGTATATGTATATGTATGTATATGTTATATATATATATGTATAATTGCATATATATATATATATAAATTAAAATATATGCATATATGTATATATATATATATATAATGTATATATATGTATATATATCTACATATATATATATATATATATGTTAAATATATATATATATATATTGGAGAATTGAAATACTAATTCTTTTCTAAAAAGATTTTTTATATTGACTTTTACATGAGATAAGCTTTCAGAAAAACTAATTTCAGATGTTATCACATAAAACATTTATTTTATAATAAATTTACTTTAACATAGTTATTTCTATTTATAACAAACTATCTATCATTCTGTTATCTAATATAACTATAATAGTTCTAGTCTTATAATTCTATTTACCTTATTAAATGTCTAATACTGTGTATAATTTATTCCACTGGTTAAAGAGTGAAAAGGCGGAATGTGCTTCTTAATAAAGGAAGAAAAACACATGCCCGCGAAAATCGCGGGATGAGCAAATTTTGCTACATTTGGATTGCCCGTGGAAATCGCGGGATGAGCAGTCAGAGGGTTAATATGGATGCCCGGAACACTGCTGGTTGAGGGCTGATCAGGATTGGGTATGTATGGATCTTCCGTCGGTCTGGTCAGGAGCTTTCTTCTGAGTGTTTGGGGTGCGGCAGTAATATTTGATACAAAAACACTGCTGGTAGTCGCTAGATGTTCTGAACGTTTCCGGAGTTTCTGTCCAACTCAAGGCTATTCTCCTTGGACTCC
>CM063499.1:72631549-72639049 GCA_032207245.1 Pardosa pseudoannulata
GACAAAAACAAAGTTTGGAAGAAAATTTAAATCTCTATAGATTATGCACAAAAGGGAAATTAATGATAATAAATCTTAAATAACTGTAATACAGCCCGTCATATTAAGCGATCAGTAAAATTTTTAATTTTCCAGAATTGTAAAGTACCCTGTGAGGCAGATAAAAAAAATGGTTTATTTTTGGCTGACAATTATCTCGTACAAGCTGATAAATTTGTTTCCGAATATTACTAATAGCTATATCTAGATTCCCATCACTGATTCTTCCAAAATTCAGTTTTTAAAATAAGGGGTTATATAAATGCTAAAAGAAATCACAGAATGAAATTGGGTAACAAAGTTTAGTAATTAAAATATTTGTCTTATAAAAACATATAGAAGACGAATGGTAAAGACGGAAAACTCTATTAAAAATATTTAATAAAATGTAGAAAATTGAATTAAATGAAGCTATAGGAAGTAAATTGTGTTGCAACGTGATACTGATTATTGCATCCAAGAAAATGCAGTGTTACTAAAGAAACGGGTTTTTTATTATCTAATAGAGAAAGGAAAAAGAGCGTTTAATTAATCTCCAAGAATACATTTTTTATTGCTTAATTATAAAGCAAAGTGATTTTGAACTTAATTAAGGATTGTTTTTAATTCAGAAATGTTTTGTAAATATGCGATGGAAAACTTGTTCAAGGGTGAAGGCCAGAATTTCTATTTTGTGCTTTCTAATTATGTTAAAAACATCTTTAAAATAGGTGGACAGAAACAAATTATGGAAGAAAATTTAAAACTCTATAGATTATGCACAAAAAGGAAATTAATCATAATAAATCTTAAATAACTAGTATACAGCGCGTTATATGACGGAATCGGTAAAAATTTTAATTTTCCAGAATTGTAAAGTACCCGATGAGCAGGTAAAAAAATGGTTTGTTTTGGGCTTAAAATTATCTGATACACGCTGGGTAATTTGTTTCTAAATATAACCAATAGCTATATCTTAATTCCCATCACTAAATCTTACAATATTCAGTTTTATAAATTAGAATTTATAGAAATGCTAAAAGAAATCACAAAATGAAATTCGGTAACAAAGTTTAGTAATTAAAATATTTTGTCTTATAAAAATACATAAAACACGAATAGTAAAGACAGAAAAGGCTTTTACAAATATTTAATAAAATGTAGAAAATTGAATTAAATGAAAGTATAGGAAGTACATTGTGATGCAACGTGCTACTTATTATTGCATCCAAGAAAATGCAGTGTTACTAAAGAAACGGGTTTTTTTTTATCTTATAGAGAAAGGAGAAAGAGCGTTTAATTAACCTCCAAGAATAAAGTTTTTTCTCGCTTAATTACAAAGCGAAGTGATTTTTAACTTAATTAAGGATTTGTTTTACATTCAGAAATGTTTCGTAAATATGCGAAGGAAAAAGTTGTTCAAGTGAGAAGGCAGAAATTTCTATCTTGTACTTTGTAATTATGTAAAAGAGGTCATTAAAATAGGTGGACAAAAATAAATTTTCGAAGAAAATTTAAAACTCTATAAATTATGCACAAAAGTAAAATAAATCACAATAAATCTTAAATAACTAGCATACAGCCCGTCATATAACGGGAACAGTAAAGTTGTTAATTTTTCAGAATTATAAAGTACCCTATGAGCAGGTAAAAAAATGGTTTATTTTTTTGCTGAGAATTATCTAGTACACGCTCAATAATTTGTGTATATTCATATTTCTCTAAAGTCTCCCGACACTGTAAATCCAATTTAGAATCACGTCGAATTCATTTAGAAAGATAATTCAAAGTTTCCTGAGCTAAGTCGAAATTATCGTTAAGATCTTCCCAGTGTTTTTACCAAATTAATTAATGGAAGTAAACGCATGAAACTATCATTTCCACTACACCCTGCAGGTAGATAGAATTTTTTGTTAATACATGTGATAAAATTTTCATTGCAACGAAAAGTAATCGATATTTAAATTAAAAACTATCACATATGCGTCTAATCCATTATTAAAGCCAAATATAAAAGAAAATTACTTACGTAATATCTAAGTTCAGTGATAAAACTATGAAAATAATGCAGACGATATTTAAATAATTTAAAATGATAAACGATTCAATGAGATGGTTAAAGGAATGACGGCACAATGCTATTAAAAAATGTTATTTTTACCTATTTATAATGTGATAAAATGATAAATTTAATCGCTGCTTTTAACCGAAGAAAATAGTGCTTTAAATAATGGTATTAAACTCTCAAAAAGGATAGAAGGGCTAGATTTCGGATGTTTTGAGAACGACTGTATTTTCTGCTCTGATAGGAAGCATATTTATACCAATTTATTTATACGGGATCAGTAAAAATTTTAATTTTCCAGAATTGTAAAGTACCCTATGAGCAGGTAAAAAAATTGTTCATATTTAGTTGAGAATTATCTGGTACACGCTGAGGAATTTGTTTCCAAATATGACCAATAGCTATATATTAATTCCCATCACTTATTCTTTCAAAATTCAGTTTTATAAATAGGAATTTGTATAAATACTAAAAGAAATCGCAAAAAGAAATTGGGTAACAAAGTTTAGTATTTAAAATAATTTGTCTTAAAACATAAAACAGGAATAATAAAAACAAAAAAACTGTTTTATAAATATTTACTAAAATGTAGAAAATTGAATTAAAATAAGCTGTAGGAAGTAAATTGTGTTGCAACGTGCTACTAATTATTGCATCCACGAAAATGCAACGTTACTGAAGAAACGGGTTTTTTTTTTCTAAAAGAGAAAGGAGAAAGAGCTTTTAATTAACCTCCAAGAAAAAAGTTTTTTTCTCTCTTAATTATAAAGCGTAGTGATTTTTAACTTAATTAAGGATTGTCTTTAATTCAAAAATGTTTTGTAAATATTCGATGGAAAAAGTTGTTCAATGGTGAAGGCAAGAATTTCTAACTTGTGCTTTGTAATTATGTAAAAAAGGTCTTTAAAATAGGTGGACAGAATCAAATTTTGAAAGAAAATTTAATAATCTATACGTTATGCACAAAACGGAACTAAATCATTATAAATCTTAAATAATGCTGTTTCTTATACCGATATAATAAAAGAAACAGGAACAGTTCTCATCACAAATATATATTTCTGAACTTGCTGATTGTTTTATTTTTATTTTTGTTTGTTTTTATTTGTTTTTATTTTTACTTGTTTTTATTTTTATTTTTATTTCTTTTTGTTTTTTGTTTTTATTTGTTTTGTTTTATTTGTTTTGTTTTTATTTGTTTTTTTTTTTGTTTTTGTTTTTGTTTGTTTTTATTTGTTTTTTTTATGTCTTTGTTTCAGATTTTGTTTTCGTTTTTCTTTTTGTTTAACGATACAGTCTAACTTTTGCTAAACGATATATTGACCGGTTTCAACACTTTCGTTTCGATGTCAATAATACCGGGACCTACTACTTAAAACCAATTCCAAACGGTTATGAAAATCTATACCAGCTCTAGTATAAATCTTAAAACATGTAGTAAAGTATTAGAAATAAAGCTTAAAACATCATATTTCTTTTAAGGTGATAATAAAAAAACCCATGAAGATTTAATATCAGACTAGCATATAATCTACCTTAGGACGAGATCAGTAAAATTTTTAATTTTCCACAATTGTAAAGAACCCTATGAGGCAGGTAAAAAAATGGTTTGTTTTTTGGCCGAGAATTATCTTACAACAAAAAGTAATCGATGGTTAAATTTAAAATTATCATATATGTACCTAATCTATTATTTAATCCAAATATAAAAGAAAATTATTTACTTTAATTCTATCTATTTCGCTTTCTGAAATAACTCAGCAAGTCTCACATTTCTCTATGCAACGTCAGATTGTTTTATACACGTTTCGTAATGTGCAGATGTTTCGCATATGTCGATGTAAATTCAATTTTTTTTGCAAACATTCAATGTTCTACCTTAAAAAAAATGTTTGAGAGGATATTTTTTAACTAGCATATAGGCCGTCATATGACGGGATGAGTAAAAATTTTTAATTTTTCAGAATTGTAATAAAGTACTCTAAGAGCAGATAAAAAAAAAATGGATTTTGTTTTTAGCTGAGAATTATCTAGTACACGCTGTGTAATTTGTTTCCAAATATTATCAATAGCTATACCTCAATTCCCATCACTGATTCTATCAAAATTCAGTTTTATAGATAGGAATTCATATAGACTCTAAAAGAAATCACAAAACGAATTTGGGTAACAAAGTTTAGTAATTAAAATACTTTATCTTATAAAAATACATTAAAAAACGAATAGTAAAGACAGAAAACTCTTTTACAAATATTTAATAAAATGTAGAAAATTGAATTAAATGAAGCTATAGGAAGTAAACTGTGTTGCAACGTGCTACTGATTATTGCATCCAAGAAAATACAGTGTTACTAGAGAAACGGGGTTTTTTATCTCATAGAGAAAGAGCATTTAATTAACCTCCAAGAAAAAAGTTTTTTTCTCTCTTAATTATAAAGCGTAGTGATTTTTAACTTAATTAAGGATTGTTTTTAATTCAGAAATGTTTTGTAAATATGCGATGGAAAAAGTTCAAGGGTGAAGGCAAGAATTTCTAACTTGTACTTTGTAATTATGTAAGAAAGGTCTTTAAAATAGGAGGACAGAATCAAATTTTGGAAAAATATTTAATAATCTATACATTATGCACAAAACGGAAATAAATCATTATAAATCTTAAATAATGCTGTTTCTTATACCGATATAATAAAAGAAACAGGAACAGTTCTCATCACAAATATATATTTCTGAACTTGCTGATTGTTTTATTTTTATTTTTGTTTGTTTTTATTTTAATTTTTATTCGTTTTTATTTTATTTGTTTTTATTTTTATTTGTTTTTATTTTTATTTCTTTTTGTTTTTTGTTTTTATTTGTTTTGTTTTATTTGTTTTGTTTTTATTTGTTTTGTTTTTGTCTTTGTTTCAGATTTTATTTTCGTTTTTCTTTTTGTTTAACAATACAGTCTAACTTTTGCTACACGATATATTGACCGGTTTCAGCACTTTCGTTTCGATGTCAATAACACTGGGACCTACTACTTAAAACCGATTCCAAACGGCTATGAAATACCATGCCAGCAATAGTATAAAACTTAAAACATGCTTTAAAATAATAGTAATTAATCTTAAAACATATTATTTCTTTTAAGGTTATAATAAAAATCTATGAAGGTTTATACTAGCATATAGCCCATCATAAGACGGGATCAATAAAATTTTTAACTTTCCAGAATTGTAAAGAACCCTATGAGGCAGGTAAAAAAAAAGTTTTCTTTTTTGGCTCAGAATCATCTTGCAACAAAAAATAATCCATGATTAAATTTAAAATTACCACATACGTACCTAATCTATTATTTAAGAAAATATAGAATAAAATTATGGACGTAATATAGTTGTAAGTAATAAGTTCAGTGATAAAACTTATGAGAATAATGCAGACGATATTTAAATAATTCAAAAAACGAAATGGTTAAATGAGATGGTTAAAGGAATAAAGTCATAATTCTAGAAAAAAAATGCTATTTTCATCTATTTATAATGTGACAAACTGATGAATTTAATTATCACCTATACAGCTGAAAATAGTGCTTGAAATAATGGTAATTAATGCAAAAAGGGGGAGGGGTGGATTTCGAATTTTGCTAACCCTAACTCTTCAAGAATCCAATATGGATGTCTCTATCCATTCCATGTCCAACCCCTCCACAAATTCAAAGAAAGACCGACAGATTACTTAGGCTGTTATTATATAGAGGATGTCACCCATAGCTATATCTTAATTCTCTTCACTAATTTAAAATTCATTTTTATTAGGAGGAATTTATATAAATGTTAAAACAAAATCTCAAAAGGAAATTGTTTAACTAATATTAGGAGCTAAAATACTTTGTCCTATAAATATAAAAAAACAAGCATACTAAAGGCGAAAAACTCTTTCCGAATATTTAACAATAGAAAATTGAATTAAATGAAGCAAAATGAAGTAATTTGTTTTGCAACATGCTGCTGATTATTGCATTCAAGAAAATGAAGGTTTTTTTTCTGATAGAGCAAGAAGAGAGGGGTATTGTAATTAACTTCCAAGAATAAATTTTTTTTCGCTTTATTATGAAACGCAAAGTGATTTTTAACGCAATTAAGAATTGTTTTGAATATTGGAGAGTTTCGTAAATATGCTACGGGATAAATTATTCAAAGTTAAAGTTAATTCTGCCTTATGCTTTGTATGTACAGGGTATTTCAAAAATGACCGGTATATTTGAAAAATCAATAAAAACTAAACGGACAGTAAAAGAAATACACAGCTTATTGCAATATGCTTGGGACAATAGTAAATTTCCCCAGCAGACAAACTTTAAAAATTAGTTACAATAGTCCCCAACAGATGGCGCTGCAGTATTAAAGTCCCAGAGCGGTACGATACTGCGGTCGATATATGTCACAGATGATTTCCGCGTCATAATGACGTCGAAAGTCGCCAGAGACGAGAATTTGGTGTCACAAATTTCAATGTCAGTGTCACAAATTTCAGTGTCTTAATGATAAGTTCTGACATCATTATGAGTCGGATGTCGCCATTGGCATATCTCAACTGCAATATGTTAGCACACTTATACATTTTTTTTCTGGCACTTAGGGTGCTGCCGATTGAGATTTGTCGCACGCCGTTTTAGCGTCATAATAATATCAGAAGTTACCAAAGATGGGGAATTGGCTCTAAATTTCCCTCTTTGGCGATTTCTGACATCATTATGACTCGGATGTCGCCATTGGCATATTTCAACTGCAATATGGTAGCACCCTTACACATTTTTTTTCTCGCACTTAGGGTGTTACCATATAAGGCGATTTCACGCAGTAGGGCAAATCTCAACTTATGACAATTCTGGATTTAGTTTCAAACGAAAGGGCAGTTTATTGTTTGTCTATTAGCTATTGCAAACATGAAAATGAATGGGAAGGGTATTATAGTAGTTCGTGACGTTGCGACAAATTGCTCTATTCCGGTTGAGATAAGTCGCAAGCAGCTTTCGCGCCATAATGACGTTAGAAGTTACCAAATATGGGTAACTGGCCTCTAAATTTACCTCTTTGGTGACTTCTGACATCATTATGACGCCATTGGCATATCTCAACTGCAATATGGTAGCACCATTATAATTTTTTTTATCTGACAGTTAGGGTGTTACCGATTGAGATTTGTCGCACGCCGCTTGGGCGTCATAATGATGTCATAAGTTACCAAGGATGGGTAATTGGCCTCTAAATTTCCCTCTGGCGACTTCTGACGTCATTATGACATGAAAGTCGCCTGTGGCATATCTCGACCGGAATATCTTAGCACCCATACGATAATGAAAGTCGATTAAACCTAATCAGCGTTTATTTGTTATACAAATACAGCAAAATTCTTATTATCTCTGATACGTTTGGTTC
>CM063499.1:72654049-72661549 GCA_032207245.1 Pardosa pseudoannulata
TGTTTAAACTAGTTTTCATGAAAATTAAAAAAGTTTTGTCCAAAAAAATGCTCTTTAAAAGGCTTTAAATTCACAACTTCCGGCTCCGAATTCGCTACTTCCGTTTTGTTTTGACAGCTGTCGCTGATGTTTAAACAACTGTAACTTTTCTTTAAAATGCCGTAGAAACAAAATAAAAACAGATTTAGAAGCCTAAAAGTTGAAATTTTACAATAGAAAAATATAAAAAAAATTATGATTTTTGGCAAAAAATGATGTTTTTAATGTAGACGGATACCTTAAATATGAATTTGTTGAGCTAAATACCTATGTGTATGTATAAGGTACTGTGAATTATTCTTTAGGTTTTAATATATCGTGTAAAGAGCCTCGTCTGTGAAATTCTTCTTACTTTATTGTTTAAGTTTATCATTTTACTTCTGCACCTACTTATTTGTTCTAGTTATATAAATATTGTGTTTAATTTAGAACGAATGTATTATTTTTTTTTGTGCCATACATGATGATATGTTGTTTTTAAATGGCTAATGGACTATGACTCGGCTGCACAACCCACTCACGGGATTGTAATAAAATATTATAGCCCAACACATAGCAGTACCACTTCAGCCAATGAATTCCTACCAACACAGTTTCTAAAAATAACAATCACCAGAAAATTATCTTAGAGATCGGTTGCATATTAAAAGCATTGCGCCAATAGCCCGGAATTCATATTACAAAACAGGAGGTAGGCTACAAGGGGGGGGCGGTTTGGAATTTCTCCGCTCGCCGCAGTCCAAGGCATCTGTCCGCAATTTATCACGGAGACATTGCGCCATTGTTTGATAGTTATGTCGGCTCCTTTTAATCACGAAATATGGGAAGGCGCGAAAACTTCTTACGCTCCCTTCTAACGCGATAGCGCGGTTTAAGGTGACGTAAGGGAGGGCCCTGATGAAATAATTAATTTTGCTTGATGAAAGCGCTTTTATTGAGGCAGAATTTATACAGCTACGCAATCCCGCACGCACACGCAAACACACATATGTGCGTGCGTGTGAGCAAGGGAAATTGAAACTAAATCAGTAAACTAATGTAGGGATTTTGTATAAAACTCCGAAGACGAAAAACTCTATTTTCCGAAGACACTCTATTTTCTATTACACAGCGCCAAATATTCCCCTAGTGGTGACTTTTGGAACTAATTTGTTATTTTGCAGAATCTTTCGTTCACCGTATTGTTATCGTTTCTGAGAGGCTACAGACTTAAAAATAAGAAAATAAACTAAAAAGCTAAATTAAAAGTAACTGAAGTCAGCTTAAAATAAAAAAAGTAAATTTATTATAATGATATATATGTACATCTATATACACACAATCTGATTCTATCTTTATAAAATTTACTTTATCAACACTTTCAAATTAGGTGGCACACTAATTTAGGTCTGACAATAATTTTCCATCAATTATATATATATATATATATATATATATATATATATATATATATATATATATATATATATATATATATATATATATATATATATATATATATATATATATATATATATATATATATATATATATATATATATATATATATATATATATATATATATATATATATATATATATATATATATATATATATATATGTATATATATATATATATGTATATGTATATATATGTATATATATATATGTATATATGTATATATATATATATATATATATATATATATATATATATATATATGTATATATATATATATATATATGTATATATGTATATATATATATATATATATATATATATATATATATATATATATATATATATATATGTGTGTATATGTGTATATATGTATATATATATATTCCTACAAAATGTGGCGTCATTCTCGCAAATAGATCACGCTACAGAACACTGTGAGCACTGTCACTTTAATTATGGCCCCTCAGTACTTAGTTTTAGTGCCCTCTAATGGGTGTGAATAACCCACTAGGGATGACTATAACCCCGTTGGGAGCTTATAATTTAGAATTTATTTTTAATTCCATTTATGTTTTTCATACAATAGAATCTCTTTTTAACGCCCCACGATACAACGACCCCTTCGTTAGAACGACCATCTTAAAAAGTCCCAATTATTTTACCATAGGAATAATGTTAATTTTAAATAGTTACAACGATCCCAAGTGTATTATTTTTTGTCAGAACGACCGACAATTTTAATCTGGAGAACTCATGAGCAAGTGGGTTATTTCAAAATTATTGTACTGTGGTGCAACTTCAAGAAAACTGTACTCCTCTCTTTGTGTTTGCTTAAAAAAGGGGAAGGGTTGAAAAGGGGATAGCTAAATCTTCAATTATCTTTTGATGAGTTTGTTGCGGTAGACGAAACTTTACAGTGCTGAGGAGAAAATTTGAATGAGGACGATTTTATTGCTCGTATTACCGGAAATGAAGAAATCTGCGATTTCGAAGACGGAGAAGAAATCGTCCAAGCTTTTGAAAAAGTGAATGAAAAAGAAGCCTTCAATGCAATCAATGCCTTGTGTCAATATTTTGAAGGACAATTTAATTCTGAAGATTTCCTTCGAAATCTAACGGATATGGAATCAGTGATAATGAAAAATTCCCAAATGAACTTGAAACAGGCATCAATCAAAGACTTTTTCAAAAATTCAGTAATGGAAATACAAATAAATAGAAGTGTTCTTTAGGTATATACTGTTGCATCATTTCTTTACTCATCTTTTATTATTTTTTCTATTCGTTATAACGACCTTTCGTTACAACGACCATATGATGCTGTCTCTCAGGGGGTCGTTATACCGAGGTTCTACTGCATAACATGCTATGACGTATTAAATGTTTACTTGTGGAAAGTGCGTCATTATTTCATACCTTCAAACATTTGACACGAATTAGATCTTGAGTAAAACAAAAGAATCATTTTTCAATTTTCAAATTCTCAAAAATAACCAATGACGGGCGATATAAAAGTTGGTTGTGCAATTTTTGATACATAAACGGAATCGATTTACTGAGTTAATATTTCTTCAAGAGCAAGAAGAAGCGAGAAATTTAATTTCTTGCTTTTGTGTAGAGTTGTTTGCAGAGAGAAGTGAAATCAAATGTTTTATCAGAATAAATGAATTAGAAATAGTAAAAATCACGGGGATTTTGATCGGTGCTTTATGTGCTTTGTGATTTAAAATCGAATTTTTTTAGAATATTTTTCAGTGGAGATATGCAGGTAACTTAAATACGGTTAAAATCTATAGTTTAAATTTGGAAATTTCTTACTGGCATTTGTTGAATAGTGCCTGAAACAGATGATGTTACCCTATCGAACACAGTGCATATATTTATATATGTTTGTTTTTGTGCGTGCGTGTGTGTGTAATCAGGGAAATATTCCTCACCGATAGCCCGGGAGAAATAGCCCATATTTCTATTTGCCAGTGAAATTTCAGAATTGTGTAACTGCACATTTATTGAAGATCAAACCTCATCAGTCTATGGATCGCCTTTACAGTGCAAGGGCTAGAGATAGAATATTTCAAGAATATGCGTACTTACCGAAAATATCGGCTTCACATAAATGAGTCACGGGATTTAGATTTTGAGACTTCTTCAGCTTTTTTTCCCATGAGCCAAAACCCAAGGTGAGCTCTTCTACACATTAGTCTTCCTCAATAAAACATTCTTAAAAAACCTTTCGCAGAAGAATATGGCATCAGCCGTCGCTTTCCTAATCTTTTAACACCCATCTTATCATCTAATCAGTCTTGACAACAAGAACTATACCTAATCTGAAAGACAGCATTTCACTGCATGCTCTCAGCATTTTCCAGCACATGCTGTGGTCAACTGTAGAAAATATCTTACGATTTCAAATGGTAACTGAAACCAAACAATGGCAGAATGGTTAGGGCGCAGATCTTAGGTACCGGAGTTCATGGGTTCGAATCCCACTGTAGCATTGATGCTCGTAGCCATTCAGAATCGGCTTTAAGCAGTAGGTCCTAGTTTCATTAGCCCTCTTGTTGCTAAAAAATAAACCGTAGCGCTACAAATCAAACCAAATGGTAACTGAAATTATGGGCGTCATGTTAAACATGTCTTGTTGTAACAGCTATTTCTTACTAGAGTAAATGTTGCTTAAATGTATAATTCATCAAAAATACCTCTCTGATAGTGATATTTTGAGCTAATTTCTTTTTATTTTCGCAAACAATTTCCCATCCCTTCATCTTGTCTTAGACGCCGAACGATTTTCGAATGGTACGTTGTTTCCCTTGGGAACAGACGTTTGCACGCTTGGTTCCCGCTGTGGGCATGGATGTTTGTGGCCGTTCGGAATCGGCTTTAAGCAGTAGGTCTCTGCCTCACTAGTCCGTGGGTTGCAAAAAAAGTAGAGCGTAGCGCTCCAAACCAAATGATAACTAAAAATGATGGGCGTCATGTTAAACAAGTCTTGTTGTAACAACTTTTACTAGAGTAAATGTTGCTTAAATGTATAATTCATCAAAAATACCTCTCTGGTGGTGATATTTTGAACTAATTTCTTTTCATTTTTGAAAGCAAATTCCCATCTCTTCATCATGTTTTACACGCCGAAAGATTTTCGAATGGTAAGTTGTTTCTCTTTGGAACCGAAGTTTGCATGGTTGATTCCCGATGCGGACATGGCTGTTTGTAGTCGTTCGGAATAGGTCTTTAACGTGGGGGTTGTTACTTTTCCTTTTTTTTTTTTTTTTTTTTTTTCTTCTTTCCTTTCTTCCTTTTCTTTTCTTTGTTTTTCTTTTTTTTCTTTTTGTTCTTTTTCCGTTTGTCTTTTTTCTATGTTTTTTCGTTTTTTTTTTCCTTTTTTTTGTTTTTTTCCTTTTCCTACTGTTGCAAAAAAGTAGACCGTAGCTCTCCAAACCAAATGATAACTAAAAATGATGGGCGTCATGCTAAACACGTCTTGTTACAATAACTTTTTTTTACCAGAGTAAATGTTGGCTGAAATGTATAATTCGTCAAATAAAAGCCCTCTGGTGGTGACATTTTGAACTAATCTGTTTTTATTTATTCAAGCAAATTCCCATCCCTTCATCTTTTTTTACACGCCGAACGATTTCTGAATGGTAGGGCTTTACTCTTTGGAACCGAAGTTTGCAGGTTCGAATCCCGCTGTGGACATGGATGTTCGTAGCCTGTTCGGAATCGAATTTAAGCAACAGATCCCGGTCTCATTAGCCCTGGTCTTGCAAAAAAGTAGTTAAGCATGACTTGTTGTAACAACTTTTTTATTACTAGCTTAAATGTTGGCTTAAATGTATAATTCATCAAAAAACGCCCTCTGGTGGTAACATTTTGAACTAATTTGTTTTTATTTCCGCAAGCAAATTCCCATCCCTTGATCTTCTCTTACACTGTGTTTGGTTTGTTTCTCTTTGGAACCGTTTGCATGGTTTGACCCGAGGGACATGGCTGTTTGACCGTTCTGTATCGGCTTAAGCAGTAGGTCTCTGCTCATTAGCCCTCGGCAACGTAGCGCTCCAAACCAAATGATAAATAGTGGGCATGAACCCACGAACTCCGAGTAAATGTTGGCTGAAATGTATAATTCGTCAAATAAAAGCCCTCTGGTGGTGACATTTTGAACTAATCTGTTTTTATTTATTCAAGCAAATTCCCATCCCTTGATCTTGTCTAACACGCCGAACGATTTCCGAATGGTAAGGGGTTTCTCTTTGGAACCGAAGTTCGCAGTTTGAATCTCACTGTTGGCATGGATGTGTGTAGCCGTTCGGAATCGGCTTTAAGCATTAGATCTGAATCTCATTAGCACTCGTGTGCAAAAAAGTAAAAGCTGTCAAACAACAAACTAAACAAATGTATAATTCTAAAACAGTACATTTTGAACTAATTGTAGAAGCAAATTTTTAATCTTGGGAGGTTTAATCTACTGTTTTAACGACTAATCCGGAAATATTTAAGCCGATTGGACCTACGAACATCTTTAGGGGGATAACCCACGAATTACTATCTCTAACCAATCGGGCAGCTCTCGACTCCCTTGATCTTGTCTAACACGCCGAACGATTTCCGAATGGTAAGGGGTTTCCCTTTGGACCGAAGTTCGCAGTTTGAATCTCACTGTTGGCATGGATGTGTGTAGCCGTTCGGAATCGGCTTTAAGCATTAGATCTGAATCTCATTAGCACTCGTGTGCAAATTAGAAGACTGTAGAGCTCCAAACCAAACCAAATCTACACAACATTTCATAACTTTCTAAACAGTACTTTCGACCGTAGACAACTTTGAGGTAGGGAAGTTTAATTATGTACACCCTGTATATAATCTATTGACTAAACAATTTAAGAGCTGATCTCCCCAAAGTCGTTTAACGGTTAATCCCGATTAACTCATGGCGTCAACCAATGGTGAGACAACTTTACAACTCAAATGGTAGCACAGTACTCTTTTTCTACTCCCAAGGTACCTACTTTTAAAACCTCTGTTTGATGACACTGCATTTTCATCCTCATGTTGTGATACCCACACTAACCACAAGCCAGTACCAAAGGTGTTACTATATTCCACTTGCACTATACTCTATATTTTTGTTATGAGGTGTGCATATTAAATCTATCACATGAAGGCTGCAAGATAAACTGCCTTTGACAGACAAACTACTCTATTTTTTTCTTCAAACATCATCATGAGTAAATTCCAAAACAACTTCTCGCCAGTCACAAAAATATGCAGCAAAATGCGTCATGAACACTTTACAACTCAAATGGTAGCACAGTACTCTTTTTCTACTCCCAAGGTACCTACTTTTAAAACCTCTGTTTGATGACACTGCATTTTCATCCTCATGTTGTGATACCCACACTAACCACAAGCCAGCACCAAAGGTGTTACTATATTCCACTTGCAATATACTCTATATTTTTGTAAAGAGGTATGAATATTAAATCTATCACAAGAAGCATGCAAGATAAAATGTTTTTCACCAAAAAACTACTCTAATTTTTTCTTAAAACATCATTATGACTAAATTCCAGAATAACTTCTCACCATTCACAAAAAACGCAGTAAAGTGCGTCATGAACACTTCATAACTCAAATGTTGGTAGAACAGTATTCATTTTCTACTCCCAAGGTACCCAATTTTAAAACCTCTGATTGATGACACCGCATTTTCATCCTCATATAGTGATACCCACACTAAACACAAGCCAGTACCAAAGGTGTTACTATATTCCACTTGCACTATACTCTATATTTTTGTTATGAGGTATCCATATTAAATCTATCACATGAAAGATGCAAGATAAAATGTCTTTGACAAACAAATTACTCTATTTTTCAACTCCTCTTCTTAGCCCACTCTCCTGTTTCTAATCATGGATCTTGTTGGTGCTTCAACCACATTTGGCGAAATTGGCATGCTTGCAGCTTGCGTGCGTGGCGTGCTTGCAGCGTGGCGTTTGAAATCTGGCGAGGG
>CM063499.1:72674049-72681549 GCA_032207245.1 Pardosa pseudoannulata
CAACAGAAAATATATTTATACATCAAATATAACGTATATAAACTTTTATACAAGTTATTCTATGTATAGTTTTTACATTTTAATAGAATGTTTAACATTTTATGCTAATTGTTTTATGTTCAACATTGATAAGAGAATTTCTAATTATATATTTTAAAGATGTATTTAAAAAAATTTAAATAGATATATTTAAAGTAGATATATACTTATATTTATACATATATACTTTAAAAATGTATTATAATTATAGATGTATATATAAAATTATAAATATTTTAAAAATGTATTGCTTGATTACGTTTTAAATATATAAACAGGTGATATATTAAACGAGAATTAAATTTATATTTTATTTATATTTTAAAAATATATTTTAAATAGCGTAAATAAATATAATAGTGAGTTATATGCAGCAGAGTTTAATATTTTATTTATAATTGTTTTACTTGTACAACAGAAATATAGTCAATTATAAGATTCGTACATAAACTTCGTTACAAAATACTGTATATAAACTAATATTCTACATTAGCTTCGAGATCAAATATTTTATGCTATATTGTTTTAACTATAACATAAAGCATTGAGAATTCTTATTATATTCATATATATTTTTTTGAAAATTTATTTTAAATGTTTTATATGTATGCGATAAACACATCTATATTATACATACGATACGATAAAAAAGTATATATAAAGTTTATATAAGTACATAAGTATATAAAAAGATATATATTTTATGCTTCATTATTTTAATAGTAAAGGCAGTTGATATACAATATAGATTATTAATATTTGATATACAGTGTTGAAAAGTATATTTTAAAAACATGTAAATAAATAGATAGTGATTTATATGAGCAACAATAGAAGCGAAATATTTTATGCTAGATAAGCTGTTTTAACTCGTACAAAGGAATAATTTATTAATAGCATTAAGATAATATAAATTTTATTACAAGATGTTGTATGTTAGTTTTGATATTTAATTCGAGTGTCAAATATTTTAATGCTAATTATTTTTAATAGTCAACATAAAAATTGAGATTTCTAACTTATATATTTTTAAAGTGTATTTTAATAATTTTTAATATATGTTTAAATACATTATATTTATGCATACGAATTTAAAATATTTATAAATTTCGTATATAAGTATAGATGTTTATATAAAAGATAAACATGTTATTGCATGATTGCACGTTTTAATAGTACAACGCATATGTATATTATTTTATAAATTTAATATCTTTTTATATATTTATTTTTAAAAAGTACACTTTAAAATATCGTAAATAAATATTAATTTATTATATAGAGTAGCTATTGCGAATATTTATGCTAGATAAGTTGTTTTTTAACTCGCACAGAAAAAATATGGAGTCAACTTATAAGATATCGTACATATTTTCGTTAAAAAATATGTATATAAAGTTCCAGTTTTACGTTTATATTCGAGAAGGTTAAATATTTTATGATAATTGTTTAACTATAAATAAAGAAGTTCAGAAATTATAGCTTATCATATATAGTATATTTTTAAAAGTGTATTTTAAAAACTTTAAAATGAATGCAATTAAACACATGGTACTTATGTATTTTATAAATGTTTAGTATAGTATATATGTTTTTACTATAAAAGATAAATATTTTATGCTAATTACATATTTTAACCAGTACAAAGGTGTGTGATTTACAATCAACTAGATTAAATTTAATATCTTTCATATACAGTGTTATTAAATATACTTTAAACATCGTAAATAAATTAGGACAGTATTTATATAGAGCAAGACAGAAGTGAAATATTTTATGATAGATAAGCTGTTTAATTTACAACGGACACTGATTGCAGTCTGATCAAGATAACGTATATACTTTCAGTACAGATATTGTATGTAAACCTTCAGTTTTACATTTAACTTTGAGAATGTTAAATATTTATGCTAATTGTTTGAATAGTTCAACTTAAAGTAATTGAGAATTTCTAACTTATATATTTTTATGTATTTAAAATTTTTTTAAAGTAGATATGTTTCAATACTCATCTGGATTTTTATACATACAATACTTTAAAATGTGTATTTAATATTATCGTATATAAAATATCTTGATGTATACTATAAAAAGTAAACATGTATTTTTATTTGTTGTTAACTAGTACAACAGCAGTTATTATACTATCAACTACTTTAAATTTAATATCTTTTAATAAATAATATTTTTAAAAAGTACACTTAAAATATCGTAAATAAATATAATTGGGATTATATAGAGCAGCTCAGTTGCGAGATATTTATGTAGTTAAGTTGTTTTAACTCGCGACAGAAATGATTGGAGTAACTTATCAAGATATCGTACATAAACCTTCGTACAAAATGTACATAACTTTCCAGTTTTGATTTTACTTCGAGAAGGCCAAATATTTTTTAATTGTTTGAAACTAGTCCAGCATAAAGAAGTTTAATTTAGCTTATCATTCTATTATATTTTTAAAGTGTATTTTAAAAATTTTAAGTTTGGTTACACATTGATAATATGCTACGATACGATAAAAAGTGTATTTAAAAGTATCGGATATAAGTATTCTTTGAGTACTATATATGATAAACATTTTATGCTTGATTAACGTTTTAACCATACAAGCAGTTGATATACAATCAATTAGATCAAATTTAATATCTTTGATATATGTTTGAAGTATACTTTAAAAATCGTAAATAAATAGACAGTGATTTATTTAGGCAACACAGAGCGAAATATTTTATGATAGATAAGCTGTTTTATCGCAAATTAAATTTATTGGAGTCACTTTAAGATTACGTATATAAATTTATTATAAAAATGTTGTATGTAATTCAGTTTTGACATTTAACTTCGAGAATGTCAAATATTTTATGCTAATTGTTTTAAACTAGTTCAGCTTAGAGTTATTGAGAATTTTTAATTATTAATTAAAGTGTATTTTTAAAATTTTAAAGTTTTGTTTAACACAATCTGGATATTTTCATAAATATTTAAAAAAGTGTATTTTAATTATCGGATATAAGTATCGAGATGTATACTATAAAAGTAATGTATTGCTTGATTTCATGTTTTAAAGTATAAAGAAACTAATATTACTGTCAACGAGATAATTTAATGTATTTGATATACAGTATTTTTAAAAAAGTATACTTTAAAATATCGTAAATAAATAGACTGTGGTTTATATAGTGTAACACAGTAGCGAAATATTTTATGCTAAATAATTGCTTTAAACTTGAAAACAGAAAACTAATGCAACACTTATATCAAGAAATAATAAACTTCTTATATGTATGTAAACCTTAAGTTTTGATTTACTTCTAGAAGGCCAATGTTTTTATGGTAATTGTTTGAATAGTTCAACATAAAGTAATTGAGAATTTCTAACTTATCATTTTTAAAAGTTTTTAAAAATTTTAAAGTTAATATGTTTAAATACTCAGGATATTTATGCATACGATACTCTAAAAGTGTATTTAGTATGTATATAAGTATCGATATATCTATTTCGAGGTATACAATAAAATAAACATGTATGCTTGATTGCATGTTTTAACTTACTAAATTATATACTATCACTAATTTAAATTTAATATCTTTGATATACAGTGTTTTAAAAAGTATACTTTAAAATATCGTAAATAATATAAACTTTTTATATAGAGTAACACAGTAGAAATATTTTATGCTAATAAGCTGTTTAATCGTACAACATAACTATTTCAGTCAACTTATCAAGATTAGTGTAAAAACTATCATTATAAGATATTGTATGCAACTGAAGTTTCTTTATTTTCTAGAAATCCAAATTTTATGCAAATTGTTTTAACTAGAACATAATATATTAAATTTCTAACATTTCATAAAAAATTTTCAAAAGCATATTTAAAAATTTATGTTATATATTTTTGAACACATCTGATGTATATTATATACGATACATTAAAAGTGCAATTAAAGAATCGCATATAAGTATCTAAGTGTGATATTAAAGGTAAATATTTTATGCTGGAATAAAAATGTAACGATGATGCAAAATAAAACTCTTGTTTTACTTTCAGTTTGTTAAATAAAATTATTTTTTAATATATTTATTAGTATTTATTTATAAAATTTTATATTTAGAAACTAATTATAAGTATTTTTCTGTGCTAAAAATTACTAAAAAACAAGTAATATATTTCTTTTAAATCATAATTAATGTATTTTTTAATGTTTACTACCTAAAACAGTTTTTATTATTGTTTTTATTTTAATTTTAAAATCTTACATATTAAAGTTTATCTTACAGAATGAATACATACTTTTTTTCAATTTGATATAAAATATTAGTTTCTAATGCACACATTTCAAAATTTATTTTAAGGGAAAGAAAATTTCTCTTTTGGTATTACTTTTGTTTCTAAAAATATATATTACTTTAAATGACAAAACTAAATAATTTTCAAAACTTGGCGTGTTACTAAACAACTCGTAAAAAAATTCGTTCTAAACAGAATGAATGTTACAAATTATTATCAAATTGAAATAAATACGTATTTTATGCTTACAGAATGAAATACCAATTTTATTTCAATTTGATGTGAGTTATTCTCTAATGCACGTATTTCAAAATTTATTTTACGTGCAAGAAAATTTCATTTTTTTTCATTTGATATTTCTTTATCTTATTTTAAAAAATATATTATTACTTGAAATGACAAAACTAAAAGTTAGCGTTTTACTAAACGATTAGTAAAAAAGTCATTCTAAATATAATGAATGTTACAAATTATTATCAAATTGAAATAAAACAAATTTTATGCTTTACAGAATGAAACACAATTTTTATTTCAATTTGATTAATTATTTTCTAATGCACGAATTTCAAAATTTATTTCACGTGCAAGAAAATTTCATTTATTTTTCATTGTATTTCTTTATTTTATTTTTAAAAATATATATTACTTGAAATGACAAAATAAATTTTTAAAAGTTAGTTTTACTATCAACTAGAAAAACATTCGTTCTAAACAGAATGAATGTTACAAATTATTATCAAATTGAAATAAATACGTATTTTATGCTTACAGAATGAAATACCAATTTTATTTCAATTTGATGTGAGTTATTCTCTAATGCACGTATTTCAAAATTTATTTTACGTGCAAGAAAATTTCATTTTTTTTTTTTGGTGTTTCTTTTGGTATTGAAAATATATATATTATATGAAATGACAAAACTAAATTATTTTTAAAACTTGCCGTGTTACTAAACAACTCGTAAAAAATTCATTCTAACCAGAATAAATGTTACAAATTATTATCAAATTGAAATAAAACACGCATTTCATGTTTACAAAATAAAATACATATTTATTTATTTCAGTTTGATATGTAATATATTAGTTTTTAGTGCACATATATCAAAACTTATTGTACCATCCAGAAAATTTCATTTTTTTCGTTTGGTATTTCTTTATCTTATTTTTAAAAATATATATTACTTTAAATGACAAAACTAAATAATTTTTGAAAGTTAGCATGTTACTAAATAACTCGTAAAACATTCATGCTTAGCAGAATGAATGTTACAAATTATTATCAAGTTGAAATAAATGCGTATTTTATGCTTACAGAATGAAATACCAATTTCATTTCAATTTGATGTGATTTATTTTCTAATGCACGCATTTCAAAATTTATTTTAAGCGAAAGAAAATTTCATTTTTTTCGTTTGGTATTTCTTTATCTTATTTTTAAAAATATATATTACTTGAAATGACAAAACTAAATAATTTTTGAAAGTTAGTATGTTATTAAACAACTAGTAAAAAATTCATTCTAAACAGAATGAATGTTACAAAATCTTATCAAGTTGAAATAAATACTATTTTATGCTTACAGAATGAAATACCAATTTCATTTCAATTTGATGTGATTTATTTTCTAATGCACGCATTTCAAAATTTATTTCACGTGAAAGAAAATTTCCTTTTTTTCTTTTGTTTCTAAAAATTTATATTACTTGAAATGACAAAACTAAATAATTTTTAAAACTTACTAAACAACTAGTAAAAAAGTCATTCTAAATAGAATGAATGTTACAAATTATTATCAAATTGAAACAAATACGTATTTTATGGTTACAGAATGAAATACCAATTTCATTTCAATTTGATGTGAATTATTTTCTAATGCACACATTTCAAAATTTATTTTACGAGCAAAGAAAATTTCATTTTTATCTTTTGGTATTTGTTTTGATATTAAAAATATATATTACTTGAAGTGACAAAACTAATTTTTAAAACTTGCCGTGTTACTAAACAACTCGTAAAAAATTCATTCTAAACAGAATGAATGTTACAAATTATTATTCAGTTGAAATAAAACACGTATTTTATGTTTACAAAATGAAATACATATTTATTTATTTCAGTTTGATATATAATATATTAGTTTTTAGTGTACATATATAAAATTTTACTTTGCGTGTAAGAAAATTTCATTTTTTTCGTTTCGTATTTCTTTATCTTATTTCAAAAGATATATATTACTTGAGATGATAAAACAGAATAATCTTTTAAACTTAAATAGTTACTAAACAGCTGGTAAAAAAAATCTTTTTAAAAGGAGCAAAACTTTTTATAATCTGATGATTCGAAAAATGACTGTTACGATTTTAAACCTCGAAAGGTGCTACGTTCCCTTAAGCGATTCCGTTTACATAATAGAACCACACCACTATCGTTATTCTGATACAATAACTTCCCATTCAACAGCGAGTCGCTTGACTTTCAAGGTAAACAACTCGAATCGAAGCATAAAAACACAGCACTGAAATCGTGATGTAAACACACAGCTTCTAAACTTCGTTCAAACTAATTTATCCCCCAAAACAAACACCATAGATAAAGGAAAAAACACTAGAAGCGATAAGGATTTTTTTTTACACATACATAATATTAATGCGGCTTACCTCCAGAAGAAAAATAAGAGTTTTATCCGCAAGTTAAGAATAGAATTCCGGCACAGAGAGTTAGCAGACGACGTCTTCAGTCAAGAATCATTTTGAAAAGCAATGACTCGCGTCCGGGAGACGACGGCGCATGCGCTGACTCTTGACAGGTCGCCTGCGTGAAAAAGATGGGAAGGAAAGATGAAGTGGATGGTGGTGGAGGTGGCAGCGCGAAAATGCCCCCTGGGAGTAAAATAATTGTGTTCTTTTTTTTCTCATTTTTCATCTGAAATTGTGCATTTTTATGAATGTGGGCGTGAGAAAAAAATATGTTATTTAACTGCATCCCCGTGTAAAAACTACTTTTGGGAACTTTAAATCAGTTTTTCAGAAGAAAGCTTTAGCTACTTGTTTTGGAATTCTGCTCTTCCTTTTAAAGTTCGGAATTGGGAAGAATAGAAATTTAATATTTTAGTAAGGTCCCAGCTGTTATTTGTTTGTTTGTGTGTGTGTGTGTGTGTGTGTGTATGT
>CM063499.1:72696549-72729049 GCA_032207245.1 Pardosa pseudoannulata
GATTTTTTATTGTTGAATGCAAAATTAATAAACAGTTCTATTTGTACTTGTCATGAAAAAATACTTTTTAATACATTGTAAAATTTTAATAATCTTATTTTTGTGATTTCGTAAAAATATTGCTTTTTGTTAAATAATTTTATAGTATATATTAGAGTAAAATAAAAGTTGTTCATAAAAAAGTAGTTTACGATTTACTGCGATATTTCTGAATAACTAAACTTTTGTGCGATTCATGAAACAACGCCTGCTGCTTACATAAGCTGATGGTGAAGTATACCCACATGCCAAGTGTTAAATGTGCACGATTCTTAGGCAATGACCAACAAAGCATATACCAAGGAGTTTGGGAAATACTTTTTATATTAATTAATATAATTAAGTTTCATACAAGAAAAATGTTAAGTGCATGCATTTACAAACTAGAATTTCATACTTAAATGGTATCCAATCTCAAACCCCTATTTACATCTCATAAATCCCAAATTTTAAGACTCCTTGCAGATTGGCATCGGACCTTAGAATCCATATATATATATATATATATATATAGACCACATTGAAAGTTCCCTGTTACTATCATATTGCTTGATTGTTTAAAATGATTCAGCTTTTTACTGCAATGCATTTTTGGTCCCACACTGTCCTGAACCACTGTTGAATTTCATGATAGGAAGTTACAGGGTATCTGCCAAAATAAAATTTTTCAAATCCATGACTTTCCCTGATTTAGCAGATCATTTTCTATGGTTTAAGCTTTCGTTAAAGTATATATGAATAAAACTTCTCATGTACATACAAATAAAATACAGGCTTTTAGAGAAATTACAGGAATTTTATCATAAAAAACCCCTATAAACTTGCTTTATAAGTGTTAATAAACGTATATACTTAAAAATAAATTGTTGCATCTACATACCTAAGTTTAATCATATACCATTTTTTCAATCAAAATGTTCCCAATTTGAATTCAGGGTACTTAGGTATTATCCAGATGACCATGAATAATAGCCAAATATAACCCTATAAGTTTATATACAATATCCCTAGAGATAAACTTATATTTTGTGAAAAAATCTTAACTAATTTTTATTAAAAAATAATTATTATATTAATAATTTAATCTAAAATTTAAGAAAAAACCAGAATATACATTTACCCGCCCATTACATTTTCTTGCTTTGAGTTTCCTTGAACAAATTTTACTTGGCAATATGGTCAATAGGATAATACATAAATACCGGACTCAGTAACTTCAGCCAAATGACAAGTAAAAATAGAATTAAACAATTCAATGCATTTTTTAATCGGTAGTTTGGCAGATCCATGACTTTCACTCATTTTACTTTAAAATTCAAGACTTTCCATGACAAAATTAATCCATCCATTGTCTAAATCCGTGATTTTCCATGACTTTCCAAGTGTGCAGAAACCATGAAGTTAAGGGTTAGAATCACACATCAAGCAAAAAAAATAGCTTTCAAACATGCACACAAGTTTGGAGACAAAAGAAATAGTCAACTATTCATATAAAATCATTTATTAACACAGCGTAACTGTTTTAGATTTTGAAATGGAACGGTTAAATATGTATGGCAAAGCAGAGAATCTATTGCTGTTTACATTCAGGGGGCTGCTGTTGGTTAGTCTGTTTACCTTGAGATTTCTTTCGGTTCTGGAAAGAACAAATCATTAAGTTATACAGTTTTAATGTTCAAGAGTTTTTTTATTGTTTAGTTTTATGGTAATGTATTTATTTTTTTCTTGGTTTTAGTTATTTTTTTTTTTTTTATTTCTATTGCTTCATATTGTATATTTTTTTTTTTATAATGGATTTTTTTTGTGGATTCTTGGTTTTTTTGGTTTGCGTGTTTTAATTTTGCCCACATTTACGCTCAACCTTTTTTTGAATTATTTAATTTTGATTTTTTTTTTTTTTATATTTTTTAATAATATTAGTACTTTTTTTTTTATTTTGTTTATTGAGAAATTGGTTTTTTTTTTGGTTTTTGATTGTTCTGTGTTTTTAATTTTTTGTATTTTTTTTTATGTATTTTTACATGTTTTTTTTTTTGAGTTTTTTGAAATTATATGTTTATATTTTTTGTTTTGATTTTTTATCATTTTTATGTTGAATTTTTTGTGATTGATTTGATTTTTTTTTTGTTTTTTTTAGATGGTCTTTTTGTTTAAATTTTATTCATTTTTTTTTGTGAATAGTTTTTTTTTTTTTTTTTTTACTGAATTTTTTTTTTTTGTTTGGTGCTGTTAGATTTTTTGAGCATTTTTTTGTTTCTTGTCTTATTTTTTTTTAATAGATTGTTTTTTTTTGTTTTATTTTTTGTTATGTCTGTGTTTTTTTTTTTTTTTTTTGATCATTTTATTTTTTTTGTATTTTTTTTTTGTTTTTTGTCAAGAGTTTAATTTTAGCACATGGATGTCTATATAAAATGCTTTGAATACTTCAAACTCTAGACAAAATGCACTAAAAAACATACTGGTTTTTTAACCCTTTTGTGGGCCTTGGGAAGATTACTTCCCATCTACATGATTGTACAAAATATACATTGAAAAGCACAAAATCCATTATAATATATTGGCTATACTATTATAACAATGGGAAGGCCATTTCCCGCTTCAGTTTTCTGTTGTCATCTATTGTTCGATCGACTGAATAGAATTAGGACTTCTGAAAGAGTAAGAAATAAATGACCCACAAAAGGGTTAAACATGTCCACTAGTGGCAAAAGTTTTTCCGGCTTTAGCTTAAAGTCACTTAGTAAGCGTTTGTGCAACTTAATATACAATTAAAATTATTAAACCTTACACCAACAATTTTATCTTAAAAAATAAATTGCTATTTTAAGTATTTCAATGACTATCTAAGATATGCTGTTCGAATAACCTTCAAGAATAAATAAGCTTAATATTTAGTTTTGATGGTTCTTTAAAAAAATTCAGCAATGAAACTAAGTCATAATACTGCCAATGCTGTTTGCTTTTTATCTTGGAAGTTTATTCAATTATTTTTTTGGAAGCTTGCAGAAATTACAAAACAAACTTGCAGACATGCCAATATTCAGGCACTTGTGGCCAGAGCAACAGTGTGGTTTGAAATTGTAACATACTAATTACATATTTTATTAGTTTCTAAATTAAAATTAAATTTAAAACATTTACACAGTGGTAAATTAAAATTTATGAATTTGAAAGTTTGAGTAGCTTGCACAACTTTTTCAGAATTTTTTTTTTTTCTTGTAGCACATTGACCCTGATTTAAATATTTTCATTTTTCTATCATCAGGAATTCTAGAGTTTACTCAAATTTGACCTAAATTCAGTTTGGTTTTCCCCACACAGTACTGAAAACTTTAAAATGCAGCAGTACTGGGGTTTGGATTGGAGTGCTACGGTCTACTTCTTGCAACACAAGAGCTAATGAGAGTGGGACCTACAGCTTAAAGTCGATTCTGAACAGCTACGAACATCCATGCCACAGTGGGATTTCAACCCACGAACTCCAGTACTAAAGGTCTGCACACATTCGGCCATCATTCGGCCTGCAGCAGTACTGTGTAAAAAAGAGCAATATCCAGCATTATTTCTTTTGCAAAACTTTGTATTTAATTGCTGAAATGTAATCTTTTAGCAGTTCAAAAGTTTTGCTATTGTCGAGAGAAATCCACGAAGTTTCCAGAGTTATCAAATCTTATTTCTCTCAAGCTGCTCCGAAAAATCCAGAGTAGTTGGCATGTTTGAACTTTGATTAGTAAATTAAAAAATGTCAGGCTTTTACTACTAATCTGCATGCTAAGTAGTGTTTAATAGTTATTTTCACATCTGTCAAGTTTAAAACCAACAAAAACCTAAATATCCAATTTATATTAGCAACACATAACATGCATCAAATAAAACTTTAAATACCATGTTAGGTCTTAGATTTTTCAGGTCAAAAAAATTAGCTGATGTTGCCATACTTACTGAGGAGATGCCTAAGCTACTCATATTAAGCTTCATGTTTCAATACCCTGTTAAAATTGTTTATGCTCAAGTTTACAACCAAGATCTAGTAGTAACTAGAACCCACTTCTAATGGCTATGAATACCTACACCAAGAACTGACATGCCAACATTCAGGCAGTTTTGTCCGGTTTGGAGAGCTATGGTCTACTTTTAGCAATGCCGGGACCTACAGCTTAAAGTCGATTCCAAACAGCTATGAACATCCATGCCACAGTGGGATTCGAACCCACAAACTCTTGTACCAAAGGTCAGCACCCTAACCAATTGGCCATCATTTGGCCACTTGTGTTCAGAGCAACAGCATGGTTTGAAATTTTAACATGCTAATTACAGATTATACATATCTTATTGGTTTCTAAATTGAAATCAAATTTAAAATATTTACAGAGTAGTAAACTGTAAAAGATAAATTAAAATTCATACATTTAAAAATTGAGTAACTATTTTTTTTAGCTTTAAAATCTTATTTTTCAGAACAGAATTTCTTGTAGCAACATTGACCTTGATTAAAATATTTGCATTTTTCTATCATCAGGGATTTTAAGAGTGTCTACTCAAATTTGACCTAAATTCAGTTAGGTTTTTCTGCACAGTATTGAAAACTTTTAACATGCAATATTACTATGAGAAAAGAGTAATATACAGCAATTTTTTTTTTTGGCAAAACTTTGTGTTTAGTTGCTGAATTGTAATCTTATGACTGCAGGGTACCCACTCTTTCTCCAGAAGAAAAATTAAGGACTTTCTAAAGTTTTTGGAGTGATCAATCTAAAATTGTTAATAAAAACATTACAAACAGTACTTTTTGAGGGTTTAAAAATAACTGATATATATACACTAGCTGATTATAACCTACATTGCCTGGGAAAGAAGAAAGTTTTAGACTTTTCCATTACATTCAATGCAAGGAAATTTCCCTAAGTAACTGAAATATCTACAAACCCACATCCTCCATGTTTTAATTAAAATCTGCTTGACTGTTAGCTATTAGGAAAGGGCAGCTGACTTTATACTTTAAACCTTTTAAGTATACGAAAGATTATATATTTCTCATACAAGAAAACTGATAGGAAATCACATGACAACAGCAGATCTCGTCAACGTAGGAATTGATAGAGTTTCAATTTAAAAATTAAGGAGTTTTTAAAGACCTTTGCCGAAAATTTAGTAGTTTTAAGGGCCCTTGAAAATAAAAGCTAAAATTAAGGAGTTCTTAAGGACTATGGGAACCCTGGACTGTCCAAAAGTTTTGTTATTTTCCGGAGCAATCAGGAGTTTTTTTTTTTTTGAGTTGTCAAATCTAATTTCTCCAGAGGAAATCTGGATAATCCAGGAGTTGGCATGTCTGCAATAATATTTCTAGTTTTAAGTGCCAGCACTACCATAATAAAACTTGTGCTCATTCTATTACTATATAAAATTGAACTTTAAACCATTAGACAGAATACCTTATCCATTTCAAAGCAATTACATCACTACATAAATCTAGTCATAAGCTAGACAAGACTAGGTCACTAAACAAGATATGCATAAAATTAAACTCTTTAGATTACATATAAAAAAGGTTTTAATTTTGAAACAGAAAAAAGAAATTTAAGGAAGGCTTGAAACAGAAAAGAAACAAAAGAACAACATAAAGCCAACTTAATTTTATTAAAACAGAAGAAAAAAATTTAAAACAGTCAAGCATACAAAAGGCGACATATATACATAAATGATATTAAGCACTATACCAAGCCTTTATCATTTTCATCATCGTCGTCATCTTCATCCTCCTCGTCTTCTTCATAATCTTCATCCTCCTCATCTTCGTCTTCTTCATCAAACTAATAAATTGAAGAAAATTTAATTTTAATATACTGCTTATGAACCACTCAAATTTTAAAATTATCCACCTGATAGTTCAAATGATAATTATCCTAATACTAATTTACTTTTTCAAGTTAAAATTATCTGAATATACCTTATAAGGACAATGACCCCGAGCTAGCAACATCACATTTCTATTAACTGGGTCAAATGCAGGGTTCCTGCTCTTTTTTCAGAACAAAAATTAGACTTTTTAAGGACCAAAGTAACTTTATAAGGACCTACTTGAAATACATGGCATAACAGAAATGAACCCTACCGCCTGAGGAACATATTTTAACGATTATGAACGCCATACACGTGCGGCCATACCAACCGGGGGGGGGGGGGGGGGGGGGGGGGGGGGGGGGGGGGGGGGGGGGGGTAGGGGGCGCGAAATTGGGGGGGGGTGGGGGGGGGGGGGGGGGGGGGGGGGGGGGGGGGGGGGGGGGGATGGGGGGGGGGGGGGGGGGGGGGGGGGGGGGGGGGGGGGGGGGGGTTAGACAGAAAAGGCATGTTTAATAAATGTCCTACAGTATTTCAGAACCACGTTTTTAAAAATGCCAAAAATTAAGAAATCTTTTTGACAAAACAATTTTGAAAAATGTACATGTAAAGTTTTTTGAATAATAAAACCAAAAATAAATTGCAAATAAAAACATTATAAACAGTACTTTCTGAGGGTTTAAAAATGGCCGAGTTTACACACTAAAAAATTAATTTTACTTTAAAGATTTCTGGCATTTTAAGAATTAAATTTTTTTAAAGGACAAGCATTCAATTTTCTTAGTAAACTAATACGACTAATTAGAACTAAACTCAGCACAATAGCACAACTTGGGGGCAATAGCCTATGGTGCCAATCCCCATTTGAGACCAAGGGTCCTGAGATGCAAAATGTCCCAGTTAGGTGTTCAATCTTAAGCAGAACCCCCCAGTGTTTAGTTCTCAAACATGATTTGTCCTCAATTTATCTTCCCACTGAAGGGATGAAAGGCTGTCTTCCTAGCCCAAGCTGAGGATCAAACCTTGGGCATGTGTCATACCAAGGGACCTGGGAAGCAAAATGTCTCAGGTGTTCAATCTTAAGCAAAAAATTCAGTGTTTAGTCCTCAAGTATACTTTGTCCCCAATGTCTTCCCACTGAAGAGATGAAAGGCTAAGTCTCCCTTGCATAAGCTGAGGATCAAACCTTAGACATGTGTCAAGGAGCTCAAAGTGCTACCCCACTGGGCTTCAATGATCAAATAATTTTCGCAACACAGGGATCCCCTCCTAACAGAAATACTCCAATTCAGTCCAAAAATTTGGCCACCCCTGCTATAGACAAAGGATATTTTACACCAACACTCCTCTAAATCCATAGGAAAGCTATCCAGCAGCAAGTAGATAATGACTTATGAAAGGATAATTTAACACTGACGTCACTCTTCAATGTAAACCACGTTCATCATGGTTGCATCTTCTGGTCTGCGATATGCAAATTTCACCATGTGGGAAATGCAAATTTCCGAAGCAAAGAAGACGCCAGGAATTTCCCCAGACGGGTATAAATACCCAGCACCAACTGCTAGTAGTGGTGCAGTTAGTAGTGCTTAAGCCATTTTGCTGCCGCTAATGTATATGCTATAAATACCTTGTAAATAAAAGTGGTAGATAAGTCTTATGGTCTTTTAATAGACTAACATCAAGCGAGATATGACAAGAGGTAAAATTTATTTCTTTTTTAAGTTCAAGTTAGATACTATCTTTTAGCCAGGAGTTGTTTTCAAATTTAGCTTTGGAATTCTGAAAAAACCAGGCAGCAGAAAATTAATCCTTTCCTGTTCTCATATAACTCGCATAACTTTATTATATGTGCATACAGATCCAGAAGTATAACATATTTTAGAAAGCACAAAAATTCAGACAAACTTATGTTTACAATCACTGCACAACTGTTTATAGAACAGTGCCATAAGAACATTAATTTTAAAGTTTACTTTTAAATCCATACTAAAAATTGAAAGCAGCCAGGTATATTATGATGGGGATAATGAAAATCATTAATTTTAGAACTAAATTAAAAAGCAGGGTGAATGCAACTGAAATTCTTACTCCTGGTACAAAAGATATGAATAATATAGCTTATATAGAGAGTTTAGTAAAAGTTAAACAGAAGACTAAAATCGAATTAGAATCTAGACCAGACGCATGCTATCAGTAACTGCTCATCATATGCAGTCATTGGACTTTAAAGCAGTAAAAATTAAAAAAGTTTTGATAAAGCATTTTTCAAGGCATTAGTTTTAAGCAAATATAATCATTTACTCAGTTTTCACATGGTATTAAAAATATAAAAGAAAAAGATTCTTTCCCCCATATTTGAATATCTTAAAGTAATGACAGCACTCTTTGGATCAGGAATGGATAAACTTTCAGCCATGGGCCGAATATCAAAAGAAAATAAATTTGACAGGCCAAGAAAAATTTTTCTAAAATTTTAAAAATGTAAAAGTACCCAACTGTTTAAATACGTTAATGAGATGAATGAAATTGCGATTTCATTTTTAAAAGTTCCTTATACTGAGGTTCGAAATGAGATGTACTGATTTTAAGGAATGATGCTAAATGCGCATATGTCAGTCTACTTCTAAAATTATTCTTTCTAAGATTTAAAGTTGAAAAAACTTGTTCACATATAAGCAGCAAACATACTGCTTATTTTTTGGACGCGAGATAAATTTGGGATATATTTAAGCAAAGTAGAAAATGAGATGGATATATATATATATAATGTATATATATATTTCTTTTAATTTGCCTCCGACTGGCAACTTAAAATTATATCCACAGGCCTGATAAAACTTTCCAGCTGGCTGAAGTTTGCCCACTCGTGCCCTTTCCTTCTACTTGAGCTCTATTAAAGTTTTATAGATTTTTCAACGACTTACTACACACTAGACAATACTAGATTCATTTTAACCATAAAAATACAATGCAACCCACTTAAGCTTAAGGAACCAAAACATTAAAATTTAAGTGGGACACATTAAGGAAAATAATTTAGTAGCGATTTTTTCAATTCTAAACATGTTCTTATGGGTTAGAGTTATTTGACAATTAAATATAGCATATTAATTTAATATAGATGTAAATTTTCAAAACATCTAACCTTAATGTAAAGTAAGATTTGAAAGAAAATTTAGCATAAAGAAAAAAAAAAGCAAAAATAAATAAATAAATAAAAATAAAAAAAAATAATGTTATATCAGAAAATTAAAGCATGATTTCTTTATAACAGATATTAATAAACTGGAACAGCAATAGCACATCTTAAGCAGGGAAAACTAAAACAGGAACTTCTTGTGTGAGTACTATATTCATTTATATTTGAAAATTAAGATAATGGTAATGAACTAATGGAAGTTGTAATTGACTGCAACAATATTAACCCTTTGCTCTCCTTCAAATTTTCAAGGGAAAACTAACTCAAAAATAGCTAAAATTTGCACATACCGCCTTTTTTCCAGTTTTACCAGTGAAATAGATTTATACTTTAGACATTAATAATGTTTAAATCCATGGAATTACGTGAACAGAACTACTGTTAGATAATAGAATTACAGCTAGTTTATAAAATAAATAGAAGTTCACTGTAATTGAACTTAATAAAGTTTGTGATAACATCTGAAATCTATTTTCCTGACAGCTTAGTTTATGATATAAACCAATATAAAAAAAAATCTTTTCTAGAAAGAAAATGCCAATTTCAATTCAACAATACAATTTAAAACATGAAAAATTTTTGGTCTACAAACTAAGCAGTCAGAGGGCAAGGCTGTGCATAGTATGATGCTCTTAAGTACTACAGATTGGTTAAGGACCAATCTTTAAAGGTATGCTAAGATGAAAGGAAATTTTTAGAAGCAGCATTGCTTTGTACAAATTTAAAATACTGAAGCCTTAATAGCTTTACAGCTAGCGTAACAGGCAAAAGTGAAGAAAATGCTATTACAGCCTAGAATTTAATGCAGCTTTCTCAGATAAAAGCTACTCACTAAATGAAAATAAAATAGGAAAAAAATTGCTAATCACCACTCACCAAAGTATAAATAGCAAAGAATTTTCCATTGAAGATGAGAAATTAACTATATTATGTATCTTAAAATTGTAGCACAGGTGGTGCTGATAAAATCTAGAACAGAAAATCTTTGTTAACATCATGCCAGAGTTATGAATAAAATGTGTCAGCTACTGAATATAAAACTATTATCCATAGCACTCGTAGGAAAAAAGACTACCTGGAACATGCAAGCAACTAAAAGAAAAACTCAAATGGGGAGGGAAGAAATCTTTATTCATAGCAATGGCATGATATTAAGATTTTCCTAAAAAGAAAAAGGATGGAAAAAGTTTCTTAAAGTGAATTTCAGTCTAATTTCAGGGTTTCAAACATAAAAACAGGTTTAAAATTGTTAAAACAAAGTATGATTTCATAAAAAAGGTTCAACTAACCTCATCATCTATCATATTTTCACCAGTGAAAAAAAGGACAGCATGAGGTATTATTCTATCTTTAAACAAGTTTCCAACTTCAAAATCATTATTCAAAATATTTTGAGTTTCTTCATCCTAAAAATTTCAAAAATATTAATACACAAAATTAAAAATTATATATAAAAAAAATCAAAGACTTGTGAACAAAAACTTCATTTTACAGAAAGATTAAAAGACATCAGATTGAGCAACTGAACACTGAAAATCATTTTAAAGTGTGATGAAAAATTTTATCTTCAAATGAAATGAAACAATCTAAGATTTGTGTATTGTTTTGAAGCCCAAATACAGGCTTTCAGCTGCTGAGGTACTTGCAAATAAGAGAGAAAAGTCACAAATAATACAGAATAAGTGACTAAACATTGAAAAAAATAAAAATTTAAAAAAAAAAAAAAAGATTTTTTCTCCTCTTGATTACAGATACTATTATTAAGATTTTTCTATTTATTTTAACTCTAAATCAAATGATTCATGCAAGGCATTTTAGCATCAAATTCAAAAAAGGTTAAAAATTTTGTTTAACACAACTCAACATTGCTTTTTATTCAAGAAAATCTATAAATTAGATTTGAATACATACAATACATTAAGCACTTTTATAAGCACCTTAATCTTCTGCATATATTAATGATGTTTTGAAGTGTGTACATAGATTAGAGTATTAAACAAAAATTGTGAAGAAAAAGAAAATGATATTGAATAATGACGTAGATTACTTTGACATAATTACTTTTAATGTATTAAATTGTACATATCAGGAACTTTATTTACGACATCTTTAAAATCACTTAATTGTAGAACAGCAATTACATTATTAATCAAAGAAAAATAAGATTAAAAGCATCACATTTTTGATCTTTTATTAAAATATTTTGTTATTAATTCAGATTTTCTTTTTTCAGCAACAGACTTTTGCTGTGAGACACCATGAAAAAAGTGACGGTTTACTTAAAGTGACTAAAGGTGAGAAAAGTGACGGAATTTTAAGCCTGTACATACTTTCTAACTTAACATTGGCACAAAAAACTTTGCAAAATATAAGTTTGTTTCCTCGTTAATTTTTAGCAGTACAGTTGTAATTATTTCAAATACTTTTCCCAGAAAAATTCTATATAAAACTTAATTGTATTAAAAATATTTCATTTTTTTTTTGGGGGGGGGGGGGGGGGGGGGGGGGGTTTACAGATATAATAAATACAATTCTGATTAGATACGATTCTAGAAAAACACAATCTAAAATTTAAACTGAACATCAAAATACCCCAAATCCCATGTTTGATAGCAAATTTAAATTCTGCTGTCATAAATTTGCTGTAAAAAATTGTTTTTATTAATGCCTTTTTAAAAATTAGCTAAAATAATTTCTGCTAGATTTTGTTTTTAAACTGAGGTTGAAACCCAAAATTAAAACAAGCATTGTACCACCATGATATCAATGATTTAAACTTGAAATTTTAAACTCTCTCTCAACTCTCTATGCTTCTCTTTAAACAGATTAGCCAATCCCATCCCATATATTCAGAAAACATCTAATTATCTCTTTCTTCTGACTACTTAAATATTTTTCATACAAAATTCACAAGAATATGTCACAAAGTTACCTTTAGGCAAATCAATCAACACATTTCATAGGTCAAAGCTCACAGTTCAGCAAATCACCTATACTCTTTTAAGCTTTTTTTTATTTTTTGACAAAGGGACATTTGTCAGGAAAAATTTTTTTTATTTCTTCTGGTAACCTTAGTAAATATTGTAATCATAAGTGAAACATAAACTTGACTACTTCAGGGTTCACTCTTTTCAGAACAAAAATTAAGGACTTTTTAAGGACTTACTTGAAATACATGGTATAACGACAAACACTATTTTCCAAGGAACATTTTAATTATGAACCAGACGTGTGTTCTATAAATGCCCTACAATATTTCATAATTAAGGATTATACCCAACGTTACCTGGGAAAGAAGAAAGTTTTCGAGTTTTCTATTGCATTCAATGCAAAGAAAATTAAAATTAAACTTCCATAAGTAACTGAAATATCTACAAAACTCCCTCCCTCCATGCTTCGTTTAATTAAACTCTGCATGAATGTTAGCTATTAGGAAAAGGCAGCTGATTTTATAAGCCTTTCCAGTATTTGAAAAATTGGTAAAAAAAGTCAACTTGCAGCCATAAAAGGTACTAACGAATTATAAGCATTTTCATAATATTTTAAGGATATCAAGGAAAGGAATTTTGGATTACTAAAAAAGTTAAAATTAAGGAGTTCTTAAGGACTTTAAAGACCATGGGAACCATGTACTTAGTGGTTGTCTCTACTGCAACTATAAATGTCCTGAATTTTTAAATCCGGTTGTATGCCAATTAGAATTTTACTATACTAACAATGTTAACAGCAATATATATCTGCACACTAATGCACAAGCATGTGAATAGAGATTTTCTTAGTCTTAGGTATAGAATACTACTTGAAAAGTAAATTGTTCTGTAAAAATTTGCAATGTAAAATGTATAAAACAAATTACATAAAAATCAGGCATGAAAGTAGACAATGACAAAAAAAGCTGAACTTCCCCGAGTGATGATTACATTTTCTCTTACATAACTCTTTTTCACAATATGATTCAGTACTACATACAGGAATGTTGCGCTCCTTCAGGCATTTTGGAGCAATTTTCGGAGTTGCAAAACAAAATTTGTAATAGGAGAACGAATTTTCGTAGCAGCCAAAATGCAAATTTGGAGCAGGATAGTGTTTTTGTAGCAGTAACACTAACAATTTAAAGGATAAACCGTAGTTTTTGAGGAGTCTGCCTAATAATTTAGAATGATTGGATGGTAGCATTTGGAGCAGCCAAATATTCAATAATTGCCAATATGGTTTGTTGGTTTGGTACATGCAATATATAGTACGTAATTGCTATAGTACGTTGAGCCAATCGGAAAGGAAGTGAATCAGTATGCATAGTCAAATCTCCACCAGCATATATCTCAGCGAAAACATGCGGTAGAAAATACTGATTTCGACCAGCACTACAACCCCTCCCCCATTTTCCAATCACGATTTCTCGATGGATTTGCATCGATCTCTAAAACAGTCCTAAAGGCTGTCAAAAAGGCGGATTTCCGCTTAAAAGCGGAAAACTTTCATGCCTGAAAAATATATGCAGAGTACCCCTTGATAAAATACAATTTCATAAAGTTATTGCTACATAATATCCTGAATATCTGTATTTCTACTAGTCACAAATGTCCCTTCTCCCTCCTTAAAAAAAAATTAGATTTACTGACATAGGAAAATATTCCTAAAACCATTTTTTAAATATAGATTAAACTACTTACCAATTCTTGTTCTTCATCTTCAGGAACTGCATAAAAGAAAAAAGAACAATGTTTAAAATATTCTACAAATATGCAATTTTAAAATTGAATGCACTAATAGTAAGATCTTTTATAAAGAAAAAAAAATCTTTCAAAGATTTAACAATTATGTTAATGAAAAATTATCCGCATTACCCAAACTTATTCAAGTTGTTGCCTTTTTACTGCTTTCACCACTACAGCTAATCATAAGCATATAAAAAATAAACTAGTCTAATTGTACAGAATTGTAAGCTTATGTCTAATTTTTGAGGGATTAAAAAAAAGAAAAAAAAAGATAAAAAAAAAAAAAGGGACTTGTCTGTCAATTTTGTCTGATACAAATCATGAGGAGTCTAGATATTCTTAAAAAAGTTGATTTTATGTATTTACGTCAATGACTTAAGGTCAATCAAGTATTTAAAAACAGGAAAGACTACATGTTAACCAATACAGCACAAATAACCGACTTAATGAAAATTTTAAACTAAAAAAACTCAGACTAAGCAAAGCGTTCAGAGGTATACATGTTAATCACCAGGAATATTTACATTCAGCTTATCCACCTACATTGAAAATGTTTAAAAATTACACCCATTCTCTTTCTGCAAAATTCACCTCTGCCTTGAAATACATTTTACTTTTGTTATACAGAAATTCCTCATAACAATACTTGAAATAAGTATTACACACTGCTTGTCACTGTTTAAAGAATGACAATTATTTTGAGTCAATCTTAGAAGAAACACTCAAATTCAAGGTAAGAAAATTGACTAAATTTATGACTTGGGAGACCTCTTTTCCACTTTGCAAGTGAGTGACCCACAGACATCTTAAAACCATTTTTAGACCAATCCTTTTACAGACAGGATATTTGATTTTAAAGAAGGCATTTAGAAAGATATAACAAATAGTACTATAAAAAACTTTATATGTGCATTATTGAATTGTTTTTAAGGATAGAATCTGGTTACATAACTTTGGATTCCTGTATTTATTATCTGCTTTAACTCTTACAACATTAATCTGCATTTATAAAAATTGATAGCTATGAACCAGAAAAATTGAGTTTTAGTACATCCTTGATAACATTAAAATATTATGTTTAGCAGCCTTTAATAACAAAGATAAGAAATCAAAAAATACATGAGAAACATTTGTTTTATTTAAGAACCAAAGCTCACTTTCTAAAATCACGACAGCCAGTTTATTAGTAGTGGATATAATTCACTATAATGGTTAAGTTAACAATAGGTTAAGACTAGTTAAGTTATATCCACTTTATTTTCAGCTTTTAATAGCTTAGCTTAGATCCCAAAACAATGCCAGAATGTAAAAGAATAACATTTTAGGGTTAAGTACCTTAAGTCTCAACTTTGAGTAAACAAAAAGAAAACTTTATGGAAATATGCATTCTTTTAAAAATAGTATTTGAAAGAATGCTGGAATCACTACTATAATGAGTATGTAGAAAATTTATTATAGACAAACAAATGGAAAGGTTAAAAAGTTACTTACCAGCAGGAGGATTAAAAAAATTGAAAAAGGAATCATTTTGAACAGTTTTAGTTACAGTCCTAACTGCTCCTCTAGCCTTATGCTTTTGCTTTTTCTTTATTGTCTTGACTGTTACATTCTTTCCCTTTTTCCAGTCAATAGTACAGCTGCAAATAAAAAAAAAAATATTGTAAAACAAATTTGTGGTAAATATTGAAAATGAAAAAAAAAAATTTAAGACAGCTAACAGAAATTTAGTTCTAATTTCAAGTGTTCCACAACACAAGCATAATTTTCACAGCCTTCAGATATAAAAGCTTAAACCAATCTTTATTTAACCAAACAGTATGAGATATGAATACATGCAGAGACAAATGATTACAACTAAGTTAACTATTGTAAGACCTAGTCAAATTTGAGTCAACTCAAGGAATAAAACTGACTGCCTATACAGTACTCCTATAATAAAATATGGTCGACAACTCATGCTGCATTGTTTAGAGTGCCAGTTTAATTAAAGTTCATTTTTAGGTGTCCAGAGAACATGTTATATTTGCTTTAAAAATCTTTAATAATCTTCCTAAAAATGTAGAATTTTTAAAATTCTATCTCCTTTTGCATAATGTGAGAATACTGCTACTTTAGTATGAAAGTTTCCAGTAACTCAAAAATTCAGTTTCGTATGGTATAGAAGTCTTACCTAGTCAATTTACACATATTTAGAAAACTAATTGTCTGAATCAATAAAGGAAAAATCATCCATATTCATTCTAAAAATCATTTTCCCATATATTCAAAACATCAACTATGTTGCATAGTGATAATGTTCTAGCCATTTAAAAACAAGTGCCATCGTCTTATTCAAATATATATATAAAAAAACAAGATAAACTGCTATAATTCACAATTAAGTTTGGATTATCCAAGTTTCTTTTAATAGGGTTTAAACTCACTCGGGGTTCCTGCTCTTTTTCTAGAAAAAAAAATTAAGGACTTTTTAAGGACTAGAGTAATTTTCTATAAGGACCTACTTGAAATACACGACATAATATAACCCTATTTCCTGAGGAACATATAAACCAGACAAGGCATGTTCAATAAATGCCCTACAATGTTTCAGAATTAGTTTTAAAAATGCCTAAAAATTAATAGATAATCTGACTATTTGATCTACCTTAAAGATAAATCTATTTGACAAAAACTAAGTTTTTAAAAATGTGCATCTAAAGTTTGAGTGATTAAACTAAAAAGTGAAGTACTTTCTGAGTGTTTAAAAATGACTCAGTCATTTATTCATTCACAAGATATTATTAGCTTATTATACCGAACATGAGTGGGAAAGAAGAGGAGTTGACTTTTCTATTACAATGAATGCAAGGAAAAAAAACAAGATAAACATGACATATAATGAAATTGTTTGGAATTATCGTTATTTATCTAATAGGGTTTAAAGAGATAGGTATTCCAGAAAAAAAAGACTGTTCTAAGGAATGAGTTTTTTTTTTTAGTTAGTTTACAGTTAGCTAATTTTGTGAGTTCTGTTTTTGTGAGGAATATGTGTGTTCTTTGTCTGTTCAAAAAGTTAAGTTTGTAAATATGCCTTTAATAAAATATAAAAAATGCTAGTTTTCGTTATAGATATGAGTTTATAGTGTAGATTAAAGGTCCCATGTTAGTCACTTTAAAGTTGGATATCTATTAAGCATTACTACCCAGGTTTAAGCACGCCTCATTTTTATTTTCTGGTACCATCATATATGATATATGAGAAGCTTATATGAGATGTTTTGTGTTATGGTATATTTTTTAGAACTGAACCTGCATGTAATGTCGGGTAGACATTCCTAGGTTATTTCCTTAGAACTTTGTTTTTCTATAGTGATATTTATAAAGAGGCTTTGTTCCAACAGAAATATTTACAAACCCCTCCATCCTCCATACATCATTTAATTAAAATCTGCATGACTGTTAGCTATTAGGAAAGGGCAGCTGACTTTATACTTTTTTGTTTTATGAAAGACTGATTATAAAATAACAAGAAATTGCAGACAATGGAGAATTGATCGCATTCCAATTTAAGAAGTAAGGAGTTTAAGGATTTTACACAAAAATTAGTTTAAGGGCCCTTACAAATGAAAGCTAAATTAAGGAGTTCTTAATGACTTTTAAGGACCAAGAGCAACCCTGTGACTTATTTCTCTAAGTGTTTCTATAGCAATTTCCATGGTGATGAAGCACTAGTTACCCCGGTTCCTGTCATAATGGCACTCATGCTCTCACTATTTGAATCAGCTTTTGATGGTTGCTAGTTTTAGAGATTCCTTAAATATTTTCAGTCAATGTAAATGAATAACATTAAATATGTACCAATCTAGTACCACTAAAATACCCATTTCATTCCATCTAATGGCATACATGCCATAAGTTCACCCTATATGGTATAGACAGATGCTTAATAAGCACTTCTGCATTTTTAAAGACAGGCTTATACAGTGTTTTTAAAACACTACAGCAATGACAAATAAGCATCATGAAATTAAGTCCTGCTAGTTACCCATATCAAAATTTTAATCCAATCTTGCGCAATATAACTTAAATACTACAACTAAAATTTTATGAACAAAATTACAGCAACAAAATATTTACCCTTTGGATTTTACAATTTCTGGACCTTCAAAGGCAAAAACATCAGTAGGATCAGGAGACAACCTTAATTCATAGGTCTTTGTAAGAACAGTATTTGTGAAGAAGTCATTTGGTTCAAAGTGAAATTCAATATAAAAGCTCTAGAAAAGAAAATTAAAACAGGCATTCAGCAGATTTAGAAACATTAAGCATACTCAATGAATTACTTAATTCAAAATATATTTTTTAAAGACAATTTTTTTAAACCTAGATTGTCTTCAGTTCAGTGCATCAACATCATTGGTTTTAAAATAATTATATCATTAGTTCAAAAATCAATGCCAAACCATTAAATTTGCATCTAGATTTAATTTAACCAATACTTTGAATTTAAAGTGAAACCTTTTAAAATGTAAAAAACAGAGTGGCCATAAAATCCAGGAAAAAAAAAAAGAAGATTTTGATCTGATATTTTGCTGATAATTTTCCAAAATTCCCAGACATTTAGCCATGTCTCACTTCTTGGAAAAGAGGTAATTTTTATCCAGCACACAGGTTGAGGTACTAAAGATGTAGGCATATTTACACTTATGCAACTAAGAAATAATTTTTAAATATAGGCTGGCATAAATTTTTCAGCTGGATGTACCTCATGATTCACTATTCATTCAGCTAGTTTGAAAATATAAATCAGACATGTATGTGTATTAAGTAAATTGACAGTTATAATTTCTCACTAAATTAAGTGTTTTATTACACATATGTATGACAACTACAACTGATGAAATGATTTTCATTAACTTATATTAGGATAAAAAAATATAATACAAAATATTTTAAAAACTCAATATGAAATTATAAAATGACCTATCATAAAAAGATGTTAAAAACTTTCCTAAATGTAACTATTTTTTTTTTTTTTAATTTCAACTGTTATTTCCTTAACCCAGAAATAAAAATTTTATCTTTAAATATTTCAAGTGTTAATGAAATTTTAGAAAGTACAAATTTTAAGATAATTTTGAAAAGTTATTTTTCAAAATTTTAAAATACGACAATTTTCTTAGTGTCCATACTGAAGAATATTACACAGAAAATAAATGAGTACTATATAATACATATGAAAAATTCAATATATAAATATATATATATATTTTTTTAAGAGGTAAGCTGACTTACCATTGGTTCTCGAACAGTCACAGCTTTGATATCAATAAGATGCTTTAGAATAGCTTCATCATATTCCTGCAAAGTTAAATGCTTTTTAATTGCTGCTGATTTTACATTTCATTGCTACAAATTATATACTGATAACTTTTAAAATCATGATCAGTTAACCATTAATTTAAATTATTCAGCTTTATAATTAAAGCACTCATGACCAAATTAAAATAGCTGTCAAATAGCTTAATACATACTCAAACATCAAGTAAAATGAATTCTAATTCTTTATCCAAAAATTAAACAAGTAATAGTTATAACTAATTTTATAAAGTTTAAGTATTACTCAAACTCTCCTGCTAATTAACATTAAAAATGCATATTATTGCGACGACTTCAATGTTCTCGAGTGAAGAGGTACCATGAAGAAGGATCACAGTCACAATAAAATTGGAAATCACTTTTATCTCTTGAGTAAATATAGCTATATACAAGGGGATTCTAATCTCCCAAAACAAGTCGAAACGCAAAGGATTGTGGACTGCATAACATCACCACGATGATCACAGTCAAAAGAAAAGAGATTAAATAATCTCACACAAGTAGTGACGTTTTTCCAGGGTGCAATGCAAACAAATTTATCCCCCGTTCGGTATCAGACTCTGCCGCTCCCTATATGAGCAGACTTTACGAATCTCCTAAACTGCATCACTAGAAAGCTGGCTCCAGTAAAAAAAAAAAAAAACTCAAGTCTCCAAGAGGTCAAAGCACCTACGCAAGAAAAATGTAGAATTTTTCGACTTCGGTTTTCGACGATTTTTATACCTCGGGGTCAGTTATGGTCCCGCAAACCGTTTTTCAGTCAGTTACGATTGCAGTTACCTGGGAACTCCAGCTAAGGTAACAGCTAGTTTTTTTTTTAGCTGATTTCTCATAGGAGGCTTTAAAGCAGCTGATTCTGGTTGTTAGTTCTGGACAAAGAGGGGGGGGGGTCTTCACACTATATTAAGTATGCAATTAAAGAAATTAAACTACAAGTCCATGATTGTGAACAATTCATTCTCCACTAATATCTGCAGTAACACTGTCACACTAAATTAGTACTTTCAAGCAGTTATTATAAGCTTATTTTATTAGCAGAATAATATTCAGTTAAATTTTCATTTCAAGAGTTAAATCTTCAGTTCTAACATTGAAAGGATTCTAGGTAAAATGCCTTACTTTTAATATTGTAAGTTTACTAATTACATAGTAAAATATTACATTACCTCAATCATATCTGCGACTGAAGGAGCATTCTTGATAGCAGTCAACCAAAATTCAGGAATACCTTTGATATCTAAAAAGAAAATTTTCCCTGAATTTCAATCAAAATTTAATAAGTGTTTCACCTTGACCTGGTCTAAGCCATACAAAAAATCAAAGTTTAATAAGCTCATCTTTAATTCTAATAAATACAGAGAGAATATCAAGAAAGTGTAAATAATTATATTCATTAATTTTCTAAAAATTTAGTCCTTTACAATAAGACATACGCAACTGAAATAAACCGATACTTTATGCTTTAGCTTATATATTTTAATTTTTTTCTTAAAATTGCAACAAACCTAAAATATACAACTAGTAAAGCTCAATTACCTATTTCAGGCTCTTCTTTCATTTCTTCATCTTCAAGTTTTACTTTCTGAACTTCATTCTACAATATTAAGGCAACAAATTAGTCATCAAATAAAGAATGCACACACATTCACACACTAAAAAAAAAATTTTTAAATACAGGCTTGCAACTGCTGAGGTACTTTCAAAACAGTGAGAAAAGTGACAAATACAGAATAAGTGACTAAAAAAAGTAACTAAACATTGAAAAAAAAGTTTATCTTGATTACAGATGCTATTATTAATATTTTTCTATTTATTTTAACTCTAAATCAAATGATTCATGCAAGACATGATTTTAGCGTCAAATACAAAAAGTTAAAAATTTTAACACAACTCAACATTGCTTTTTATTCAAGAAATTTATAAATTAGATTTGAATACATACAATGCATTAATTTTATAATCACAATTTTCTGCATATGTTAATGTTTTGAAATATATGTACATAGCTAGATTAGAGTAAACAAAAACTGGGAAAAAAAGAAAGAAATGTGTGCTTTGACGTAAATTACTTTGATGTATTTTAAATGTACATTTCAGTAACTTCTTAACGACTTTTTAAAAATTACTAAACTCTGGAAATCATGACTAATAGCATTTTAATAAGAAAAATAAGATCAGAGCATCCCATTTTTGGTCTTTTATTAAAATATTCTATTAATTTAGATTTTCTTTTTACAACAACAGACTTTCACTGTGGTACACCATGAAAAAAGCAACTAAAAGTGACTGTTTACTGAAAAGCGATTAAAAGTGATTAATTATAAAAAAAGTGACAGAATTACAAGCCTGAAAATACTTACAGAGAGCTCATTTTCTTTTTCTGAGTCTGACTGATAATCACATTCTTCATCTGTAGGAAGTACAGTACCATTGACTATCGCACACCTCTAAAGAGAAAATTTAGAATTTAAGTAACAAAAAGCAAAGTTTAGGACATAAAGCTAAAATTTAAATACATAAAATGAAAAAAATGTACAATGATGAGATTAATCTTTGGAAAAGCCTTACCTGACAGATATAAAGCTGAGTTTTATAATCATAGAACACTTATCAGAGCTCTTAAAACTAAACTTTCTATGGCATACATAAACATGCCATCATTGGAAATTTAATATTTAACATGACTTAATTAAAAAAGATATTCAATTTCAGCATTAATTTGCATATGCCTCAACCAGAAACTGAACAGCTTTTCACTGTATTCTTTTTTTAACCACTAATATTTTTATCCAAAAGTATTCAACACCACAAGTCCTCAATGAAAGATCTTACAGGACTCACAAGCTGAGTCTATTTTAAGAAACTAGTTTAAAGACTCATGATATTAAATATTTTGTACAGATGAAATTCCATGTTAAAATTCTTAGTCTAACAAAATTGGAAAAATGCTTAATATATTTTACAACACACTAGTGACATTTTTAGAAACTACTGCCAAATGCTTTAGATTAGTAGCTCAAGCACTATTTTTACAGAGCAATGAAAAATCAAATCAGACATCAGAAAATGCATGTAAATAAAAATATGGACTCATTTTTATTTCCAAGAAATTACGATAAAAATAAGTACTTTGGATCTATGAATTAGTTCAGAACATTGCTGTTTTGATACACAAAGGCTATTGAGACTGGGATCTACTGCTTCAAGCTGATTCCCAACAGCTATGAATGTCCAAGCCAGCAGTGGAATTTAAACTCACAAACTACCATACTAAAGTATGAAACTACCTACATGGCCATCACTCCACTCAGGGTTGGCATGATTTTAAATCAGTTGATTTTTTTTAAAAGCGTTGATTTAAATCATTTCTCACTTCCTTTAAAACCTATACTCCAAAGACAGGAGAATTGGGAGTCAGTCAGCACAGTAATACCAATAAGTAAATAGATAGCATGTGCTTTCAAAGAATTTAGGGGTTGTTATCAGAAAGTATGTAGTAGGGGTAGTGCAATGATTAAGACTATTGGAATTCATTTTATGTAATGGGAGGTAAAGAGAGTATTATAAAACTTGAAATCCAGTTTGTCTACCCAGTAAGTCATAGCTTCACCTGCTGTAATGGAAAGACAGTTTTCTTCTTTTGGTATTGATCATTCTAGCCTTCACAACAAATTAGGAGTGGATAAAGCATCGAAGTTAGTGTTTTTATTGAAACAATTAAATCCATAAGTCAGTGATTAAAAAATATTGAAATTATATTTTTTAAATACATAAATTGCATTAAAAGAATATTTAATTTGCTCTTTAGATTTACATCTTATATCATTTGCACTATCCAAACACAAAATGTAATGTATTTAGATTAATATTTATATATTTAATTTTAGGTAATCAGTGTGCAGAATATACTATTAGATTAGATGTTACTTGTTATAACAAATTATTCTATGTGTATTGTAAAAACATAATAATTAAAATTAGTATTCAGAAAAAAAAATCAAGAAATCAGATTTAAATAAAAACTGATTTAAATCAAATAAATCAAATTCTTAATTTTTTTTCTTTTAAATCATGATTTTTTTTCAACCTTGATTTCACTAAGGAACTCTGTCATAGCAGTTAGACATTAATAAATGTACAATGTGCTTTATTCTTTGATTCACTTCAAAACAAAACATAATATGGGGAACATCTGCAGTTTCTCTAGAAATCCAGATTGTTTAAGGTTATATTTCCCACAATTCTGTGGTTTCCATGGTGCACAAAACACCCCTGCAGTTTTTAACATTCAAAATTTATGTGTTTATATATACATACATTAAGTTTTTAGTTTAAAACTCTGGTGAAAATTAAGTTTGTTAGTAAAGATACAATTCGTCCCAAACTGTATAACATGGATTTATAAAAATTTAACACATGCAACAAAAGTTGCAGGAAGGTTTATATCCAATCTTTTACAAATAGCTCTATCCTGAATTTCAGATACAGAAAATTTCATTGACGAAAATCAAGTATAAAAATTAGCTAATGATGCAATCAATTTGAAAAATAACTAAATTAAAAATAAAGTATGTTAATATAAAATGATAGTTACCTTTTCATATAAAGGCTCGAACATTTTTTCATATTTCATTTCAAGATCATGTAGCTCTTTAAAAAATTCTACTTCAATATCAACATGTTTCAGTTGAATTTTCTTTAATGCTTTGACTAATCTTTTCACTGGCTTTGGTAAAGTAAATGCTGGGCTATTTAATAAGTTACCTAGTTTGTTATTTAAAGCAGCCATGATGTCTGAATCTGTCATTTTGCCAACTGATTCTGAAATAAAATAATCAGTTATGCTATAATTCCAATAAATAAAACCATATTACTTTTAATAATCAAGATAAGGATATATAGAATTTATTCAATAAACCAACAAGCAAATGAATAGATAAGGATAAGAATTTAAAAATAAAACTTCAAAATTTTTTGCATTTAAAAAGTTATTCTACAACATATGAAGCTTATTTTACAGCTTTAGATAATATGCTAATCACAAGTGTGACAATACATTTAGTCTATCTTTCCTGATTTTTCACATATCTCCCTGTTAATTTTTCTTGATGAGTTTAAAATAACAGCATTTGAACTTTCTTAAATTATGCAAGTATAACTAATTGAAAAATTAATGAGGCAAAATAAAGCTGTCAATGCTCATAAATTTATTAATTCAATTACAACAGGTAAAGTTAGCAAATAAAAAGTTATGCCGTGATACATTTCTGTATACGACAATTACTAATTTTCTCAGGCTTCATTTTCTAAAGGTAAAGAGTGAAAAAATTATATTCTTAAAAATTAAAAATTCTTAAAAATCATTCTTAAAAAAAATTATATTTCCCTTCAATTATTCCAGATTGTTAAATTTTTGGTATTTTCCTCAATCTGAATATCTTGTATAATAAAATGTTTAACATTTATAATAGTAATTTATAATAGATACTTGATGGTTTTATTTATTTAGTCAAATATTTGGCAAGTCAGATTAGAGAGAACTACTCAAGACCATATAACTTACGTTCTTGATCGGCTTCAATATCAACTGCCTCATCAGCATTTTCAGCAGCTTTCACCTGAACATCACCAGTCTGCCCAACACTGAAAAGTGAAAAGCCTCATAAATACAAGTAGATCATAATTTAACTTTATACATGATTCCTACTGTTTCTCTAGAACAAATATTAAGGACTTTTTAAGGACTTTCTAAGAACCAAAGTAACATTTTATAAGGACCTACTCGAAATACATAACATAAACCCTATTTCCTGAGGAACATATTTTAATGATTATGAATCAGATAAGGCATGTTCAATAAATGCCCTACAATATTACCCAATTATGTTTTTTAAAAAATGCCTAAAAATTAGTAATAAGATATATCTATTTGACAAAAACTAATTTTGAAAAATGAACATCTAAAGCTTTGAATGATCAAACTAAAAATAAATTTCCAACAAAAACATTATAAACAGTACTTTCTGGGGGGTTAAAAATGACATATATATAGGAAAGGGCAGCTGACTTTAAACCTTTTCAGTATGCAAAAGATTATTGGTCAAATAATAACCAAGAAAAAACAGTCTCATAAGAAGACTGATAGGAAATCATGTTACGGTCAATTGCATTGATGAAGAAATTGATAACATTCGAATTTCAAAAAATTGGGGAGTTTTTAAGGACCTTTGACAAAAATTAAGTAGTTTTAAGGGCCCTCAATTTTATGTTTTTTTTGCATAAAATCCACGGGGAATATGCTGTGCCATACAAATTCTGTAAGATTATAAATACAAGGTACATCTAGAAGTTTACAAGAAAATAAATAAAAATACAATCAAAAAACAAAATGAATATAAGTGAAGTTTTTCAAAGAGACTGGTAACAGATCATATTTCATATAACAGTCCTGAACGGCGGAGAAAGGGAAACAAGCCTGCATGCAGTGCTTTCCCAATAATTGTTCCAAGAATAGGCGATGGAGTTTTAAAATATTCCAAATATATCCACCGGAAGCAACAACACAAAGTGAGAAAGTGTGCAACTGAGGTGACTTGCAAAAAACACACTAGGGAGGTGCTTCCCCAAGTAACAAATGTGCATGAGTGAGCCAGCAGTGCCCCATTAAGGGCCCTTAAAAATGAGCTAAGGAGTTCTTAAGGACTTTTAAGGACCATGGCAAGGTTCAGACTCTTTTGAAAAAAATTAATAAGCACCTTAATTTTCATTGTACTATAATGACTACAGCTAAAGCTAAAAATTAAGCTTTTCATGAGCTTTATTATTTGTAAAATGAATTAAATAATATATCAATCAATTTAATAATTATTAAACACAATGTAATATCATGCTTATAAGACATCTTTCTTGCTAACATAAATTTTAGAACAGCAATAGTCCTTATTGATCAAATTCCCTAAAAAAAATTTGAAATATTTGTAAAGTTAGAAAGTACTATCTGTGGTGGAAGATCAACAGTTTCACATTATAGCAACAGTATTTTTACAGCAACATAGATGTAAAATAAGATATAAAAAGTACTTCTGTATTATAAACAGGTAAATATATTCACACAAAGACAGAAAAGAAGATGCAGTATCTGCACTAAAAAAGTTTTAATTAATACTCAAAACAAGATTCAGGAAATTATCAGTATTTTAAAATGTAACTGAAGAACTATTTTATTCATAATATATAAGATGAGAACCAAAAAATATAGGAAGGAAAAATAAGAGTCTAATTTTGAAATTCATTTTTCTTTTCTTCTATACATTTTTTAATTGGTCTAACTCTTCTAGTATAGCTTTGTTGAATCGATTGACGATTAATTACCAAGGGAAATAAAAATTCAGCAACGATATTTGGGGAAAAATAAGCACTTTTTGAGCACTCAGAAAAAATTATAAATTTTAAGTCTAGAAAAAAAATTAAGCACTTTTTAAGGACTTATTAGGGACCTTAAAAATGGATCTACAATTAAGAATTCTTAAGGACTTTTAAGGACCATGGGAATCCTGTTATAACCCTAGCATTGTTTTGAAATGCTAAATTAACAGAATGGCAATGTAGTTGAAAACTGGATGTATTATTTAAGCTCAATAAGTACTTCTAATAAAATGACATAATTGCCAAAATTAGATGCCTTCCAGGGTTAGCATTGTTGGCAATAAATGAAATTACACCAGACCTGTTAGATCATTTCACTTAATTAACCAAGCTGATTCAATAAAAAAATTTCCAGCAATACCTCTGATTTAAGATTAGCTTAGGCTTTATATACTACAACCTGTTTGAAAATGCTAAATTTCACATACAAAGATTTTAAACCTATTTCACTCTGGAGTATTTCTAAACATAAAAGAAATATATGAAAACACTAGCAAAGAATTTGTAAGCAGTACATATTCCAAAAATAAAAAAAAAAATTCTAAATAGTACCTAAAAATAATGCAAGAAATAAACAATATGGTGGACTTTACTCTTTCTAAAACTAATTATTCACAGTACAAATTCTATAAAGTATATTTCAATATAACAGATGTCTGGTCTGGTCTATATATTGGCAGTGAAAACAAATTATGGACACTAACAAAAAGAATATAAGCAACAAATTATTCGGATTCTCATTTAAATATTAGATGTCTAGGCTTAAAGCTAGAAGATAGGGCCAACTGGTAACTAGCCTTAATGGTAACTCTGCTACTTCAGATTTAGTGCAGATAAACTTAGTATCATTAATGACATCTCATACTTTAAAAAAATATGTCATCTAGCCAATCAATATTATAAATATGAATTAAAAAAATTGAACTTTGCATAGTATAAAAAATAAAAAAAATACCATGAAATCTGAAAATACAGAAATTATAAGTGAAATTTCCACAGAAATTTTAAATTTTGCCCAACTTAGATTTTCATTTCTAGAAATGTTAAACAATGCTAAATTTAAATTACAAATCGGGTTATATTTTAAAGCTATACATAGACATTTACATGTTCAAATTGTGTTGGTGATTCTATTTAAGTACTATTGTTAGAATTGCAAACTAAATGATTTTATAAAGAAAGACAAAATTTAAAACTTACAATTTGTGTTTTATTAAAAACTTCTAATTTAAGATTAACTTCAGCTTTATAAAACTGACAAACTGAAAATGCTAATTTCCACAAACAAAAATTTTTAATCTAACTCAGAAGTATTTCTAAACATAAGATAAATGAAATAACTGAAAACACTAGCGAAGAATTTGGTAAGCAGTATATATAAAAAATGCAAGAAATAAACAATATGGTGAACTTTACTCTTCCTAAAACTAATTATATTATCTCAATTTAACACAAACCCATTTTGACTTCAATCTGTATAACATATACTAAACTAAAATTTAATCGTTAAAAGTAAAAATCTAAAAACACTCAAAATGAACACTCGGTAATCTTAACAGAAAATAAAAGTTACTAAACTGAAATGATTAGCAGAAGATAACATATTAATAAGACTTCATATTTTAGCTTAAAAATTAAAATTACTACATTAAAGCTTTTTAGTAATGCTACTGATTTCCTCACAATGTGAATCAGTTAGAGTTTCAAGCTTTTCCAGAACAAAATTAAGTTTCCAATGATAACATTTTATAAAAAGACCTATTCAAAATACACTACATAAATATTTTTTGGGGAAAAAACGCTAACAATTATCAACCAGATAAAACATGTTCAATATATGCTAATACTTTAAAATTACTAAATTTTTAAAAATGCCTAAAACTGAAAAAACTACAAAACTAATTTTGGAGCATTACTGTCTGCTGTTTTGATAAAGCAATTTTTAAAAAAAAGTCAGATCGAAAGCCTTTTGGCTGTCATTTTAAAAATTGTGAACAAAATTACATTATATACAGGTTTAAAAATGCCAATGTATGTTTGACAGCATATGAAAGTTACAACTTTGTACAAATTATAAATATATCTGAATATGTGCTTGTTTCTGTGTTGCCATAATTTGAAATGTTCATGAACTAATGCCAGCTAGTTAAACTATTTTTGAGAATAATTGCTCCTAAATTAATAGCTCACCCAGGGCCTGATTATCGCACAAGCATTTGGGACATGTAACCTAGGCACGAAAATTTAGTCGAATGCTTGAAACACATATTAAGTGGGGAAAAATTGCAAACTTACACTACCATCATTAAGTTTTAATAAATTATTGTATGAGATAGTTTTGTTTGACATGAACTATATTGTTTCTTATTTACTTGGAATTTACTGTTATTTACCTGATTCCCTTAAACCTGGTGCTATTTTTATTCTGTGGGTTATTGCATATTTATAAGGCAGATTATTAGCAATGTACCACTATAAACCATTAAATCATTTCAGAATTAAAAATAATTTAAATTTATATTATTTATTTTCTGCACCACAGAGCTTGCGAGTCTTTTTTAACATGGCTAAACAAAGATAATGATTACGTAAAATGAAAATTTGATTTAGAATATTACTTTAATGCTAATTTCTTAAATCTGTTTGCTAATTCAATGTTATAATTTTTATATGACTGTAATTATGGTAACTTATCATTATAAATTTACAATGGGAGTAGGCGGCACAAAAATAATATTGTGCCCTGGGCACAAAAGTATCTTAGTCAGGCCCTGAACTCACCATTAAGTATTGTTTGAAAACGTAGACATGACATTACTGGTAACAAGAATAATCAACTTGTGATTAAAATTTGGACCTCAGTATAGTTTCCAAGGGTTTATGATGAAATATAAGTACTTTAATTTGAAAGCACTAAGGAGAACACGCAAAATTGCTACAGGAAAAATGTTTTATACTACTGATTTAATACCCTGAAAAATGATTATGCTTCAAGGAACATGCTGTAAAATTGAAAAGTGAAGAATGTCACAGCAGCAGAATTCTATGAAATGTTAGGTTTTTCTAGACAAGTATTTTAATAGAACTTATTGATAACTGCTGAACTTTAAGAACAAATACAGCTTTGTATTTAAAAAAAATTGTGCATAATTTAAAGCTTATACAAGTATTATCAATTCATAAAAATTCTATTGGAAAAAAAGTACTGATAAAATTTTATAACCAATTGTTTTAGTGATTTACTTTATGTAGTGCAGCCCTTCTAGAATTTCAAATTTAAATAACTGAAACACTGATATTTAAAATATTTAGATATCTACAAAAAAAAAAGTCAGCTTTTATGTGTCTTTCACATGTAAAACTAAACTATTTTCTATAAAGAACACTTCAAATCTTATGATTAAACAACTGAAAAGTATGTTGATGAAAATATAAAGCAATCATGAACTATTTTGTAGATTTAAATCTAAAAACAATATTGTATTCAGTAAATATTGACACGTATATATACTTAAACAATATTTTATGCCAATACATCGAGTATTTTCTTGTGCATAAATTTCCCTAAATTTTACTTAGGTAAATGCAAGTTCAGAAGAAAAAAAATTAAATCAATAAGAAAAAATCATTCATGTTACTCTGAAGAAGTATTTAGAGCTGACACTTAAAATCAACAAGATTGAAAAGTAACTTTTATTCTCTAACTAATTCTAAATTTTATTCTGATTATACATATAATTTATCATAATTTGAAGTTTATAAGCAATTTAATATAAATACGTAAATATTTCTGCCATCAAAATATTACAGTTAAACACTACAATAACTTTTAACTGAAGGAAAAAAATTAAATGTTCTAATTACTGCTTGCATAGAAAATATGCAATACAAATAAGCAGGATATTTTGACTTTAATGTTAATTCAAATAAATTAGTTAATACAAGAAAGCGCAAAAAGATATACTCGGTAACGCTAATTTAAAAGGCATATCAAGAAAATTTAAATTGATACAGAATATAAAACAACTTAAGTACGCGGCTGGATATTTCAAAATATATTCACAAGTGATACGAAATTAACGCATATAAAAAATGCCATTTAAATAATTTTCAGACGCCAAACGAACCGATTAAATTTGTTTTGGATTATACTAGTGTCAAAGTGTCACAAATGGTAAAACTGCTAAGACAGTTTTATTTCTGTAGAACTTATAAATAATACAAAATTCAGACTTCAGAAAAGCAGACTGCATTGAACAACATATCAATAAAAATATATCAAATTTGTGTCAGTTTTAAATAAAAACTTATGTCATTCATTTAACACTTATAATAAGAGTTTATTAAAAAATATAAATTTTACTTACTCCTTAGGATCACCCATTGCTGTTACGCTGCTTTAGGTCCTATAAAAAATATTTTTTTTAAATTTAGCAACGAAAATAAATAGTTATTTAACTAAAATACGTTAAAATGAATTATATCTTTTTGTTAAAGCAATTTAATAGAGACTTTTAAAATCAAACAACTTAAGAGCACGCGACAAAATGCCAAGCATACTAGAGACCGCGCGTCGGGAACAAAAGAATCCGCATTGAAGTATTATCATCAAAGTACTTCATGACATTGCTTCAAACTAGTTAAACTACTTCAGTAGTGATATAAAATAATTTCATCTAAACCATGAAAGTAGAAAAGGATGTTATGATGACATTATAGTACAATTGGATGATTAATTAAACTACCAAGCCTAGAATTCCGATCGCACGTGAAACACGCACTAAGTCTTCCGATTAAGACTACGCCGGATTTAAGTTACATACTGAATTTTAAAAAATTAGCTTTAGTCATAAGAGATATTAAAAATTATTCAAAAGTTGAACTATTTGAGACTACCAAGTTTTAAAATATTCGATTAAATAACCAGACACATACCAACGTACCGGACGACGGGCCAAGACAGAATAGAATAATGGCGGTAAAAAAATGAGGGAGGAAGTTTATTGCCAGTTACCCGCCATAAAATCGATTAAAAATTTTGTGTCTTCTTTACGTAAATCTTCATTTCCAAAAGCTACTATTTTGCATAAGTAAAATATCATAGTAACTGAAGAGAAATAATAACTTCTAGACAAAATTGAATTAAAGTTGTGTGTTTTTTCCAAACAAGGGTTTAATGTCCCCATACGGCGATTCCCCGCAGTAGGGAAAATTCTCAAATTATGACAATTGTGGCTTTAGTTTCAAACGGAAGGGCAGTTTATTGCTTGTCTATTGGCTGTTGTAGACATGTAAATGAATAGAAAGGGCATTATAGTATTTCGTGACGTTGCGACAAATTGCCTTAAATTACAACATTGCATTCCTGGCTATGTTATTACAATTCTTACATTTTGAAATGATCTCGCTCATTAAAGGTTGCAAAAAATCAAAACAAAATAATATTATATACCAATTTTTTTTCACGTATTAATTGAAGGAGGATCCTTCCTTATCTCACTATAGTCAGTTAAAACTGATCAGCGATTATTAAGTACAACAGTTAATTTCTAACTGGTTTTGAAAAGACCAAGCCTACAAATCTGATCAAATACAAACAGTCAGGCAAGGGCAGTGAATATGATCTCAACATTTTACGTTGGTTTAATATGAATTCAGTGTATTTTGGCCACTGCAATGAACTTATCATATAAATAGCTGTGAATAATAAAGACATAAACCATATATTACTAACTCGTGATTAACAGAGAACGCTTCAATGAACGACAAGATTTCAGTTCCGAAGATTACAATAGGGGAGTGGGAATAAGGTAACTCAGTTGACAAAGGCAACTCTCTTGTAACTGGAGGGTTTCGGGTTCAGAATCCAAGCCGGCTAAGATCCACCGTATTAGTTAAAGCTGACTGGACCCCATAAAAT
>CM063499.1:72741549-72751549 GCA_032207245.1 Pardosa pseudoannulata
AAATGTGGTGTCATTCTCGCAAATAGATCGTGCTACAGAACACTGTGAGCACTGTCAATTTAATTATGGCCACCCGGTATTTTTAATTCGTTACAACGACTATATGATGTTGGTCTCACAGAGGGTCGTTATACCGAGGTTCTACTGTACAACACGGCGGACTTTTCGACGGGTGTTTGTAGTCACGGGGATCTACATCCTAACACTAGGTTTACGGACCGAGCCAATTTGACTGATTAAAAATTTGATTACTATATATATTGTTACGAATTTCGCAAGTTGGCATGTATTTTTGCCGTACTGTGTATTATAATGGGTAAATCATGTATTTGGCGAGATATTGGCTCGTTGGCGATGTTTTTGGCGACTAATTTTTGGCGCCAAGTTTGGCGCTTTATCGCCAAATTTGGCGACTTAGCGACTTTCTTGGCGACCGTCTGTACCTAGTACTTTCTAGAATATTCCAGTTTCTCCCGAGGATATAAATACCGGGGGCCGATCCTGATCGAGGTTCAGTTAGCTGAGAAATTTGTAGAGGTAAAGACCTACGTTGATTGGCGCTAAGAGTTTTAGTGAACTATCGCCCGTGCTAGCCAGTTCTCGCGGTGTTGGCTGCTGTATTCGTGTTTTCCCTGCATAACGAATAAAGTGCTGTATTTCTGCTGTCTTAATGGAACAGATGCATTATAGTCGCTGGTCCCGTCCGCCATGTTTTTTTTGGCGACCAACAGAAAAACACATGATTTGAAAAGTCGCCAAGTAGAAAAACATGGCGGCGGTGCGTGTTTTCTGAAAGATCACAAAAAAAACATGACGGCGGTCACGTGGCATATTTGAAACACAACATTAACAAAACTAAACTTTAAAAGGAAACAACAGATTAACAATTTAAAGTATTATTAAAATAAAATTAGCATAATAATCATCATTTTTTACGTTTTTTAAAAAATAAATAACAGATTAGTAATATTTATGATGTGTCAACAGAGTAAACACAATATATATCATTTTAATAAGCACTAATATTATGAAGAATCTAATATGTGATGGAGGGTCCCCTCCTCAACCCCCCCTTGTGCAAAGAACAAAATAAAAATGTTCCAAACCAATTAACTTCGATTCCATTAATTTTAACTTTTTCAAAACAGAAATAACGTACTCGCCATAAGTAAATTAACTAAATCCCAGAAAATGATAACAACAAAAATAAAATGTTCCAAACCAAAACTTCTTGTTTGATTTAGAATATTTTAATATTTTTTAACAATTTCAAAACCGAAATAACATTACTTGTCATAACTAAATTAACTAAATTCCACTAACCAAAAAAAAAATTCAAATTCGGAATTCCATCATCCCCACAAACGTGCCGTTTTGAATGAAATGCAAATCCAACCACAGGTCTATGAATTTCCTGATATTTCTTCACAATGCTACAAATAGTTAAAACCGAAATAAGAACATCCGCCATAGCTAAATGCCAAAAATAACTTACCTTCCTACGAGACAACCTACTAATCCAAAGTCTGGAACGAAAAGAATATTTAAAACAGAAAATTTGCATAGATTGCCGGGTTATGACGTCAAAAATCATGTGCACCAGTAGCTTTCATATTCCCCTATAAAATTTAAGGCATATACAGCAACCTAGTCATCGCCCCAAAAATCGCCAAGTTTGCCACACAAAATCGCCAAGTTTGGCGAGAAAAAAAACCAGGCGGCTATAATGCATCTGTACCACTTTAATAACACTTTTCAAAAACATACGTTGGTTTTTAATTAATTAATAAAATATATGTAAACTTTCATTCTTCTTCTCCGCAGACCCCTTCATTTCGCATTATCAAGTGTGGTATACCTATTTTCACGGTTGTAAGCCAATTTGACTCATAGAGTGGTTTAACAGTTAATCGCATAACAGAAAATTTATTGGTCCTATCAGGCCTGGGCAACAGTCAAGTCGCACGTGATTTGTTTCTCTTCTCATTCACGCAGATGGCCCCTAAAAGTTTTCTACAACATTTTAAGTCCACACTATGGTCTGCAAGCCATAAATCTATTTTTATTCCACGATAAATATTACGATTTTAGTTTTTCTCCAAAGATAACAGCAGATGCAACTTAATATAGACATGAACGAAATAATGCGCTAATCATTCAGTGGCAGATGTGGATCACCCGTGAACTATTTCGAGGTAATAAAGTGTGAACAACATAGTGTCTACATTAGATTTAAAGCTATCATGCTTGGATTCTGTATTTAAAGAGACGATTCAAGTAAATATTTACGAAAAGATTTTATTTTCCAATTGGCTGAAGACTAAGAAGTAAATACAGAGAGATGTCGAGAACACTTATTTCAATGACAGTTATTCATGCTACTGATACGGAAGATTGTCATTAACACCATGCAAAAAGAAAAACAGATGTAGAAACCATGTGTTAATGTATATAGAATTTGAATTTGTTTCAAAAACAGATTTTATATCTAAATAAATGTTTTCATGAATTTTTTTGATAATAAACATTTCATTTAAATTATGGAACTATTGTCTTTGCAAAAAACTTCATTTTTTTGCATGAGTCAATTGTCTCACTTCATAAAAACAGGTATATTTCTATACCGTAAATCATGTTACTTGAATTCATATTTCCATATAAATGTAGAAAATTTGTCATTTATTTTTACATGTGTTTTTCTTCTTTATTAAGAAATTTGCCTTTTCTTGTTATCCAATGAATAAATTATTTTAGTATTAGATATTTAATTAGGTAAATAGAATTATCATGACTAGAACTTTTATAGTTATATTAGAAATGTGATCATTATATTTAAATAGAAACGGTAAGGAATTTATTATAAAATAAATTTTTTGTGTATCATATAAAATATTTTTTGAAAGTTATTTTTACAGATAAAATTATATAAAAAAATCTTTTTAATAAAGAATTAGTATTTCAATTTTAAACACATAACACACCAAAAATATATATATAATATATTTTTATACATATATATATGTATATTATATACAAATTTTTATGTATAAATATATATACATATTTAATATTTGTATATATATATATATATATATATATATATATATATATATATTTATTTATTTTACATATATATATATGTATATATATACATATATATATATATATATATATATATGTATATTTTATAAATATATATATGTATATAACATATATATTTGTATAATTTATACTTTATATATTATATATATTATATCATTTATTTCATATATATATACTAATAAATTAATAAAAAAAATACAAAATAAAAACATAAATAATTATATATATATAATTAAAATATAAACTATAATATACATATATATTTAATATAATATAAATATATTTATAAAATATATATATATATACATATAACATATAAATATTTATTGTATATATATTCATATATATTATATATGTATTATACATACATATATATACATATATATATATATACAATATATATATATATACTATTTATATATTTAATATATACATATTTATACTATATATATATACATATATATACTATATATATATATATATAAAATATATAATATTATATATATATTATAATATATATTTTATACATTATATTACATACATATATATATATTATATATATTATATTATTTAACATTTTATATATATATATATATATAAATATATATATATTTATATATATTTATATATATACTTAAACTATGCAAAAAAAAAAAAAAAAAAAAAAAAAAAAAACGCAATTTTTAAAGGTTTTTACAAATATAATCAATTAATCAATAATAGATTTATTGTTAATATTAAACAAAAAAAGTGAATATTTCACACAAAAGTAGACAGTAATGGTCCAAAACAAATAGTGGAGAAATATTATTATGTGCTTTATGATCTATTAATACATTGTTAGTTAATTTAGCAGTGAAAATGTAAATAAACAAAAGAAAGGTAATATTTTTATCAATAAATATGTTTTCTATGTATGAGAATTTTATTGTATGTCTGTATTTTTTTTAAATGTTAGTAAAATTTCATAATATTTAAGGTATCCGTCTACATTAAAAACGTCATTTTTCGCCAAAAATCATAATTTTTTTTATTACTCTGTTGTAAAATTTCAAATTTTAGGCGTCTAAATTTTGTTTTTGTTTTGTCTCTACGACATTTTAAAGAAAAGTGACAGCTCTTTAAACATCAGTGACAGCTGTCAAAACAAAACGGAAGTAGCGACTTCGGAACCGGAAGTTGTGAATTTAAAGCCTTTTAAAGAGTATTTTTTGGACAAAACTTTTAAAATTTTCATGAAGATTAGTTTAAACATTTTTCTAGTATTTTTAATAATTAGCAACTTGGCAATTAAAAAGTTTTGAAGCAAGAAAGTGTGGGGAATTTTAAGCATGTATTTTAATTTTTTTAATAGTTAAAGTTGCTTTCATAAACTTCAAATGCGTTTTTCTCAGAACGGTATTTTTAATAAATTTTGAAACTTGAAATGTGATTTCTCAAAAAGTTCTTAAAATATTGTGTTGAAAATTATTATGAATGCTTTTGATAGTATTTACTAGTGAATGAACTAAAAGCTTTAAATTTGGGTAATTTTTAATGATGTTACACTCATAGTTAGATATAAAGGTAATGAAAATTCGTTAAAAATTCAATGTGTATGATTTTGAAGGACCAAATTTTTTTTTACCGAATGTAAATTAAGCAAAGATTTTAAGTGATTGACTAGTCCAGTGTATAAGAAATGTGTTGCATAAAAATATTGAAATAATTTAATTTATTAAAAAATTGGACCTTTTGAAAAACCCGATTTTTTTACTAGATTTTCTTCATTTATTAGAAATTTTATAAAACCTTCTATAGAAATAATTTTTTTAAGCTCAATTGTCTATGATAATATAAAAAATAAAATCATGAATGTAAAAATTTTTAATATTCTACGTTAAGTACCAATGAGGCTAAATAAATGTTTGTTTTTTGGCTGAGAATTATCTGGTTCACTCTAATAGTTTATTTATCGTTTATCTCTAGATTAGATCTGTAATGCAGTTTAGAATCACTAATCATTTAGTTAATGTGGTTTATGTATAACAAACAAACTTCTTAATTTAAATTATATAAATTAAAAGTTAGATTTTTAGTCCTCGACTTATATGAAAGAATATTTTACTGGTGATAAAATTTTCATTTACAACAGAAAATAATCGATGTTGTAATTTAAATTATCACTTATATACTTAATCTATTATTTAAGTCAAATATAAAAGAAAATTATTTGCTTAATATGTAAGTTCAGCGATAAAGTATGAAAATAATGCACGCGATATTTAAATATAAAAACAAGAAATTTATATGAGATTTAAAGATTAGTCATAATACTAAAAAAAAATGTTATTTTTTACCTATTTATACAATAAATTGATAAATTTAATTTTTTAAGATATTGGACAACGCATCAAAAATTTCAAGATTGGCTATATAAAAAATAAATCTAAAAATGTAAAAACATGAACTTGTTTCTACGTTTAAAGAAAACAGTTCTCCGAACGTAGACGGATACCTTAACAGTTTAATCTTTTGTTTTCATATTATATTTTTATTATTATATCATAATCATATCAGACTCACTAATTTAAGTCTTATAAGTAGAAATTATATCGTTCCTTAATTAACGATACACTGCTCTTTAACGGTAATTTTATTGTACGGATCTTAATATGGTTTTATTGTGGTTTATTGAAAATTTTAATTTGTAAGTTTAAAATTCTTTTAATTAATAGCATATAGCGGGATCAATAAAAATTTTTAATTTTCTAGAATTTTAAAGTACTCTATGAGGATTAAATAATGTTTGTTTTACTGAGAATTATCTACAAACAAATTGTTTACTTTACTACCGCATGTCCAGCCAACTTTAATTTATTTTCATATTATGTGATAATGGAAATAATTTTAATATGAAGTGAATATTTTTTTATCTTTATAATAATAGCAATTGTCTGTCGGCAAATTTTGAAGCTTGTAAGAATATACAACGATTAAATTTATCAATTTATTCACGTAATAAATAGGTAAAAATAACATTTTTTTTCTAGCATTATGACGTCATTCCTTTAACCATCTCATATAATCATTTATTGTTTTAAATTATTTAAATATCGCGTGCATTATTTTCATACGTTTTATCGCTGATCCCCTATATAATAATAGCCTAAGGTGTCTGTCGGCAAATTTTTGAAGCGGTTTATAATGGATTCCTCTAACAGGCGATTAAATTTATCAATTTATTCACGTAATAAATAGGTAAAAATAATTTTTTTTTTCTAGCATTATGACGTCATTCCTTTAACATCTCATATAATCACTTGTTTTAAATTATTTAAATATCGCGTGCATTATTTTCATACGTTTTATCGCTGAACTTACATATTAAGCAAATAATTTTCTTTTATATTTGACTTAAATAATAGATTAAGTATATAAGTGATAATTTTAAATTCAATCATCGATTATTTTTTTTTAATGAAAATTTTATCATCGGTATTAACTAAATTTTTTCATATAGTCGAGGAGTCTATTCACGGACTACTAAATATCTAACTTTTAATTTATATATATTTGGAAATTAAGAAGTTTGTTTGTTTGTTATACATAACCACATGGTTTGACTAAATGAATTCCATGTGATTCTAAACTGCATTACAGGATCGGGAGACTCTAGAGGAGTATGACGATAAATAAACTATTGAGAGTGAACCAGATAATTCTCAGCCAAAAAACAAACCATTTTATTACCTGCCTCATTGGGTACTTAACAGTTCTGGAATATTAAAAATTTTACTGATCCCGTCATATGATGGGCTATATGCTAGTATATGAATAATGCTCAAAATTTAGCGAATCAGTTGCAAACCGATGTATAAAAAACAAACACACAAATGAACAAATTTATTAATTTTCAAAGATATATAACTTAAACGCTAGGTATATATATAAGTCCGTGAAATAGACTCCAGACTTTGTTGTTAATATCGGTGATAAAATTTTCATAAGGCAATTTGTCGCAACGTCACGAACTACTATAATGCCCTTCCCATTCATTTTCATGTTTACAACAGCCAATAGACAAACAATAAACTGCCCTTCCGTTTGAAACTAAATCAAGAATTGTCATAATTTGAGAATTTGCCTTACTGTGTGAAATTGCCTTATTGAAACAAAAAATAATCGATGATTCAATTTAAAATGATCACATATGTACCTAATCTATTATTTAAGACAAATATAAAGGAAAATTATTTACGTAATATCTAAGTTCAGTGATAAAACGTACGAAATTAGTGCAGACGATATTTAAAATAAGAAATAATTCAATGAGATGGTTAAAGGAATGGCATCATAATGCTAGAATAAATGTTATTTTTACCTATTTATTATGTGATAAATTGATAAATTGAATCGCCTGGTCTTAACCGGGAACAATAGAGCTTGAAATAGTGGCATTAAACGCTCGAAAAGGGGGGAAGGGGTGGATTTCGAACGTTTTCGACTTCGCTTTGAATTTTGCTAACCCGAAGTCATCAAAAATCCAATATGGATGACTCTATCCATTCCAGGCCCAACCGCTTCTTAAATTCGAGGACAAACGGATAGTTAACTTAGGCTATTATTATATAGGGGATTAATTACAAGTTAGAATTGTGGTATTAAAACATTTAAAATATTTTTAACTCATGGTTTTTGAGACAGAAAGCGATGTACTGTGCAGGAAAAAAAAAACTAGAATAAGCAAGTAATATATCGCAAATTAGGGTCTAAAAAGAAAAAAAGAAATCAATAAGAAATATTGATAAAATAAAATAAGGAAAACTAATTAATATAACCTTTATGACAGTTTAACAAAATGCACTCAAATATAAAACAAATTAAAACTTCTCTGTTTACAAAATCATTGAATTCATACTGTGTACTGCAATAATTACTTTGGTGGTATTTTCCACCAATTTTCCAATTCGATTTATAAAAGTGCAGAGTTAGTGACAATTTTTATTGGTGTTTGCAAATTTTTGCATCTTAAATATTGTTTTCATATCTACTAACAAACTATTTGCATTGTCTATTAACAATTACACAACAACCACCATTAGTAGAAATATACATTGAAATGGATTTCCAACAACTATCTCAATTGGTGGTATTTTCCACCAAATTTTTTAATTCGATTTATAAAAAAGAAAACTTCGATGTTGAGATCGATTGGGAATTTTTCTTAATTCTAAAGCATTTTGAAATCGATTACTAACATCTTTTTGGTTGAGATAAATCTTCAAAAGGATTGTTACTAAATTTAACTTGTTCAGTGTAACAATGCAGGAAGTTGAGACAGTTGAGGTGGATTGAAAGCAACTTTGAAATTAAGGACATACTTTAAATCGGTTGCAAACATCTTACTTAGGTTGAAATGGATTGCCAACATCTTTTTAAATATTGAAATAGATTGCTATCTAACTCAATGTTTTAAATTAAATATGAGAAAAAGAAAATTTCGATTTAGTTGAGATCGATTGGGAATCGCTTTTCTTAGTTCTAAAGCATTTTGAAATCGATTACTAAAATCTCCTTTTGGTTGAGATAAATCTTCAAAAGGATTGTTACGAAATTTAACTTGTTCAGTGTAATTCGTAGATGCAGGAAGTTGAGACAGTTGAGGTGGATTGAAAGCAGCTTTGTTTAATTAAGGAATATTTTGAAATCGGTTGATAATATCTTACTTAGGTTGAAATGGATTGCCAACATCTTTTTAAATATTGAAATAGATTGCTATCTAACTCAATTCTTAAAATCGAATATGAAAAAAGAAAACTTCGATTTAGTTGAGATCGAATGGGAATCGCTTTTCTTAATTCTAAAGCATTTTGAAATCGATTACTAACATCTCCTTTTGGTTGAGATAAATCTTTAAAAGACTGCTACGGAATTTAACTTGTTCAATGTAATTCGTAGCTGCAGTAAGTTGGAGTTTTGAGGTGGATTGAAAGTAGCTTTGTTTAATTAAGGACATACTTTAAAATCGGTTGCTAACATCTTCATTAGGTTGAAATGGATTGCTAACATCTTTTTCAATGTTGAAATCGACTGCCATTTGACCATTTGACACAATTTTTTAGCTCAAAAATGGAAAAAGTGGTCGCTGAGGTCGATAGCGAATCGATCATCTTAATCGACGAACATTTGAAAATCGATGAATAACATCTCCTTTTGGTTGAGAAAAAACTTCAAAAGGATTATTACGAGCTTGAACTTGTTCAGTATAATTCGTAGCTGCGGTAAGTAGAGATGGTTGAAATGGAATATAATCAGCCTTGTTTACTTCAGGAAAAGTTCGAAATTGATTGTTATCATCTTCTGGTTGGGATAAATCGTCAAAAGGATTGTTAAGAAATTGAACTTTTTTAGCTGCAGTAAGAAATTTTTGAGATAGTTGAGATCGATTGAGGGCAGCTTTTTTTTATCTGAGAAATATTTTGAAATCGGTGGCTATCATCGTCCTGAGGAAAATCGTCAAAAGGATTGTTACGAAATTGAACTTTTTTAGCTGCAGTAAGAAATTTTTGAGATAGTTGAGAACGGCTGAGGGCAGCTTTTTCTATCTGAGAAATATTTTGAAATCGATTGCTATCATCGTCCTGGGAAAAATCTTCAAAAGGATTGTAACGAATATCAACTCGTTCAAAACTATTGGTAGCTTCAACACCGTTCTTTGCTTCAGATAAACGTTCATATAGTTTGTCGAGAATTTCGATTTCTTTAGTGTATTTCGTAGCTGCAGCAAGAATTTTTTCAGCTTCGGGACTGCGTGATTTTCTGTGAATATCCACACACACTTTAACAATGGCGACTGCATCCAGCGTTATCCCAACGAGTCCTGTAACCAATTTCAAAACTTGCGCTACTTGTGAAG
>CM063499.1:72761549-72771549 GCA_032207245.1 Pardosa pseudoannulata
TATATATATATATATATTGTAAAGAACAACTTGCTAACTTTGCATCCGTAGAAAGTCAGTATTACGTACAGAAATGTAATTCAGATAACTTCAATAAAGAGTCATTTGTTCACACACACACTTTAATCACGAATAACATGTAAAACTTAATTCAAGCCAGTATTAATCAGGGCTGGATCCCTTCGCACATTCGTTCAACAGAACATCAGGATTTTTTACATCAGAACAGCGAATAGGGTTACATTCAAAAATACAACTTCGTGGTTGCCAAATGGCAAAAGCAAAACTTCAAATTGAGTTTGCGAAACTACGGGATTCAACACACTGCCCCCGGATGAACAATATTATTGTTCAGCAATCAAATTAAATGAATAGTACAATTAGATCAACTAAAAGACAAATTAACAGACTTACAATAGGAGTTACACAAGAATTTTCAAACAGGGGAAATCACTGAAATCTAATAAGTATAAAATGGATTAGATAAGTAAACAATGAACAAAATATGCAAAAGAAAAAAAATATTATTTCAATTAGGTATTTAGTCATCAGAATCAAGTTCAAGTTTATATAGCAATTGAATAGGTCTTTTAATACATCCTGATGATGTTTGAAGTTCACACGACCTAACTTTAGAGTCTCTTCCAAAGAAAAGTTCTTTAACCAGTCCACATTTCCAGAGATGTTTTTTAACGTTGTCTTCATGAATCAGGACAACATCACCAACTTTGAAATTGGATGGAGGGCTAGTTGGTTTGGTAAAGTTGGCAGAGCGAAGTTCGAGCAAATATTCTTTTCGCCAACGTTTCCAAAAATGATTGATTATTTGTTCTCTATATCTCAACTTTTTTGTCAATGTTAATTTGTTGGACTTGGGAGAGGAGTAAGACATCTCGGGCAAAGAATTTACCCTTTTTCCAATTAAGAAGTGCGAAGGTGTGAGTGGCATTGGTTCTTCGCCTTCTTCATAAACGTAAGTCAATGGTCGTCCATTGATAACCGCTTCGATTTCAGTCAGAGTGGTTTGGATCTCTTCGAATGTGAGGCAAGATCTTCCAAGAACTTTTTTCAAGGGAGTTTTCACGGAACGCACCATGCGCTCCCAAAATCCGCCCCACCAACTGGCTCTTGGTACAATAAATTTCCAAATTATATTATTTTGGGTGAAATACTGAAGAATTTCTGTTTTAGAGATTCGATTCCAAATGTCTTTCAACAAATTGTCAGCTTTAACAAACGTTTTAGCATTATCACTGTAAATTGTTTTACACAAACCTCTTCGCGAAATAAATCTTTTAAACGCCAACAAAAAATTGCTTGTGCTTAAGTCACTAGCTAACTCTAGATGAACTGCTCTGGTGACTGCGCAAGTGAACAGAACAATATAAGCCTTTTCTAAAGCTGTTTTCGTCTTAACATAAATTGGACCTGCAAAGTCGACGGCACAGGTTTCAAACGGAGGAGATTCAACTATTCTGTCTTTCGGCAAGGGCGCAATGTCTTGTCTTCCTGGTGAAGTGTTAAATTTCTTACAAATTATGCAATTTTTCAATACGGACTTAACAGTCTTTCTTCCTTTAATTATAAAGTATCTTTCTCGGAGATGGGCCAAGGTGGTAGCAACACCAAAGTGGAATAACTTTTCGTGGGCTTGCTGTATTATCAAGGTGGTGAAAGTACATTTACTCGGAAGAATCCACGGATGCTTCTCGGTTTGAGTAAATTCAGAAAATTGAAGTCTTCCAGATAAAATTAATAGTCCGTTTTCATCTAATTTAGAACTCAGGTTGTATAACGGCGAGTCTTTAGAAATTTCCTTTCCGGAATTTAGTAAGTCAATCTCATGTCTAAAAACTGACTGCTGTGTTTGTTTTAGCCAATATAATTCCGCCTTCGCAATTTCAGGTGCTGTCAAGGGTCCTGATATCTTAGTGTTTCTTTTATTAGAATTATATAAGAATCTCATAATCCATGCAGTAACACTGTATGCAGTTTTAAGCTTGCTAAACTTTTCTAATTTTAGTAACGGTTCCGATGGTTCACTTACAGCGCAGGATAATTGAGTAGAACTCATTATCGATTTTCTTTCATCTAAAGCATCTTTATTAAACGGGATCTCTTTACGCAAAGGCCACATGCACTCCGGCATTGATAACCATTCTGGACCATGAAACCACAAGTTGTTTTGTGATAGCTTCAATAGATTTTCACCACGTGTTAATAGATCACTAGGGTTATTTTTACCCGAACAATAGTTCCAATTTTCCGGTTCTGTCAAAGACTGAATTTCAGTTACTCTATTAGCCACAAAGGGCTTCCAATTTAAAGCTGATCCCTTTATCCAATGAAAGCGTTACTGTGGAATCCGACCAAAATCTGAAATCTACCCTTTTAAAAGCAAGCGCATTTTTTAAATATTTAGCCATTCGAGAAGCTATTACCGCCCCCATTAATTCAAGACGAGGAATTGTTAAGCGCTTAATAGGGGATACTCTACATTTCGCCCAAACAAAGTTAGTCTTAATTTTATCATCACTGGTGTCACATCTGAGATAAGCAACAGCCCCGTAGGCCTTCGGGCTAGCATCAGAAAAAAATATGAATTTGTATCGTGTCAGAAATTGTTATTGTTGGAAATGAAGCGAGCGAACATTTTTACATTTATTCTGTTTGGCGCGCCAAGTATTGAGACGGGAGCATGCGCACTGCATATTCATTATTCATTCAAAGTCAGAAAGCGTTGAAGTAGTCTTCTGCTGTGTGCCGTTACGATATGTCTGCTGTGTGCGTGTTCTCGTCTTAAAATGTTTCTACATTTCTTTTATCTAATCAAGAAATAAATGTTGTTTGTTAATCTACGGACTCCTCTATGAATAATTAACTTCATATGGTAGCAGAGCGTGGTTGAATCTGCCGCATTAAGAAAAAGAACTGTGTGATCATCAAAATCGAAACTTCGAACCTTTTCGGAAATGGAGAAGTTCAATGTTCCGCAGCTAACAGGAACGAACTATTTTATTTGGGCGTTGAAAATAAAATCAGCCCTAAGTTTAAAAAGGCTTGACTCTGTTCTCGATGAAGTGAAACCTGAAAATTTGGAAGCTATACAATCCGCGGAATGGGATCAAAGAAATGCTGATGCAGTCGCCTACATCAAACTGTCCCTTTCTGACGAACAGTCGCTACAGTTTGCGCAAGAAGACAACGCAAGACTTTTATGGGAAAAAATAAAAACGACTTTCATCGGCAGAATCGAAGATAGAAAAATTGATGCGAGCAATGAACTTAAAAATTTAGAAATGAAAAATTCGGAAAATGCGAACGATTATATTGCTCGAGCTAAAGGAATCTCCACTAAATGTTTGTCTCTTGGATTAGAAATTTCGGAAAGAGAATTGGTCTACCACACTGTACGAGGCTTAAGGGGCAAATTTTGTAAAATTCGCGAAATATTAAAAACGCAGAGAGAAAAATCTATGGAAGAAATCCTCGAAATTCTACGTGAAGAAGAAATGACATCTTGTGGATCCCGCTCTGAAAGTACCGCCGAAGCATTTTACTCAAGAAAGAATACTAATTCGAATACAAGATTATGTTATATTTGTCGAAGACCAAATCACGTTGCAAAAGATTGTTTTTACAGAAATAATCAAAAAACTGTTCATTCCAACCAAAATAAGAACTCAGGAAAATTTTCTAAAAATCGGAGAAAAGAACAAAATCAAAACAAGAACTCTGTGTTCTCAGCAACTTGTTCTAGTGATAGTGACTCTGTGTGTGATAACATATGGATTTTAGATTCTGGTGCTTCTTGCCATATGGCAAAAGAAAAGGTATGGTTTAATAATATAATACCAGAAAATAAGGACATATACTTAGCAGGTAAAGATTCAAAAATTATTTCTGTTGGACATGGAACCGTTAAAGCTAAAACTAAAAATTTAAAAAATCCTGTTAATTTAACTATAACTGATGTTTGTTTTATTCCAAATCTAAGATATAATTTGCTATCTGTTACTTGTTTGATGAATAAGGGCTGTAAAATTAAAACTACTAATAACTGTGTGCTAATTTTTGATAAAGATGATGAGTTAGTTTGTAAAGCTTTTAAGAATAATAATAGATTAGAACTTTATTTAGAACCTGTATCTGAGAATGAATGTTGTTTTGCCAATCAACATACAAATAATTTTAACATTTGGCATAGTAGGTTGTGTCATTTAAATTCAAAATATATGACAAATATGAAGCAGTATATTGATATTGATGATAGTAACATAAATAATTTTAGTTGTGATGTTTGTGACATAAGTAAAATAACCAGAAAACCTCATCCAAAATATTGTGAAGAGCAAAGCTCTGAAATTCTGGAATTATTACATATTGATTTATGTGGGGCTATCAAAACCTGAATCCTTTGGGAGTGCTAAATATTTTATGGTAATTGTGGATGATTTTTCTGGAATGTATTTCACTTATTTTTTAAAAAGTAAAGATGAAGTGTTTGATGTATTTTGTGAATTTAAAAGTAAATATGAAAATTTAACAGGTAAACGTATTAAGAAAGTCAGATCTGATAATGGGTTAGAGTTCGTTAATGCTAAACTAGATAATTATCTTGCAAATTCAGGTATTTTTCATGAAAAGACAGTACCCTATAATAGTGAATCTAACGGTAAAGCAGAAAGATGTAATAGAGTTCTTTTAGAGAGAGCCAGAACCTTATTATTTGAGAGTAACCTACCCTTTAAATTTTGGGCAGAGGCTATTAATTTTAGTACCCGTGTATCGAATGTAACTCCCCGTAAAGGTAAAGATAAATTACCTCTTGAAATTTGGACTGGAAAGAAACCAAAACTAAATTATCTTAAAAAATTTGGTTGTGTAGCCTATTTTCACGTTCCAAAAATAATGAGAAATAAATTTGACATCCCTGGTAAACGTGGAATTATGTTAGGTTATTCTAGGGAAAGAATAGCATATAGAATTTATGATATCGAAAATAGAAGAGTAATTGAAGAAAGATCGGTCAAATTTAACGAAAAGTTAAAAGGTAGTTTGTATCTAGAAAAAAAAGAAAATTCACAAATGTGGGATATTGATTCTTTCGAGAATTTATCTCATAGTCAGATTGAAATTAATAGACAAACAGGAAACGAAATTACCCATACTCAGTTTTCTGACGACGCAGCAGAAACAAAAAATGAATCGTCCAGACCTCCAGTCGCCGATAATCAAAACATTTCTGTTGATTTTGAAACGCGGACCGAAAGAGAGAATGAAAAATCGCGGGAAATAAAGATCTCGGATAATGACCCACATAATTTTCAACCCCGACGATCAGAGAGACTAAAAAATAAACAATTACAAGCTAATTTAACTGAACGTGTACCGGATAATTATGTAGAAGCAAAAAACGGTGTTAATTGGCCTGAATGGCAAATAGCTATGAAAAAATGAATTAGATTCGTTGAATAAACACAATACATGGGAAATTATAGAAAGGCCAGAAAAGATTAAATTAGTGAAAAGCAAATGGGTCTATGCTTTAAAAGAAACTGACTCTGGTGAAATAAAATATAAGGCTAGATTAGTCGCTGCTGGGTTTAACCAGATAAAAAATATTGATTTTTCCGAGTCCTATTCTCCAGTTTTCTCAATAGAAATTTTCCGATTATTAATTTCTCTTGCTGCTAAATTAAATTTAATTGTAAAGTTTTTTGATGTAAAGACCGCTTATTTATATAGTGATTTAGAAGAAACAATTTTTATGTCCACCAGGTTTTGAAAAAACAATAGGTGATGGAAAAGTATTAAAACTTAAAAAGAGTATTTATGGATTACCTCAGTCTGGTAGGAATTGGTATTTAAAAATAAAATCTGAGTTAGAAAAAATAGGACTTGTTCAATTGGCATCTGACAATTGTGTATTTATAAAAAATGATGGTAAAAATTTATTTATTCTATGTATGTATGTTGATGACTTAGGTATTTTTTGCAACAATGATAAAATGTATGAAGATATTATTTCTAAAATTAAAAATGTATTTGAATTGCATGAAAATAATAACTCTAAATTTTTAGGTATGGAAATTTTAAAACATACTAATGGTATTAGTTTATCACAAACTTCATATATTGAATCATTGCTGATTAAACATGGTCTTGAAGATTGCAAAACAGTGAAAACACCAATTGTTAAGGGTGAGGATAAGAGCTTTCCTCCTACAAATGAAATGGTTGACATAACAATGTATCAAGAGTTAATAGGTGAATTATTATTTTTATCCAGTAGAACACGTCCAGATATATCTTTTGTAACAACTTATTTGTCACAATTTAATCATAAACCCGAAAAAAGACATTATTTGTTAGCCAAAAGAGTATTGAGATATTTAAAAGGCACTAAAGATAAAAAATTGTTTTATGATAATGAGTTTGGATTTTTAAATGCTAGCTCTGACGCAAGTTGGGGAAACGCAGAAAATGGAAAATCATTTTCTGGGGGATTAATTTTATTGGGTAAATCCTTAGTTTCATGGAAATGTCATAAACAAAGAAGTGTTAGTCTATCTACTTGTGAAGCAGAGTTGTTTGCAATTTCTGAAATTTGTAAAGATATTGTTTGGTTAGTAAATGTATTATCCGAATTGCATTGTAAACAATTTATAAATGATGCTGTAACATTAAGCTCAGATAGCCAAGCAGCTATCCAATGGATCAAATGCACAAGGTCTTCAAATAAATCACGGCATATGAACTTAAGATTTCATTTTGTAAGAGATTTGTTAATAGAAAATGTCATGAAGATAGAATATGTTCGAACAGAACAACTACTAGCTGATTTTCTCACTAAAGCCGTAAGTGAAGATAAAATGTTATACTCTTTGAAGAATATTTCAGTAATTTTTTAATTGTGTAACATTGTAATTTGTATGTATAATTGTATGTGTTATTTTTGTGATTATTGTAATTACATTTATATGTATATGCTAATTTTTTTAGAATTGAAAGGAAAAATGTATCCCTCGCAGGAGGGGTATGTTGGAAATGAAGCGAGCGAACATTTTTACATTTATTCTGTTTGGCGCGCCAAGTATTGAGACGGGAGCATGCGCACTGCATATTCATTATTCATTCAAAGTCAGAAAGCGTTGAAGTAGTCTTCTGCTGTGTGCCGTTACGATATGTCTGCTGTGTGCGTGTTCTCGTCTTAAAATGTTTCTACATTTCTTTTATCTAATCAAGAAATAAATGTTGTTTGTTAATCTACGGACTCCTCTATGAATAATTAACTTCAGTTATGCCTTGATGAAAATACTTTCGAGGGACCTCAAAATTGCGTAAATGTACAATTTCCGAACACCAGCTTTCCCATTCGTCCTTTAGATCAATAGGTAAATTACTGTCCCATTCTAAACCTCTACGCCAAATTTCTTGTAACAAACTTTTCATCCGGACGGTAAATGGGGCAACAAATCCGATAGGATCAAACACCTTTAGCATAGCCTTAAGAACAATCCGTTTAGTAGGATTCAATTTCCAATCTTCGGGAAACGATTGTGAGTCTAAATATAAAACATCAGTGTCGGTATTCCATAGTAATCCTAATATTTTAAAAGAAACATTAGGATTTCCCTGCGTATCACACAGTTTATTCCTTACCCACATTTTTCGAAGTTCTTCAGAATTAGTACTGAATTTTCGCAAATTCATTCCAGCATCTCTAAAAATATTTGAAGCTGTTGAGGATAAATAATAAGCTTCTTCATCAGACATTGAACCAGAAATAAAATCGTCAACGTATAAATGAGAATCTAAATTCCTAATAACTTCGGGATGATCCTTATATTTCCGAATATGATGTTTGATCGTAGCAGCCAATATAAAAGGGCTGCACGTTACACCAAAAGGTACTCGAGTAAATCTTAGAAATCTTAAATTGCCCTGTTCATCAGGACACCATAAAAATTTTAAATAATCGCGATCCTTTTCACATATCCCAATTTGAAGGAACGCCTTCTCTAAATCAGCGCAGAACGCAACATTATGTACTCTAAAATTAATAATTACATCTAACATATTGGGATTAAGACTAGGACCTGGCCATAAACAATTGTTTAACGAGTTAAGGTGATTTTCTTTAGAAGATGCATCAAACACCATTCTAACTTTAGTGGTTGACTTGTCCTCTCTTATGATCGGTCTGTGCGGCAAAAAATATCCAGTTTCAATCGATTTGTCAGGACATTCCTCCACAATCCCACTCATTTCCTGCTCCGCAACAATAGCCTTGTAATTTTCACATAATTTCTTATCTTTCGCGAGTTTACGTTGTAACTCCTCAAAACGGTTTCTAGCAATTCTAAAATTATTTCTCACTTTTATCTTTTCATCTTTCCATAACAAACCTGTCTCATATCTGTTATTTACAAACTTTAAATTACTCTCAAAGTTAGACATAATTTCTTTATCTATTTCTGAAACGTTTTCCTCGGATTTTATTCCCAAACATTCCAAATCCCATAACAGTTTCAAACCCTTCTGTTCCATGTCAGATACCGAAAGATTTAGAACAGAAGCTCGTTTACTTAAGTTTTGATCATCATTTATCGCGCCACATAGCGAATATCCAAATAAACTTTCACATAAAAAGAGCGACTTCGTGACCTTTACGACCCCCCCGCCAAAGTTCACGCGGTAGAAATAATCGGCGCCAACCAAAACGTCGACCTGCTGACTGCATAACGTATTGCACTGTGACAGCTCGTAAGGGGCTAACTTACTTTTAATTTGTTTATTTAGATGGGGATACTGAATCACTGCATTAGATATAACATCTGTAACTAAAGCCTCAACAAATATGCTGCGAGTTTTATCCTGCACGTGCGTCAATTTTAATTCGACGACATCATACGTTTTTATTTGGGGTTTAATCGCTCCAAAAGAATATATTTGAAGCTTTTCTTGGCGAATAACTGGAGGATTTAACTCGGATACTACTCTTTTAGTTACGAAACTTTTTTGACTTCCGGAATCAAGTAAACACAAAAATATTTCAGAATTCAAACCAGACTCCACATTAACGCAACATGTTTGTAAAATAATTTCTTTCGAGACGTTAGAACATTTTGATTCACAGTGAGACACAGAATTAATAATAGGTTCTGCATCTTCCTTTGTTGTGCTTTCTGCGGGACTCGAACCCGCAACCCTTGGTTTAGGAATGCTATTTACACAGACTGAAGTTTCGTGAAAATTTCCATTACAAATTTTACAACGTTGAGAGTTAAATTTACACTTGGCCGAGATATGGAATTTTCGAAAGCACACAAAACAGCGACCTTCCTTACGCAACTTTTCGCGTTTTTCAGGAATGGATAGGTCTTGACATTTTTCAGAAATATGAGAATTTTTGCAAAACACACATATATTCTTAACGTTAGTTGTTAATGCTGATGCTGATGGAAAGCCTCGTTTAAAATTACTAGTATGATGTTGCTTGTATCTTTCACTTTTGTTAGTAACGTAATTTTCAGAATTTATCTGTAAGGTAGCTTCTCGCGATTCAACTTCTTCTTTAATGAATGAAATTAATTCATTAACATCCATATCTTTATCCTTGGTTTTTTTACGATTGAATTCTAGAGCAATTTCAGCTGGTATCAATTTCAACAATATTGGGCAAAGTAAATGTCCATAGCTGCCTGACGCAACACCAAGCGAATTTAAATTTCTAATTTGTATTTCACAACTATCATAAAGGTTTCTTAAATCCGTTACATTTGTAGCATTTCTCACTGGCTTTAAATTCAAAAGTTTACTCATATGAGCGTTTATGACCAAGTCATTTCGACCAAATCTGTTCTTTAAAAGATCAACAGCCGATTTATAATTTTCTTCCGTCAGTGAAAATCCTGCGACAGCGTTAGCAGCGCTGGCACCAAGCAGGGATTTAAGATATGAAAATTTATCAATAGGGGTTAAGCTAGAATTTTTA
>CM063499.1:72776549-72781549 GCA_032207245.1 Pardosa pseudoannulata
CAGGATTTACTGGATAATGAGAACACTTGAGTAATTTTCAGAACTATTTGCATTCGTGATTCCAGTCCATTTAAAAGAAGCAAGTGAAATGTGGTACTTTATCTTTATTTGAGATTAACACCTTGTAAGTGGAATATACTTGAGAAAAACTGATCAAAAATGGAAATGTTTTCTTTGATTTTGTTGATTATTACCATCAAAATGCTACTGGGGTGATAATTTGGTTGAATAAATCCAAAATTAGCAAATTATCATCATCAAAATGACATTGCGGTGTTACTTAGGTTGAATAAATCCAAAATTGGCTAATTATTATCCTCAAAATGTTATTGCTCTTTTATTTAGGTTCTATAAATCCAAAATTGGTTAATTATCGTCATCAAAATTTTATTGCGGTGTTGTTTACATTGAATAATTCCAAAATTGGCTAATTATTATCATGAAAATATTATTGCTGTGTTGTGTGGGTTGAATAAATCTTAGATTTGCTAATTATTATAATTAAAATATTATTGCATTACTATTTATGTTGAATAAATCTAAAATTGGCTAATTATTATCATGAAAATATTATTGCGGTGTTATTTTGGTTGAATAATTCCGAAATTGGCTAATTATTATGATCAAAATGTTATTGCGGTGTTGTTTAGGTTGAATAAATCCTAAATTAACTAATTATTATTATCAAAATATTATTCCGGTGTTGTTTAGGTTGAATAAATCCAAAATTGGGAAATTATCATCATCAAAATATCGTTGCGGTGTTATTTAGGTTGAATAATTCCAAAATTATCTAATTATTATCATCCTGTAGTTATTGTGGTGCTATTTAGGTTGAATAAATCCAAAATTGGGAAATTATCATCATCAAAATATCGTTGCGGTGTTATTTAGGTTGAATAATTCCAAAATTGGCTTATTTTACTCAAAATGTTATTGCGTTATTATTTAGGTTGAATAAATCCAAAATTGGCTAATTATTATCATCAAAATATTATTGCGTTATAATTTAGGTTTAATAAATCCAAAATTGGCTAATTATTATCATCAAAATATTATTGCGTTATAATTTAGGTTTAATAAATCCAAAATTGTCTAATTATTATCATCAAAATGTTATTGCGGTGTTTTTTAAGTTGAATATATCCAAAAGGGGCTAATTATTATCATCAAAATGTTATTTAGATTAAATAAATCCAAAATTGGGTAATTATTATAATCAAAATGTTATAGCTCTGTTATTAAGTTGAATAAATCCAAAAGTGGCTAATTATTAGAAGGAGAATATGTTATAATTCCATAATCAGAGCTTTATCGCCAATTTGGCGGGGCACATTGTTTTTCAGTCAAATCCTTTTCTGATGTCAAACAACAATTTAAAATATTTTTGCCACGTTATTTTTGGATAAATTATAATGTTAATAAATTAAGAACATAGACTACATTACTTATGTTAATTTCATATAAATTAAGACGTATTACATTAAGAGCAATGTGCTTTATCGTCCGCAAAAAATGTGAAAATAAATATTCATTTCCCACATACAAACGTAAATGATTTTTAAAGCTTCACCAAAAATTCGCCAACCTGTAAAAGATAAAAATATTAATTATGAAATAAACTAATCAAAATTTTGAGAAAAGTATAAACTTTGTCTATCAGTGTACTATTAAGATGAAAATAAAAGATGCAGTGTCTCAAAAAAGTAATTTTTTAGACACCAAGCCTGATTTATGATTAATAAAAGATTATCATCTAAAACCCTGATAAATAAAAATGGTGCAATCAATATGAAAGTGAAAGAAACATCGATAAAATGAAATGAGTTAAATATGTATTGTTAAAAAGAAAAAAATGTTATCTGAGAATGTGTTTTGAGAGCTATCAGATGACTTAAGTTGCTCAAAATATTTTAATTATTTCAGTATTCTATTAAGCAACCTTTACGCAACTTCAAATGGAATATTATTTTTCTTCAATTTCGTCTTATCATTTTGTTTTTAATTATTATTGAAATTCATGGGATTTTCACCATTTTTTTTCTATTTTTATTTAATTAGTTTTGTATTAAGGTATTTTGTTTATAAAAGTTAAGAACTTATTTTATGAAATGAAAAGTCAAAGCTTGTTAAAAAAATTTTAATTTTTCTGACTCACTGTGTTCAGAAATACAGTAGCACAAAGTGAATTTCATTAATAAATTTTACTCTTTTGTGAACAATAATTATTAAGCATTAATTCTCTACCTATTTTATGAACATACAACAACACAAAGCGAAATTCATTGTTTATTGTAAACAATAATTTTTAATTTTTCTCCACCTATTAAAGTTTTTCTGACTCACTGTGTTCAGAAATACAGTAGCACAAAGTGAATTTCATTAATAAATTTTACTCTTTTGTGAACAATAATTATTAAGCATTAATTCTCTACCTATTAATTTTTTTGACACATTGTGCTCAGACATACAACAACATAAAGCGAAATTCATTAATAATTTTTGTTTATTTGTAAACAATAATTTGTAAGTATTAGTTCTCCACCTATTTAAGTTTTTCTGACTCACTGTGAGCAGACATACAGCAACACAAAGTGAATTTCATTAATATTTTTTACTTTTTTTGTAAACAATAATTATTAAATATTAATTCTCTACCTATTAAATTTTTTTTTCACACATGGTGCGCAGACATACAACAGAAAGTGAATTTCATTAATAAATTTTACTTTTTTGTAAACAATAATTATTAAGTATTAATTCCCCACCTATTAAAATTTTTCTGACTCACTGTGAGCAGACATACAGTAACAGAAAGTGAATTTCATTAATAATTTTTACTTTTTTGTAAACAATGGTTATTACGTATTAATTCTCCACTTATATAATTTTTTTCTGATTTACTGTGCTCAGATATACAGCAACACAAAGTGAATTTCATTAATAATTTTTACTCAATTGGAAACAAAAATTTTTAAGTATTAATTATCTACCTATTAAAATTTTTCTGACTGACAGTGCGCAGACATACAGTAACACAAGTGAATTTCATTAATAATTTTTACTCGTTTTGTAAACAATGATTATTAAATATTCATTCTTCACCTATTAAATTTTTTTGTGACACATTGTGCGCAGTCATACAACAACACAAAGTGAATTTCATTAATAATTTTTACTTTCTTGTAAACAATGATTATTAAGTATTAATTCTCCACCTATTAAAGTTTTTCTGACTCACTGTGGGCAGACGTACAGCAACACAAAGTGAATTTCATTAATAATTTTTACTCTTTTGTAAACAATAATTATTATGTATCAATTCTCCTCCTAATTAAATTTTTTCTGACTCATTGTGCGCAGACATACAACAACACAAAGTGAATTTCATTAATAATTTTTACTTTTTTGTAAACAATAATTATTAAGTATTAATTCTCCACCTATTAAAATTTTTCTGACTCACTCTGCTTAGACGTACAACAACACAAAGTGAATTTCATTAATAATTTTTACTCTTTTGTAAACAATAATCATTAAGTATTAATTCTCTACCTATTAAATTTTTTCTGACCCATACCCCAAAAAAACCAACACCCAACAAATACACAAAAACCCCACCTGTGAGGCAAGAAGGGTTACAGCAAACCAAAGTGAATTTCATTAATATTTTACTCTTTTCTAAACAATAATTATTAAGTATTAATTCTCCACATATTAAAAATTTTTCTGACTCACTGTGATCATATATATATATTTATATATATATATATATTATATATATATATATATATATATATCAGCAAAGTGAATTTCAGTAATAATTTTTGCTTTTTTGTAAACAAAGATTATTACGCATTAATTCTCCACCTATTAAAATTTTTCTTACTCAATGTGCTCCGACGTACAACAACACAAAGTGAATTTCATTAATAATTTTTACTCTTTTGTAAACAATAATCATTCAGTATTAATTCTCTAACTATTAAATTTTACTTACTGTGCAGAGACATTCAACAACACAAAGTGAATTTCATTAATAATTTTTACTCTTTTGTAAACAATAATTATTAAGTATTAATTCTCCACCTATTAAAATTTTTCTGACTCACTGTGGGCAGACATACAGTAACACAAAGTGAATTTCATTAATAACTTTTACTTTTTTGTAAACAATAATTATTAAGTATTAATTCTCTACCTATTAAATTTTTTCTGACACATTGTGCGTAGACATACAACAACACAAAGTGAATTTCATTAATAAATTTTACTCTTTTGTAAACAATAATTATTAAGTATTAATTCTCCACCTATTAAATTTTTTCTGACTCATTGTGCGCAGACATACAACACAAAGTCAATTCATTAATAACTTTTACTTTTTTGTAAACAAAGATTATTAAGTATTAATTCTCTACCTATTAATTTTTTTCTGACACATTGTGCGCAGACATACAACAACACAAAGCAAATTTCATTAATAATTTTTTTTATATGTAAACAATAATTAAGTATTAATTCTCCACCTATTAAAATTTTTCTGACTCACTGTACTTAGACGTACAACAACACAGTGAATTTCATTAATAATTTTTATTCTTTTGTAAATAATAATCATTAAGTATTAATTCTCTACCTATTAAATTTTTTGACACATTGTGCTCAGACGTACAACACAAAAAGTGAAATTCATTAATAAGTTTTACTCTTTTGTAAAAAATAATTATTAAGTATTAATTCTCCACTTATTAAAGTTTTTCTGACTCACTGTGCGCAGAAAACAGCAACACAAAGTGAATTTCCTTAATAATTATTATTTTTTTAAACAATGATTATTAAGTACTAATTCTCCACCTATTAACTTTTTTCTGACTCATCGTGGGCAGACATACAGCAACACAAATTGAATTTCATTAATAAGTTTTACTCTTTTGCAAACAATAATTAAGTATTAATTCTCTAACTATTAAATTTTTTCTGTCTCACTGTTCACAGAC
>CM063499.1:72794049-72819049 GCA_032207245.1 Pardosa pseudoannulata
ATGAAGGAAGAGGGGACATAGATGAAATTAATAAAATAAGAAAAGATCGAAAAAAAGTGAAGGTGTTCGATAGTCGAGACGAGGAGAGAAGAGGAGTCCGACAGAAGAGGTTCGGAAGTCGAGACGAGGGAAGAGGTTCGGAAGTCGAGACGAGGAGGTTCGGAAGTCGAGACGAGGGGATTCTGACGGAACGAGTTCGAGAGTCCAGCGAAGTCCGACAGCAAGTGTTCCTGCATCAAATAGCACGGCCGCACCCCAAAAACTCAGGAGGAAGCCCCTTACCAGACCGACGAAAGATTCATAGATACCCATCAACCAGCAGTGTTCCGGGTACACCATTTTAACTCTCCAAAGGTACCCCCTTTTATATACATTTTGAAATTGAGATTAGGTCCTTATATTTACATAATTACTCAAGTATTAAAAAATTGTCAGAACTAATTTAGAAGATGTTGATAAAGCAAATTTTATGAAAATTAGCATCAGTTTTGTATGTACGTAGATTCATATATATATTATAATAAATTTATTTTTTTTATATTAAGCTAGTTTAGGATGCTGTTAATTTAGCTTTTAGTTTAATATCTTATGTCTGTAGTTTCTCAAAACCTGTGGTTAAATTTAGTACTAAAATACTTTTACACAACGCAATCAAAATAAAATCACCACTATACATTTGATCACAGGTTAATACTCAAATAAAAACGAGGACTACACGACACACAATGCAATAGTACATTTGAGATGCTTGTTATGAGACAATTATATGGAAGTTTACTAAAAAATAGACAAGACACCAATGTTTATTTATTCAATTTATTTATACAAAACACTTTCATAAAACAAGATGCATTTTAACCAAGAAGGTTAACATGTTATGTCTCGAAACATTTAAGTTTACTAGCGTTAAAAATATATCGACATCAGTACGCTTAGTAAAAAAGATGACAATTTAGAATTGTCAATATTAAATAAAATTCGTATACAATTCCCTCTAGGAAGATCTGTCGCAGATATACTCTGTATCTCAACATTTTAAAAACAAGCGTCAGCTATTAAGAGAATGCATATTTTTGGTGCGAAAATATTAGACATTCAAGAATGAGTAGCGTCGTAACACAGGAGTAAACTAACGGTTGTTTCATTTCCTTTCCAAGTGTCAGACTTTTAACTCTGTTGCTTGCGCGCTGTCTTCAGAAACATTCGAAATCTTCACGAGGAAAGGCTCAAAAATCCAAATGAGACCAGTCAGGGCTCCTATAACAGCACTGCTGTAAAATATACCATCGTATGATCCTATCGTGTCCCTGAAAAAACCTGAAAATAGAAAGCCGTTAATGATAAGGAACTGTTCTCAGAAAAGTGCTTATATTCTATATAAATGCTTAACTATAAATAAGGTTGTGTTTGAATTCTAACTTGTAAAGTTCTGTCACAAAACACTATTAAATTTTCTCTTTTATTGATAATAATGCACCTTTTCCTAAATTTTCTTCATAGGGTTTTAAATCCAATTAGTGTTTTCGGGTTTTGGAAAATACTCCAAAGGCAATTTAAATCCTATTAACCCTTTGCCTTAACCCATTAACTCCCGGATATTTCTGATGACTATATATTAGTAAATACCTAACATAGAAGCTATTATAGACACCTGGAACTAAAACAAAATACTAATAAATGCTTTAAATGTATAAAATGTTTTTTATTCAGATCATAGAAAATAAATTTTAATACAAAAAATACTGATAAGCTGGAATCATTTTAAAATCGGGAAGGTTAATTGAGGGGGTACGTGAATTGCAATGAACTCAAAAGAAAATCTAGAGTAATTAAAAACAATGTAGTTTTTATACAAGTAAAACTTCTGTGAATAAGAAAAACGTTGCTACAGTGTAATGATTGAAGTACCTTAAGAGTTTTCCTACACTACAAAATACTATCACATAATAACTGCTATATAGATCAACACTTTATGAAAACATATCTAAGAGACTAAATTATTTTCTGGGAGGGGGATGAAATCCGGATCGCTGCAACCCCCTGCCCACTCCAACTTCTGGGTACGACTTTGACTTCCATGGTGTCATGGGTAAAAAAATCGAACTCTTCTTACCTATACTTCTGTCACCCGACATTAACATGTAGGGCTCTTCAAACCGAGTCAACTCTAAAAAACATTCACCTATACAATTCCATGGCAGAAAAGGCGATAGTATAACACCAGACACACCTAACTGGCTCTAGAATTTCACTTCCTAAATATCAAATTACTCCGCTTTGTTTTAAAAAGCTCAAAACTGAAGTGCGGTATTAGCTCGCAAATGTGGCATACCGCAAAATTGGTGGTAAGTTTGGGAAAAGAAAAAAACCCGAAGGTTTGTTTTCAGCAAGTATGTACACTTGCGGTCTCCAACATTTGTGCTACTAAGTCTCTCTGAAATTGGAAATTTATTCTCGTGCAATCCTGCCTTTTAAATTTTTCCTATACACTTTAAATAAACCTTGCAATTTCGGTAGCTTTTCCACCTTTTTTGTAATAGTTTAGCAGGTATGCATTTTAATATTTTATCTTTTAAAAAACTTTTAAACCAAATGCTTACAACATAGTTATATAAAGAATTATGAAAAGTGGGCAGTAAATAATGAAAGTATATTATTCCATTGTGATAAAGGTTTTTAGTAACCCTTAAAGCCGAAAGACGTTGATATAGAATTATGGTTCGTAGGTTGGTTGAAGTTTCACAGCGCATGGTACTTTTTAGGACATAAAATCCAAGCACTGGGTTGCCTAAACCCATGTTTTTTGAAGTAAATACAAGGCTTCAGAGATAAAAGTGCCCTTAACCGGTAAAGGAACATGTTAAAAACAGCAAAGGTAAACATTTTAAGACTTGTAGCAATATCTATTGCATATAAACTCAAGTACACAGGAAAGGTAACCGAAAGGTAAAATGGTGAAACAGAAGGTAAAAGATAAAAGCATAAAGCACAATTTAATATAAAATGGAAAAAACACTAAAACAAGCCATAAAAAACTAAATTGACCAAAAAGAAGCCCGTAGAACGGAGAAAGATTCGGAGGTTCATTCTTTTGTTGACAATTTGGCTACAGTAAAACTGAGAAACAATTGTCGTAAATTATATAATGCACATCAAACCTTTTAAATATAGAAACTAAATATGAAATGTGCATTTTTAACACTTCGTTAATCATTAGTGATACTGACAATCTTAAGCCAGTAGCGATTAATGTCAAGCTAAGCCTACTATTGCTTCATTCCACATTTCTATACTTTTCAGCATAGGTTGCATTATTCCTAATTCCATTTAATCCAATCCATTTGTACCATGATTTTGTTAGATTTGGATCTATAGTCATATTAGAGCCAATTAAAGTGAGATCTTGTATTAACCCTCTAAGCGGTTGGCACGTACAATTCCACCAAACCAATGGTGTCTCCAAAACATACAATTTTCTACCTCCAAAAACGCTCCAAAAATGAATGTAGTGTACATTTCTGCCAGTGCTTTCCCCCATGGACTTCTGCGGTAGGAGGGTCAGGTCGATTGTTTAGGAACTGCACCCCTCTTTGACTAACATTTATTGAGGGATGCACCTCTACACCCTGTGGCATAAAGACGCTGATAGCTTTTCATAGCTTTGTAAATCTTTATTTCGAAGTATTTCGTTTGCAGCAACTGATGTATCTCTAACTGCACCACTTAAATATCTTGGATGACTTTAGTAAAAAATATAAATAAGTCTCTCATAGAATATTTTTATTTGTACTTTTAGAATCCATTATTTCTTATCGGATGATCTTCGAGACTTGACGAGCTTTATGTGTATTAAAAATTAACAATCTATAATATCTATTTATATATCTATTTATAACCGGAAGTAAAGGAACAATAACGTGGGTGGGTTTCCCGTACTAGTCGAGTAAGAGTGAAGGAAAAAATCATAGAACGCTTTGGCCACTGACACAGTAAAACTTTAGCGTATTTTTTGGAGACTTTTTTCCTCGATGTGTTCCACTCGGAGGGTTAACTAAGTAGCTACCATATATGAAGTGGAGAGGACTTGAGCGTAGCGAAGTTCAGGGGTGAAACCGAATGTAGAGATGTAGTTGTGCTGCAATGTTTAAACACTTGCAGAAGGTACTAGTAAGTGAAAAAGATATTATCAAAGTGAGAAGTTGAGCCAGCTTTCAAAACCTAGTCACAGCTGAGTGGATTTGAACCATGCAACGCCGCTTCGGTAGAGTCAACTCCGTATCCAATGTCATCAACACCTCAAGTGGAAATCGTGGTTACAAACCCCAAGCGCAATTCATTACGCTCAAGTTCACTCCACTCCGTTTCCAGTGGTTGTTCAAAGTAAAGAAAATTCCAAACGACTTCGAATATTCATGCAATTTTGATATTCAAACCGATACATTGGTATTGAATGGCATTAATCTATTCAGCCATCGGTCGATTCCAGTGACCACCATGAGAGAAAGTCATACCAGGTTTCAGACTACACATAACATACACTGTATTGCAGTGACCAAAATACACAGTACTTTTACACTTAAGTTGCAACTAAAGTAATTTGTGCCCCGGCTGTTAAAAAATATACTACACAAATACTAAATACTACACAACTTTAACTTTCCTTGTAGAATATTCATTTTATAGACGTTGTAAGTATCGCGTCCGTCTGTCGGGGATCAAAGAAAAAATGTGTCGGCTAAAGCGAACTTTTGGTTTATTGTAAGGCGCCGAACATTTCAAAACGCCGAACAATTGGAAAACGGCAGTAATGGTCTTTTTTTTGGACGCACGGACGATTAGTGTCAAATCTTCCGTTTTGTGAAGGCACCGACAGAAAGAAGAAATTGTTCTTTGTGCTACCGCATCAGCTACTCCAAGGACGAATGTCAACTAAGGGGGTGTCGATCTCCCCCAAAACCGAGGTTTCCTGTTTAACAAAGGAAAAACGGGAGGGAACTCCCGGCGGAACTTTCAAATGAGAAGGTTGCTTAGAATTATCTCCTCTCTCGACGATTTTACATATATTTTTCTTTAAATGTTTTTGGTTGTAATAAATCAACGTTGTTAAGTTTGAACTTCCCTACGGCTGATTATTTTGTCTCCATACGTGCTCCCATAAGAAACCCATGCGAAGTCATACCCAAATGACTTACAGTTGAAAATAGAACGTTCGCAGACCGCTCGGCGAGTTTACAGACGTAAAAATACAACTTAATATTGGAATGAAACTTTTTGTAGTCATGGGATAAAATGTAAACTCAGAATTCATAAAAGGGAAATGATAAAGGTTAATGATAAAGTTTACCCTTACTACTACTCCCTCGTACCCTGATAACATTTGGCCTACTAAAATATTAAAAAATAAGAAAAATAAGATGATTTCTTACCTACATATGAAGGTACCGCAAATCCAAGAATACCAGCAAAGAAATTGACACAACCCATCGCAATTGATTGCTCGTCACTTCTCATGTACTTAGAAATTAGGACAGAATGGCGGACGAAGACTGATCCTTGTAGCAAAGCAAACATCGATATTACTGGAAGGAGAGTAACTATTGAATGCACGCTAGGCAGCAAAGCCGTGAAAACAGCTTGCGTGATCATGGCTATCAGCATGTATGATGGCAGACTGACATATCCACTATCAGTGATCCATCCGAGGCAGAGTCTGCCCAATAAATCCCCTATAGACAAGGCGGCTAGTACGTACTTACCGTCCTCTACCTTCAGTCCTTTGTCAATGGCATAATCGACGATGATAGTCAACGCGGGTATGAAGGTAGAGAAGTGAACTGCTCGACATAGAGAAATCAACAAAAATATTGGATTCGTATGAAGTTTCACCGAGTTCTTTAGGTAAATCCACAATTCCTGAGATGGGTTCGTTTCAGCAGAACTTGAGATCAAAACTTTGGGTTCTATTCTAGGTTTTGTGTTTGGTTTTTCACATGCAAAGATATTCCTCCTCTTAATCGCCTCGTAGACTTTATGGAGTTTCCTGAGCTCTTTCAACACTCGCGAGTACTGATTCGTCTCCCTGAAGGAGGAGACGATTTGATTATCATTTTTGTTGTACAGTTCACCAAGTTTGTTCAATATGAAAGGCTTGCATTGGGAGTGTGTCTCTGGACTTGTATACAACGACAGAGTCTTTCGTATCGGTAAATGTCCGTCTCCAACACTGGCTTTTGTGCGGAAACTCAGACTTCGGCTGGAAACTGGAGACGTTTCACATTCGAACTTCAACCTCAACTTTGGAGGTACTTCTGAAAGTCTCAAAGAAACGGGGGCTTTTCCAACAAACGTATATACATCTTCCATCTCTCGTAATATTTCATGCTTAGGAGGACATGTCTCAGATTTATTAGCAGACAAGTCACTGGTTAGCAAGTTGAACACTGGTTCAGGATTTGTCCTCAAGTAGCACAGATCTACTGTGCTATTTACATTATCTGTCACGTTAGACGTCACTGTAGAAATGCCAGTCTTTACTTTAGCGGATTCTACGTCTTTCGTTTTGCTGCTGTTTGGAACCTTAACCCAAGCAGGTTTTCGCAGCACCATGGCGGCGGGAATGGTGTGCATAATAATCGCTGCCACGATGAGGAACGAACCTTGCAGGTCGTACCGGTGCAACAGCACTTCGATAAGTGGCGGGAAAATGAAAGATCCAAAGCAGGCACCAGAGAACGCTAACCCAGATGCCGTGGTCCGATATTTGTCGAAATATTGATCAACTACGACTGTCGCTAGGGTTGTCACAAGAGCCGTGCCGACACCTAAAACAGTAAAACATTTGCACAATATTTGAGGGATTAATCAAAAAGTTGCACATGTCTAGTTTAGTCTTATGAAAAATAGAAAGAATATTATAATTTAGGTTTAATACTAAAATACATTTTATATTACAGACAAAATGAAGCGGACTTCAATATTTTATTTGTTATGAGATAAACAGTTTTGTTGAATGAGAGTTAATTACTAGGGAACCTACAGTTTAAAAAGGCTATTATGAACAGCTATAAACGTCTATGAACGATTTAAAATCATGACTATAGGTACCGATAAACATTAACTCATTGACTGCCATACGCATTTTCGATGGTTTGCCCAAGGCGCCGACGTAAACTTTTCATTACGAGATGTTTAGGTTGAATTATTTGTAGCAGATAAAATGAGTTATAAAATCATGCTTTAAGCAGTTTTCGGAGTGGGGGGGGAGTCACCGGTGACTCCTATGGCGTGGTAGGCAAATGTTATGATTTTCCTCTCTGTAAACAATAGTGTTTCGATTGCTAAGGGATGATATATTCTTGGGGTATAGGGATATAGGAAGATACATATTCTTGAAAAATTTAGAAAAAAAAACTAGTTTTTACATCAGTCGATGTGGAACCACAGAACGAGAAGGTTGATTAAAAAATAAATTTACATTAAAAATTAACTTTATTCTTGCGAAAAATTTAATATATATATAAATATATATATATATTAAAATATATATATAAAAAATATATATTAATATATATATATAATATAGAAAAATATATAAAATATATATAAAAATATATTTTTAATATTTAATATATATATAAAAATTATATTTTATATATATATATATAAATATATATATATAGATATTATTTATAATAGATAATATATTTATTTAAATATATATATATATATATATATATATATATTTTAAAATTATATATTTATTAATATATAAATATTTATATATATTTAATATATATATATATTTTAATATATATATATATTAATATATATATATATTTTAATATTAATATATAATTTATAATATATATATATTAATATATATTATATATATTTAATATATTTTAATAATAATTAAATATTTTTATAAATTATATATATAAATAATAAATATATATATATAATTTATATATATATAAATATATATATATATATAATATATATATATAATATATATATATATAATATGTTATATATAATGAATATATATAATATATATATATATAATAAATATATATATATATATATATAAAATATGAAAAGTTGGCTAAAAAATTAAATAATTTTCCATCTGTTAAGATTTAACCGAATAACTAAATTGACGAGCAAACCGCCCGCTCCCGGTACAATTCAAAGCTGCTCTCCTTTAACATTCAAAGCAGCTAGGAAGAACTAGAGCAAAGGATTTGACTGAAAAAGTGGCGACTTATTGTTCCGATTGCGTTGATTCATTTTTTTCTTTGATTTGAATGTTTCAATCTGACTCCTAGCAATATGCACTGATAAAAAGTATAATTTTCTATCTATTGAGATTTAACTGAATCACTAAATTGACGAGCAAAACGCCCGCAAATTAAATAATTTTCTATGTGTTAAGATTTAACCGAATAACTAAATTGACGAGCTAAACGCCCGCTCCCGGTACTATTCAAAGCTGCTCTCCTTTAACATTCAAAGCAGCTAGGAAGAACTAGAGCAAAGAATTTGACTGAAAAAGTAGCGACTTATTGTTCTGATTGCGTTGATTCAGTTTTTCTTTGATTTGAATGTTTCAATCTGACTCATTGCAATATGCACTGATAAAACGTACATTTTTCATGTACTTCTAAAATTATTTTCGTATGTTCCCTCTTGCATTAATTTCTTCAAACAATTATAATAACAATGGTATTGAAAAATTTCAGTATCCATAGTTACTATAATTATGTACTTGTATTTTCTGCTTCGCCGGTCACAGGTGAATCCCACGGCAGTCAACGTGTTAATCAGCCAATACCCGTCACAATACAATCGTTTTGCAATGTTCCCGAATGTTTTGGTTTGGAGTGCTACGGTCTACTTTTTGCAACTCGAGGGCTCATGAGACGGGCATTTACTGCTTAAAGCCGATTCCGAACGGCTACAAACATCCATGCCACAGTGGTATTCGAACCCACAAACACCTGTACCGAAGATCAGCACCCTAACTATTCGGCCAGCGCTCGGCTCCCGAATGTTTTGGAATGAGTCTGGACCATACGACAAGCGACCGTAGTGCTGCCTCTTGTCGCAACAGACATCCTACTACTCGATTCAAATCGAGTCCTTCATATTTCGAATTGAAATTTTTTTAGCGTATATTAGTTTAAATTTAGTACTGAAACGGCCAGCAGTATTTCTTTTTTAACCCTTTCGTGGGCCATTTATTTTTCACAGAACGTTTTCAAATTATCAAAACAGAAATACTAATTATATTCAACAGATCAAACAAGATATGACACCCAAAAACTGAAACGGGAATCATCCTGCTATCGTTATAATAGCAAGATCAATATATTATAATGGGTTTTGCGCTTCCCACAGGTATATTGTAAGATCATGTGGGTGGGAAGTAATCTTCCCACGGCCTTCGAAAGGGTTAAATGGAATTTTACACTCTAACAATAGAATTTTTTGTTAATTTTTGATGAACTTTAACATTCAAGATACCTCTTACCTATAAAACAATTTATAGCATTTAATTTTATCATTTCACAAAAAGATTTGGTTTGGAGTGCTACGGTCTACTTTTTGCAACACGAGGGCTAATGAGACCGGGACCTACAGCTTAAAGCCGATTCCGAACGGCTACGAACATCCATGCCACTATGGGATTCGAACCCACGAACTCCGGTGCCGAAGGCCAGCACCCTAACCAATCGACCATCGTTCGGCCCACAAAAAGAAAGAAAACTGTACAAATCGAAAGAATTTTAAATTGTTTCTACATTCATAAAAGAAATTAGATTTAAATAAAATATAAATCATTCATAAGAAAAGCTTTACATCCATAATATATCTGTTTTTATTATCAATATTTGCATTCAAAACGAAATTACAATTAGTACTTAATGATATTTTAAGTATATTTTTTAAACAATCATTTATTTCCATTTCTTGTTGATTATAAGAGCGTGTACTCTTCCCCGTATGAATGGGTTAACTGGAAGCAAACTGAATTCATTCATTGCAAATAAGAGATTTGAAAAAAATTTTCAATTTTACAACTCCTCTTCAACCTCCACTCAAAATACAGAATCAAAATTAAATTAATTTTGCAATTTACACTAAATCACAAATTTGTGATGAAAATCACACTCAGTTTATTTAATTTGTGATTAAGTGAATGTTTCAGTCTATTTAGACTGAATGTTATGCGTTTCCTTTGTGTTTTCTTTGTTAATTCAATTAGATTTTAAATATTCAATTTTTGTAAAATTTTTCCTCAAAATGTTGTTTTTGTTTATGTATCAATTTGTTGAGTTACGATCCCCTCGCCAGATTTCAAACGCCACGCTGCAAGCACGCCACGCACGCAAGCTGCAAGCACGCCAATTTCGCCAAATGTGGTTGAAGCACCAACAAGATACATGATTAGAAACAGGAGAGTGGGCTAAGAAGAGAAGTTGAAAAATAGACATAAAATGCATTATGTCTAGAGTGAATTTCATCGTATTTTAAATCACAAATTTCATAGATTTATTTTAACACATTGTATTAGAGACACGTACAAGTACGTTTTCTGACGATTGATACCCGAGCGCGGGTCACGTATTAGTACGGGTTAGTGTAACAACATGGTTTGTAGGTACAAAAATAACGGTAACAGGTAAACAAAGCCGAATGTTCTCTACTACACATTCTTGAAAAATTTAGAAAAAAAAACTAGTTTTTATATCAGTCGATACGGAACCACAGAACGAGAAAGTTGATTAAAAAATCAGTTTAAATTTAAAATTAACTTCATCCTTGCGAAAAATTTAATCTATATATATATGTTTATTTCAATATAAAATATGAAAAGTTGGCTAAAAAATTAAATAATTTTCGATCTGTTAAGATTTAACCGAATAACTAAATTGACGCGCAAAACGCCCGCTCCCGGTACAATTCAGCTGCGAAATGTACCAGCACACAATGCGTTAAAATTTTAATCTCAATCTAATTTTTTCATTGCCATAAATTCCGTCGCTGATACATGAATTTTATCAATAGGGATATTTCATTCTTCTAATAATTGAAGGTTTTTCAGTGTCTAAAATATTTTTATTGTGACTATCTCAGCGGTAAGTCATTTACATAAATTCAGTTAACCGAGTTTTTCTATTTTTCCCCATAAATCTTATATATAATGCAAATATTCTCTAGTTTTACAGGTTCTAATTGGAATATTTCAATGGGGCTTGTTTTAAACGAAAGTTTTCAGGAATGTCCAGAACTTTTAACCCCTTCCCTGTTTTGCCCATAAACCGTACGGGCACAGCTTTCGGGCCTGTACTCATTTGCCCGTACGGCTTACGGGTAATCTTATTTCTATAACGATTGCACTGTTTCGGCCGTATTTTTTCCAATTTTAGTAACAAATTATTCATATAGATGACGATAGTTGTCCAGCAAATGATAGTTTGCAGTTTATTGCATTTTCTACTGCGATTGGTTCAAAAGCGTGAGTTTTTTCGCATGTTTTGTATCAGAAGACAAATTGTTATCTTACAGTGTATAGCATTCTGGTTATATTTTACTAACCGCCTGATAATTTTATTGATGTAAGAGTTGAATAATATATTTTTACATTTAAATAAGGGATAATTCAGAGCGTATGGAGCTAATTTCTTATGAATCGAACTGTGACTCGGAATCAGAAACTGAATTATCTGTAAATGATAGTAGCGAAAGTTTACTAGATGACCTGGATAGTAGTGACTCTGATAGTAGTACAGATGGAATCAGTTAAGCAAGACAATTTTTTAAAATTAATTGTGATAATCCCTCGAATCCGCCTCCTAGATTTGCTTTCAATCGAACTCCAATAAATAACTTGGATATCGATGAGACTAAAGGTAAACTTCAGTTCTATGATGCTTTCATAGAAAGAAAAGTTGTAATAAATGCTTAGAAATATTAGAAATATTAATTTTAATAACATATCTTTACTTAAAAATGTAAATTGAGCAAAAAAAATGCAATTAAAAATGTAATAACATTTTTTTGACCGAATTCTGGAAAAAAAATGAAATTGTCAAAGGGTTAAATATGTAAAGATATTTTTGAAGGTTTAAAAGTGATGCGTCTCCTTAATACGATTTAAGTGTAATTTATATTTGAACTCCGAATAATATTTGGTGTAAACAGAGTATTGTAAATTTTGTTTATGAAATAGTTTTTCTTGAAAACATAAATATTCAATATTTTCTACGAAGGATTAGTTTTACTTTTTAAGTATAGAATCTAAATAAAAAATACTGGAAGATGCGTCGGCAAGAATTTCTCAACAAATTCAGTTTAGCAATCGTAAGTAGGCTGAATTTTAGGCTGATCTTGGCTGAAATAATTTATTGGAGTGAATCAGCATGTGAAGTTGCTGCATAACTGCATTGTCGATTAAAAGAAAGACATCAAGATTATGAATAAATCAATTGCACACTTTCTGCTAGGTCATACATCAACAGATGCCATTTGTATTATAAGGCGTTGGTAGTATCATTTAACACTAGATATGCGGTAATGTTGGTCTACCTAAAACCGCTAGCTATGTCAAACTTGCCCCGATTTATTGGTTTTTTGATTTGGAGCGCTACGGTCCGTTTTGCACACGAGGGCTAATGAGACCGGAACCTACTGCTTAAAGCCGATTCCGAACATCCATACCATATTGTTTTTCGAACCCACGAACTCCGGTACCGACAATCAGCGCCCTAACCAACCGGCTAGCGTTCGGTTATTTAAAGTACATTATATTTATACGCAATCCCATTTATTAATTTTTAGACAAATAATTCATAAAAAGATAAGATTACAATATCGAAAAGTATATATAGTTAGAAAAATATATAAACTTTAATGTAATTTTTTAGCTTACCACTGAAGATTAATGGACAGTGGTTTTGTAGCAAAACCACCTATTAAACATCTTTTTTTACAACTTTACTTTTTGGATTACTTTATCTTTTTATAATTATTTACGGCTCCAATCTCGTACATCTGTGACATATGGAAGCCAATGATGTAGAATCAAGAGCTTTTGCAATTAAATGTGCGTGTGCATGTTTTACATATTTTATACATTTTATATATACATATTATACATATTTTGATATTTTAAATATGTAACAGATGATAGTTCTAAGTTTAACTTAATGATTTCTTTTTCTGTTGAAATATATGTATTTAAACTTTCTGTACTTGAGAAGTCAGATTCAATTTATCTTACTTATGACCTCAAATAAAAGTATCTATACAAACAACACTTAAATTGTTAAGCTGTTTATTATACCAGTTTAAGGATTATGATTTATTGTTCTTCCAGTATAGTTCAACTTTTAAAAAGGCATAATGTTCAAGCTGTACAAGGGTAGGGATTATTCAACTAAACCACTTCTCAAACCCTAATTTGATATTCTCTAAGGCAAACACTTCTAAGGAAAGTAAAGAAAATTTATATATTTTACATATACAAGGCTTATAGATAACATTTATAAACAAATTACATTAAATTCCCATGAATTTATTTTGGTGACCTTTAAAGGGTTAAGGCAACTACAGTTTAGGCAACATAAATTATTTCACTTCAACATTTTAAAACCTTCTCCCATTCTAATTACTTAAAATCTATTTCCCCAGCCACAAAAAGTCTTCCTTCGTCGAGTTTTCCTCTACTTAATTACTCCAACCTATTTCTCAAAGCTTTCTGTGCAGTAGATGCAAATTTTCTGTCCATTTAACACATTTTCCAGCTGTCGCGGATAATGGCTCTCTTACAATGATCTAAGTCTCTTGCGAAAATTCTATATTTCTCGCTCTGGGATCCCCTCTATTCCAGCACTTGTTTTCGCTTACATTCTCTGCTCTGTCGCTGACTAGTGAAGATATCTTTCTAGCAGCTCTTAAAACTTCAATTAGATTTGGGCTTGTGTGCCGTTTTCTTCAATGTGGCTCGACTTCATCCTACTTTATAACTGATAGTTTATTAGGCTTTTCCTTGCCCAGTAAGGACCGGAAAACTAAAAATAGGGCTATATCATTGTGATAGGCAGTTTTACTGCTGGATTACAGTACATTTTCCACATACCGGTATTTTACAGTTAGAAAAATATATATACAGTATCCACACTTGGAAGCTTATTAACCCCTTCCGGTAAAACGACGAGTCTAACTCTTTAGTTTTTCATTCCATACCGCACAATGACGAGCTACACTCGTCATGCGATTAACCCTCTAAGAGGTTCGCATGTACAATTCCACCAAACCGATGATGTCTTCAAAGCGGTTGTCACATACAATTTTCGACCTCCAAAAGCGTTCCGAAAATGGATGTAATGTACATTTCTGCCAGTGTTTAAGGTAGGAGGGTCAGGTCGATTGTTTAGAAATTGCATCCCTCTTTGACATTTATGGAGGAATGCACCCCTAATCCATAAGGCACAAAGACGCTGATAGCTTTTCATGTCTTTGTAAATCTCTATTTCGAAGTATTTCGTTTGCGGTAATAGATGTATCTCTAATTTCACCACTTAAATATCTTGGATAACTTTCGTAAAAAATATAAATAATTTTCTTAAAGAATATTTTTATTTATACTTTTAGAATCCATTATTTCTTATGGGATGATCTTCGAGACTTAACGAGCTTTATGTTCATTAAAAATTAACAATCTATAATATCTATTTATATATCAATTTATAACCGGAAGTAAAGGGACAGTAACGAGGGTGGGTTTCCCGTATTCCATTCTAATCGACAAAGGGTGAAGTAAAAGATAATAGAACGCTTTGACCATTGACACAATAAACCTTTAGCGTATTTTTGGAGACTTTAATCGGTGTGTTCAGACTCGGAGGATTAAAGTTACTGTCAAATATGATAATTTAGTTTAAAATTTCTAGTGTACTGAATTTGGCAACACTCTTATCGCTTGTGAAAATCACTAGCCACTATTGCATATTGTTTACTTAGAATTTCTTGGTACAAGTCATTGCCAAATTAATGAGTCAGAATAAAAGAAAACCTACTAAGAAATGCCGTGTGTGTTACAAGAATCCAATTAAAAGTGAGACTACTTGGCGGTGTAAACAATTAAGAATTCCTTTGCACTTTGTTTTGAAAAGTACCACTAGCTTGAAGACTATTATCTGTATACCTTATTAATGTTTTGCTTTGATATTTTCTTAATTTTACTGTTTCTGATATTATTTAACACTATGTAAAAGTGGATTTTAATTAAGAATATGTAAGAATTGTAAAATGAAACAAGTTTTTTAAATAAAAATTAAATGGTTATTTCATGCACAGTTTTTCATTATTAAATCATACCGGAAGGGGTTAATGAACAGTTTTTCGCATACGCACGTATTCTTCATATTTTCATTGATTTTTGTGGGTATAGGATTAAGAAAGTCAAGAAACTTGACTCAGTTTTGTCAACATTTAGAAAATGAGAAAATAGTTTGGGAGTCAAAAGTCCCATCCTGTGTGTAAGATTTTTTTTTAAATGCATAACTCTAAATTCGTAACAGTACAGTTAGAAACGGTGACATATTTATATATTTCTATTATAAGCTTATAACAATATTCAGTTTTTATACTACTGTACTACTATTGTACGTTGATTAGCAACGTTAATAGATCTTGACATATTAAGTGGTAGAATAGGAAGCAAAGGTTTTGACAACAACAGTTCTAATTTTGTTGGTATTAATAAATGTTGTCCAAAATTAAGGAAATTTATGACAAACCCCATGTTTCCTATGAAACAGAAACACATTCATATCGACAACAATATGAATATGAAGATACCTATATAAAATGATAGGTTTTTATTTACCCTACGAGAGTCACTGAAATTTGTCCTTTTTGTTGGAATATTGATAAACATTTCATTGTAAAAATTAACCAAGAATTAAATTTAAAATTCTCATTAAAATGCTATAATTTGCGTCACATAGAAATGAAACTTAATCATATTATATCTAAATTTCCAGGTTAAATCGAATTGATACGATGCAGACGATGTTTAAATAATATAAAATAAGAAATGAATAAATCGGATATTTCAAGGAATGACGTCATAATGATAGAAAAATATCTTTCACCTATATTATGGGTGCTACCATATTACAGTCGACATATGTCACAGGTAACTTCTGCGTCATAAAGATGTCAGAGAGGGAAATTTATGGTACTAAATTCCTATTTCTGGCGATTTCTGACGTCATTATGACGCAGAAGTCACCAGTGACATATGTCGATTGTAATATGGTAGTAGCCATTATGTGATAAATTGAAAATTTTAATCTGCTTTTAACTGAGGAAAACAGAGTTTAAAATAATTACTTGGGATGACGTCACATTGCTAAAAATACTGCTTCATTCACTTAGTTATGCGATAAATTAAAAAATTAATCGTTTGCGTTTAACCGGGGGATATAATGCTTGGAATAATGACCCGAAATGCTCGAAAAAGGGGGAAAGAATGGATTTCGAACTTTAAAATCTTCCCAGGGATATACCTAAGAATTTCTCAAATTTTCACGGCGATTGGATGCATTGTTTGAGTCTAGAGTGCAGACACAAATTCATTTTTATATATATAGATAAGCTAAAAACGGGGTAATTTAAATAGACAAATTCAATTAATGTCACTTATATACAGTGTACGTTTCACACAAAAATGTTTTGCCTTCTTCCAGGTACCTTTTTATTGGAGCCTCTAGTCGATTTTTTTCAGATCCAGAGCGAAACTCGACAAGGGAGTTCAAAAGGTTAATATAACGCCTTAGAAACTATAATTTTTGGATACACCCGTAATAATTAGATAAGTTTACCTTATATCTATTGACATAAATCAATTTTCGTAAGGAATCAGCTTTGCTGTAACAACCAAGTCATACTTACCATTTAATCCACCCCACAACACAGTGATCCATGTGATGTCGTATACGAAGAAGCAGGCAACGGACGTTAGTGTACTAATGACGCCACCTAACACACTGACTGTACGGACGCCATACTTTTGTCCCAAAATGCCTACCACTGGACCTGTAACCAAAGAGGATTAAATGTGTTGATTATAAATATGACCATAAACATCTTGACTACCACCAATTAGAATAACGAGGTTGAGCAACAAAAACATCGCATTTGCTGTCTGAGAAAGTCGGCAGTACAACAATGACTATATTCCCACTGGGATAATTTCCACTTGTCGACCAATAACCACCACTTAAGTGTGAGGAGTCTGTAGCAGGATGCTGTCATTTCTGATACCACTTGGTCAAACCAAGCACGATTGAACCATACGCTACTCTTAAGGTTGGTTGGTCCTTTCGTTTTAACAAGAACTGACAGGGTGAAAGTGCGACTTACGCTCAAGCGGGTCCTTGTAATTTTGAAGCAGGAACCAAGCAAAAGACCCTTAGGCTTGGCTTGCAACCACCAGAATTATTGATTGAGAACTTTGAGGACATTATGACCACGAACCTATTTTACGTGTCCCAGTCACCTTTCACTAACACAGCAGATCTTGAGCCGATTCTGACTCCACCTACAGAATGCAAAATTGTACATGTTGCAAATTATACTTTCTTCCTCACACTCAAATGAAGTTTTTACTAACAAATGCTTTAACTGCTCAATATATTTTTTCAGATCCTAGAAAATAAATTTTAATACTAAAAATATGAATAAGTTTGATTCATGTTTTAAAATCGAAATTTCACTTATACATCCAGAGTGCAGGATTCTAATCAATGTTTGTTCCAGAAATAAAATTCCACTTGTTACGAATAATATGATGCCTCTTGAACTTATATCTCGAACAAAAGCATTCTAACAAGATTAATACTTTTATAGAATACAATTCAGATATTAAAAAAAATTATTAAAGTATATTTAGACATAAAACAATTATTTAGAGGGTCAATTAATATAAAGTATAAGTTAATCTACATTAAATGAATATATCTACCAAATTTCCTCAAAATATTTCTTATTGTTTTTGAAATACAATGCAAGGAAGAGAAAATTTTAGAAAATGGTTTGATTTGGAAGGCTACGGTCCACTTTTTTGCAACAAAAGAGCTAATGAGACCGGGGCCTACAGTTTAAAGTCAATTCAAAACGGCTACGAAAATCCATGCCATAGTATCATTCGAACCCACGAACTCGTAGTACCGAAGACCAGCACCTATCAATTTACTATCAATGTTTAATTGATTGGCTTCATCTCAGTTTTCATACAATTCGCCTACTGCATAACCAGAAAAGATCAAATTTATTCTGAAAAGACGCTTTCAGAACCATTAGCTTCTTGGATGTTGCCCACTTCTTCGGTTTCCTTCCCCCTTAACGCTATCTCGCTCTTAAAATTCTTCAGATGCGTTTCTCGCGACTAATTAGCTGGTCATTTTCTAAGATTGATATTGGCCCTCATTCTTATTGCTTTGTCTTGAAATTCCCTGTTGAATATTGCGTTTACTTTCGTGTTTGCACTTCTTTCGTGTCTCCCTTCTCGGGAGATTTTATGGAGGAAAAAAATCCTTACTTTCTTAAACTCAACTTATCCCGGATTTTTCTCAAGTCTTTTGTTTGTATCGCATTTGTATTCTTAGATTTCTGTTCTAACCGTGTTTTATGACTTCGCAAAAAATCAAGCTCCCATATCCCATCTTAGACTTATTATCTCACTTCATAGCCAAATCATGTTCATTAGTTTTACCTAAATCCTATCTATGGCAGAACTAGAAGTCTAGGCTCGAAAAGTTCCGAGCAACCTCTCTTGCGATCCTGTGATCATTGACTTCTATTCCTTTATGAAAGATAATGCTAATTTTCAAATGTTTTCGTTCATAAATTTCCCAACACCAGAAAGTAAAAGCCTTGTTAATCCATGCATTTTGCCATTGTACCGATTTATACAGATTCCCCATGATTCTAAATTCAGCTGCAAGATAAGGAACACTTAATTTTGAATCTTTTAAAAATGGCCCGAGAGCAAATGCCAATACAGCTGGTCATCAAACCGAATACTGTTTATCGCTGTACTGAAACCAATAAAGTCTATCATAGACTGCATGAACGAGATAGGACCGATTGAGACAATCCTACAATTTCTACCAGTAAAGCATGAAATGGACAATATACATAAAGATATCACCTGTCATTTTAGCTTACCGAGCAGGTTCATGGTGGAGGAACGCATAGAGAACGGCATGGAAGCGCCTTTTCTGTCGGTGTCGAACATATCTATGAAAGCTACATACAAGATACCGGACATCCGGCTCAGTCCTGCCATGATGAAGTTGATCAAAAAGGCAGCGAAAGCGACGCACCAAGAAACTGCGCTGTCCGGACCAGTCTTCCTGAACCGCCTCTTCCTTTCTGGACATTTCGAAGGTGTCCCCCTGCAAACATGACACAAATCAAGGTATCTTACTAGAATTTATAAACCAAGCATTCAATTCATCAAAAAATCAGTAAATGAAGCTAAATAGAAGTTGCCCGAAATTTGAGAGAAAGATGTTTCTGATGGCACTTTGTCAAACCAAGCACGATTGAGCAATACGCTACTCGTATTAACACTAGATTGCCGAGATTTCTTGTATACCTATATTGCCCAAAACAGTCAAAATGACTGCATTGTGAAAAAGTAACAAATATGTAAAGAAATTTGTTTAAAATTAATTTTTAATATTTCTTATATTATTTACAATTAAACAACAAGTTATTAGTAAATATTAATAAAAAAATTTACTTTAAAAAAAATTTTTATGCATTATTATTTGTACATTTTATGCAAATGAAAGTGGAAATCTTTTTATGTGTACATCTTCCTCAAACATACTTTTGACATTTTTCACATATATAATTTTGTTGTTGTGGCAAAGTCGTACTTGACAAAATTTGCGTTTGTGAGAATGGGTTGCGTTTGATGATGTTGCAGTTGATCTTTGTGGGTCTTCATGTTCTGATAAATTTTTCTGTCTTGCAACTCTATATTCATTGGAAAGAAATTTCAGAATTTGGTGCATTTGATTCTATATCGGAGCACTCTTCACTTATGTTCGTTAGTTTTTTCCAATAACTCATTTCTGTTCGACATATTTTTCATAAAGTTGGGGTGCAAAAGAAATAAAATAAACAACTTCTTAGAACAACACTTTATAAAGATTCGAATAACTAGTACTACTTTAGCTTATTGAGCAACTGACACTTATCAAGTATACGCCCAAATCGACAATTTATCATGCATCGGTATGTTACCGTAATCGAAAAAAATATGTTATTTCGATACAAAGCCGGACAGGTCATATAAGAAATTTACTTAATTCAATAAATAAAAATCGTTTGATTATTTAAAATTTCCCAAGCAGTCAAAATGACTGCTTTTGGGCAATATAGGTATAACATATATACGGAAATAAAGGAGGGCGGAAGTAACTACAATTATTCATAAACCCATTTATATGTTATAGAAAAAGTCAACAAATTCTAAGAAATTGTGTCATATTTCATAATTGTTTTTCTAATTGAAATTAAAAAAAACAGTCAATATGACTGCCTTGGGCAATCTAGTGTTAAAGAAAATGAGCCTTTCGTCTATTTAAAGGGCACCGCAAGAGTGAAAGTACGACTAAAGCTCTGTGGTTCCTCGTAATTTAGAAGCAGTTACCAAGCAGAAGACCTATAAACTTGGCCTGCCACCACCAGAGGTGTTGATCGACAACTTGGAGGACATTGTGGTTTGGTGTGCTACGGTCTACTTTTTGCAACACGAGGGCTAATGAGACCGGGATTTACAGTTTAAAGCCGATTCAGAACGGCTACGAACATCCATGCCACGGTGGGATTCGAACCCACGAACTCCGGTACCGAGGACCATCAATCTAACCAATCGGCCATCGTTCGGCAGGAGGACACTGAACACAAGCATATTTCACGTACCGTAGTCGTATGTAACGAAAACGCTGGATCTTACGCCGATTCGGGATCCAAACCCGCAATATTCCAGTTACTAGAGCGTTTCCCGAGCTGCCAAGGCTCTGGGAGTGATAAAATGCAAAAATAGGTACCAAATACATTCGACTCTAAACTTAACTCCCTGGTACTACAGCCCACGTGGAGCGATGGCATACGGTGACAATCTGTTTTCGAAACCAATAGCCCTGTGGTGGAGGCCTATGTCCCGGTTAGGTAGTCAACCTTACGCGGAATCCCCAGTGTTTAGTTTCCAAGCATGAGTAGTTCTCAATTCATCTACTCACTAAAGGAATGAAAGGGTGGTTCAGCATTGCTCAGCCTGAGGATTGAGCTTCGGACCTGCGTCTTAGGACCCCGAGATGCTACCCCAACACAACTGTCCTTCTAGATATCACTAAACCATCGGGATCGAGGTAAATATCAGAAAGAACACCAAAACATAGAACTAAAAAAGTACTTTTTATTAATTTATTTACTTTGACCATTATAAAAGAAATAACAATATTAACTTACTGCAACCTCTCAAAGAGTTTCGTAAACCTTATAAAAAATCTATTGTACAAAATAGATAAATAATTCAAGTTTATCTGGTTTCAATAATAACTAATGATCAAATATTGCAACAAAACCAAATTAATCATGAACACGGGATTATAAAGGAAGTAAACCTAATATTGGCAGCAATTATAGCTGAAGGAAGTCTAACTACATAATGATAAATAGGAATGCACCCAAAAATGCTTCTGGTCGAATGAGTTTACAAATCATGACTTTTAACGTTAGTCACTAAACCAACCTGTAGCCAAGACTGTCAAGCTAGGCACGGGTCTTAAATGCTGTACTATCTAATAACAGCAATGTAGTAGCTAACAATCGTAATTTTAAACTAGAAATAAAAATATTTTTGATAGTATTTGATTGTTAAAACCTTTTGATACCTCTCTAGCAGTAGCATGGTTTCCGTAAACATAAGACTTCTCATCTTTGCTTAAAAAAATAAAGTAATTTTTGATGCCTTAATTTGTTCTAAAACCAAACATTCTAAAAGTATTCTGAAACCATAATTTTAATTTGAAAGTGAAGACTACAATGCATATAGAAGGAAATGCATGAATCATCCTGATAAAAGATTTAAGAACTCAAAGAAATGCGAAAAATGGAAACAATTACTAATTAGTAGTTTAAAAATAGCCCAAAATATTTAAATATCTTAATGGTTTCATACATTTCACAGATAATACAAACCATATAAACCAGGAACAATGAAGTTTATCTCTTGTGTAAAACTTTAAATTTCAAACTTTTAAATAAAAGATAATTTTAAACTTTTTTTTACATAAGTTGTTCTACATTTTTACTGTAATAGGTTAAGAGGAAAAATTTCAGCAATTTGCGAAAGGTGAAACAGATCCGAACTATCTCAAGATTTTCTAAAAATTTAAGTAAACAGAAAAATGTGACCAATCTAAACACAAACTTTCAGAGTACTCTAAAAGCTCATTTTGTAAAGGAGCTTTTAGAGTATCCTGTAAGGTATGAAATCTCTTAATGATCATATGAACGGAAAAATACTTTTAGCTGCAGTTTTTTAAAGGGGGGGGGGAATATATAATATTTTGAACAAAAATGCCTATAGCTTTTCCCTACAGGCGAAGTGTTCTGTATTTTTATTGTAAACAGTTAAGAGTGGAAATTTCAGCAATTTGTGACAGGTGAAACAAGTTTGACCCATCTCAAGATTTTATGACATTTATGTAAACAGAAACATGTGACAGATCTAAACTTAGAGTACACTTTCAGCGTACTCCAAGTACCTTTGTAAAGGAGCTCTTAGAGTACTTTGTAAGGTATGAAATCCAGGGCCGAAGCTAGAAATTATATTCGAAGGGGGACATTGATTTAATGAAGGACAATTCAATAAAACTACAGGTTTTCTTATGTATGTATACTCCTAATCAGTATCATAATACATTGCGCTTTTAAAATATCAAAATAACTAAAATATGATATAATGAACAAATTTATAGCCTTGAATTAGTAATGTAGTAACTACACAGTGAATTAATATATACTCCTAAGCAGTATCATAATACATTGCGCTTTTAAAATATCAAAATAACTAAAATATGATATAATGAACAAATTTATAGCCTTAAATTAGTAATGTATTAACTAAACAGTAAATTAATGTATACTCCTAATCAGTATCATAATACATTGCGCTTTTAAAATATCAAAATAACTAAATTATGATATAATGAACAAATTTATAGCCTTGAATTAGTAATGTAGTAACTACACAGTGAATTAATGTATACTCCTAAGCAGTATCATAATACATTGCGCTTTTAAAATATCAAAATAACTAAAATAAGATATAATGAACAAATTTATAGCCTTGAATTAGTAATGTAGTAACTACACAGTGAATTAATGTATACTCCTAAGCAGTATCATAATACATTGCGCTTTTAAAATATCAAAATAACTAAAATATGATATAATGAACAAATTTATAGCCTTAAATCAGTAATGTATTAACTAAACAGTAAATTAATGTATACTCCTAATCAGTATCATAATACATTGCGCTTTTAAAATATCAAAATAACTAAAATATGATATAATGAACAAATTTATAGCCTTGAATTAGTAATGTAACTACACAGTCAATTAAATTAATGTATACTCCTAATCAGTATCATAATACATTGCGCTTTTAATATATCAAAATAACTAAAATATGATATAATGAACAAATTTATAGCCTTGAATTAGTAATGTAGTAACTACACAGTGAATTAAATTAATGTATACTCCTAATCAGTATAATACATTGCGCTTTTAAAATAAAAAAAGACTAAAATATGATATAATGAACAAATTTATAGCCTTGAATTAGTAATGTAGTAACTACACAGTGAATTAATGTATACTCCTAATCAGTGTCATAATACATTGCGCTTTTAAAATATCAAAATAACTAAAAAATCTAATTAACATATTTACAGCCTTGAATTAGTAATGTAGTAACTACACAGTGAATTAAATTAATGTATACTCCTAATCAGTATCATAATACATTGCTCTTTTAAAATATCAAAGTAACTAAAATATGATATAATGAACAAATTTATAGCCTTGAATTAGTAATGTAGTAATGTAGTAACTGCATAGGGAATTAATGCGACAGTGGAACTTTAGAGCAAACTTTTTTCTTTTAAATGAATTTCCTTGAAGATTCACCATGTTATTAGTACTATTGATATATAAATATTTAAAAAATATGAAAGCAAAATATTAATTAGTTTTGGAGTTATTAATTGTTTCTTAATTAGCTTAATTGAAAATGCCGAAAACGCACCAATTTTGCATAAAATATGATAAAAAAATTTTTAATTATACCTTAAGACTTTACAAAAAAAAATGTAGGTGTTTCCATAAACATTCATAAAAAATATAAAGAGAAAAAAATAATTACGATGATGATACCCATATTTTCAGAATAAACATCTATAGCGGTTAATTAAAATGCATAACTAACATAGTATATGCTTCAAAACATACCCGTTTCAACTAGACTTTATAAACTCTAACGTCAATAATACTGGAATTTCAGAGACAATGAACTATTTTCAATGCACCTGGAGTACTTTAAATATTTGTAATACAGGAAAATTTTACTTCTGAATACATTTGAAGTTACTATTGCTTATACCCATCAGTAATGATAAGCTTATTATACCCATAAGTAATGATAAGCTTATTATACCCATAAGTAATGATAAAATGGTGGGAATGAAAAAATTCTTTTTGCTCAGTATTCCTAATGATATACCCTTTCACTATTCACTAAAATGGAACATTCGAATTTCCGATCGATTTTAACCAATTTGAAAGTCTACCATCGCCTTAAATAAAACTAACACTGAAAATATATAGGACTATACAT
>CM063499.1:72834049-72836549 GCA_032207245.1 Pardosa pseudoannulata
TATATATATATATATATATATATATATAATATATATATATACTATATATAAATATATATATATATATATATATGATATATATATATAATATATCTGTCCGCCTGTCCTCGAGTTTCTGAAGCGGCATTATTTCGAGCCTTATTTTCCTCGGTTAAGATCAGGAGATTAAATTTATCAATTTATGACATAATAAATAGGTCAAAATAACATTTTTTTTTCTGGCATTATGACGTACACTTTTTTTTTTTTTTTTTTTTTTGCTGCTCGCCTCTAACTTGCACTCAAAATCGGATCCTTGTTTCGGCTCGGGTCATGCAAGGAGGTGGTAAATCGTTAATTAAAATGTTGCATTAAGCGCGTGACTCACACTGTAGTTTGGATGCAAATTTTCCATGACTCTCTCATCTATCTTCGTTAGACGTGCACTCTTTGAAACAATGGCTTTCTTTGCAAAGCTTTACTCGTTACATTAAAGGATCTAATAGCTTCTAAAAGAGTCAGGAAGTGTATCTGTTTCGATAGACTATATTTTTTCAACGTGCTATAAAGTTATATAAAAATGTATATTACATTTAAGATACATTTCCCATCCCGTATATAATAATAGCCTAAGTTATATGTCCGTCTGTCCTCGAATTCATGAAGATATTGGACCTGGAATGGATAGGAGCATCCATATTGGATTCTTAATGAGTTACGGATAGCCAAATTCAAAGCGAGTAAAATTTATCTTCTTCTAAACTATCTTTCCGATTCTAAAATAAATTGGTATAAATAGGCTTCATATACTGTAGTCTTTAAAATGTTCGAAATCTAAACCTTCCCCCCTTTTCGAGCTTTTAATGGCATTATTTCGAGCCTTATTTTCCCCAGTTAAGATCAGGCGATTAAATTTATCAATTTATCACATAATAAATAGGTCAAAATAAAATTTTTCTAGCATTATGACGTCATTCCTATAACCATATCATTGAATCATTTCTTATTTTAAATTATTTAAATATCGTCTGCATTATTTTCATATGTTTTATAAATGAACTTGGATATTACGTCAACAATTTTCTTTTATATTTGGCTTAAATAATATATTAAGTACATATGCGATAATTTAAATTTGAATCATCGATTATTTTTTGTTGCCATGAAAACGACGGTTATTCACGACCACGTGTTGCAAGCGCTTTGCTTTTCCACCTGCTCGATTTCCCATAGAAAAATGTGAATGGTACACGTTTGGTGTATTTTCTTATCTTAATAATATACGTTGCACATAAGCTGAAAGGGCTTCTTAAATTTTTGAGAAACCTTTATCAATTTATGATTTTTCTTTCGAAAATATTCAAAAGTACCAATTGAAAATAAATGACAGGAACGAATCACATGGACAGTCGACTGTAGTAAAGGAAAGCATACTTGGATTAAAGTTATTTTGGGTTGAGTTTTGGGAAAGAGTTTAAATTTTTACGGGTAGACAGTCAAATCCTTGTTATTGAAGCTTGAGTTAAAGCAAATACAAGAAAATTACCTATAATGTAAATATTGCTGTAGCAAATGAAAGCGAAGTTACTTGCTTGTTACATTTATCTTATAACACATATTTTACATATTATAACTTAGGATGCTTTAGTTTAATAATTATAAACTGGGACTACTGAAAAACTGGGTTTCCCCTCCTATTTTTGGCGATATTTTAATGGCGCCAACCGCGCCAATAGAGATGTAAAACACCCAGAATTTTGAAAAGGGGGGAATAAATCTGGAATTTTGGGAACTTTGGGAAGAAATCATTTCAACAATGTTTACATTTATTTTTTCAACAGTGGCTATTTAAGAACTAGTATGCTATTTCTAAGAGATTATTTTTTTACTTTTGGCAATATATATATTATATATATAATATAATATATATATATATATATATATATATATATATATATTATATATAATTATAATATTTCAAGAAATAAATCAATGAGCATTAAATGATTTTATAGTAGTACTTATGTAATTAATTACCCCGTTAGTCTTATCAAGTACATAACTGCTTCCATTTTAATTGTTAACATAAAATTATATACGTTATTTTTATCATTATTTTTTATGCAAATTCTTTATGCTAAACTTTTTCCCCCTCCTTTTTTAATATAAAAATAAATATCTTTAAATTTAAAATAACAGTTTATTATTTTTTGTAATGCATATATCATTTAAAGGTGTAATCAAATGACACTGTTGCATTTTGTGTCCAATTCCTACACACACACACATTATATATATATATATATATATATATAAATATATATATATATATATATATATATATATATATATATATAGATATATATATATATATATAATATGTATATATAATATATATATATATATAAATATATATATTATATACATATAGATATACATATAATATACATATATTTATTCATATATATATACATATTTATATATACATATATATATAAATATATATATATATATATATTTA
>CM063499.1:72854049-72921549 GCA_032207245.1 Pardosa pseudoannulata
CTTTTATAAAAGTTCTGTTATCCAAAATATTATGACTTGGTATAGTTATTAGCAATCAGTTCATTTTCTAAAGTGTTGTGAACTATCTATCGATCTGAGTCCTTTATAAAATAGAATGAATGTACTTGACTGGTGCATTTGTGATGTACACTACCAAATACAAGGGGTATCGTAAAGTGTTAATTAAAAGTACAAATAATCATGGTAGAATATTTATTTTTATTTTTTATTCATAAGACTTTTATAGTTTTCCACCTCTTAAGGTTAAACATTTCGCTAAGTGTTCTTGATCTTTCGTAAACCATCATTGCATAATCAGACTACGAGCCTATTTTACGCAGGTTGCATTAATCTACGATTTCTTGTAACCAGGCTATTTAAATAAACAGTAGTGATTTACGACATTATGTAAAAGTGTAAATTAATGTATGGAAATTTTTTAATTAGATATGTAGCTTATTTCTTAATAGTAATCAAAACTTTATGCTACCCTTATGCATTGTTGATATCAGTTTAAATTCGATACATTTAAAACACATTTTAGCTACATCATATGGCAACAGGTTTGGGTTTGCTTTAAACAGCTGATGCACATTTTGTTTATGCGAGCTTTCTGCTCACATGGCCCGGTGTCTGAAGTATTATCTCTGAGATTTTTATGTCATCTCTTTTTTTTTTTTTTTCATCTTCAAATTGAGTTAATGTAAAAGCTTTGAAAAAAATTCTCAAATGCTTCTTGTGTTGTCGCAGTTATTCGCAAATGATCACTATATTTTTAAGAGTGTTGCTTAAAAATTAGCAGAAGCGAATGATCATATTTAAGGTACTGGTCGTACATTACTAAAGTTTAAAGATAAAATGGATGTCGAGAAAAGATTAGGTTATAGGAATCCGAATAATCCGAAGAAAAATCATGGTTTTGACATTTATACATTTCGATGTTTATGTAAATTATTAAAAATAATATTCTCTAAAAAAATATGTGTTACTTTTGTGATTTTAATTTGCCTTATGGCTTTGCTCGAGCAATATCTTGTTTACAATGTTGGTGTTCTTCCTAGCGGGTTTTATAAGACACTGGGGGATAAGAGTTGGAGAGGCTTTTGGATGCAAGTTTTAAAGGCTTGTCTTTTAATTTTAGCTATATGTTCAGTAATGGGCTGTAAAAAATATATCACTGATGTTTTTTATGTTTCATCTAGGCAGATATTGACTGATAAATTGCATATATCTTATTTCAAAAACAATAAATTTTATTTTCTTAATAGTTCTTACTATGCATCAACAGATAATCCAGATCAAAGGATAACACAAGATATTGATAAATTTTGTAATCAGTTTAGCTCAGTTATAAACCCTTTTGTAATTTCTCCGTTTACTATATCATATTATTCCTACAAGTGTTACGAAATGACTGGATGGATTGGTCCACTTTCGGCATTTATTGTTTTTTTGCTTTCTGTTATAATAAATAAAGTTCTCATGAAGCCAATTATTTTGAAAGTTATTCAACAAGAAAAGTTTGAAGGTCACTTTAGGTTTAAGCATATGCATGTTCGAACCCATGCTGAATCCATAGCATTTCAAGATGCCAATTTTGCTGAACTGTCTAGGGCAGATTCAAAACTTTTTGACCTCGTAAAAACACAGCAATGTCTCTATTTGAGAGAGTTCCCTCTCAATTTTGCTGTAAATGTATTTAATTATGCGGGAAGTATTATTTCTTATCTGCTGGTTGCATTTCCTATATTTTCTGGGAAATATAATAATTTCACTGCTCCTGAATTAAGCCAGCTGATCAGCCAGAATGCTTTTGTATCAATATATTTGATATCTTGTTTCTCTAGTCTCATTAGTTTATCATCTACTATAAGTGAAATTGGTGGACTTACTCATAGAGTTTATGAAATTCTTGAAATTTTATGTATAAATGATGGATCAGATGATGACGAAGAAACAACCTGTATAAGCAACTTTAAGCTAAAACCAAGAGATTTTTCAGGTATGTCAAATTTGTATTTAAAATCTAAAATAGTAAACTTTTGATATATATATATATATATGTATATATATATATGTATATAATATATATAATATATTTAGACAATATTATTTTGTCATGAAAAGTCTTGATTTTTTCAAGTAAAATGAGTAAAAGTATATTGCTAACTACCAATTAAAAAAAAAATATATTGAATTGTTTAATTCTATTTTATATTTGGCTGAAGTTATATTTGGTATTTATGTATTATCCTATTGATATTAATAAAATTTGTTATATATATATAACTATAGCAAGAAATTATATTTTAAATGTATATTATTTATATTTTTTAAATTGTATATTAAATGTTATTATATATAATTATTTTTTAATAAAAATTATAGATTTTTATATATAAATTTATCTCTAATATTGTATATAAACATTATATTTATATTTGGCTATTATTTCATGTATGGATAATACCAAAGTATATTCAAATTGGAAACATTTGATTGAAATTGCTATATATAAACTTAGTATGTAGATACAATAAATTATTTTTATGTATGTGATTTATTAACATTATAAAGTAAGTTTATATTTTTTTATGATAAAATTCCTGTAATTTCTCTAAAAGCATATATTTTATTTGTATGTACATAGAAGTTTTATATTTATACTTTAACAAAAGCTTTTTAAAGTCATGGAAAATGATCTGCTAAATCAGGGAAAGTCATGGATTTGAAAAATTTTATTATATATAATATATATATATATATATATATATATATATATATATATTATTATATATATATATATAGCTGAAAATGAATTTAAACTTATTTTAAAATTGTTTATCATTTTAAAAAAAGTAAGTAGAAGCAACTTTAAGCTAAAACCAAGAAATTTTTTCAGGTATGTCAAATTTGTATTTAAAATCTAAAATAGTAAACTTTGATATATATATATATATATATATATATATATATATATATATATATATATGGTTTGCACTAAAATCATGGATTAATTTTGTCATGGAAAGTCTTGATTTTTCAAGTAAAATGAGTAAAAGTCATGGATCCGCTAACTAACGATTAAAAAAAAATGCATTGAATTGTTTAATTCTATTTTTACTTGCCATTTGGCTGAAGTTACTGAGTTTAGTATTTATGTATTATCCTATTCACCATATTGCCAAGTAAAATTTGTTCACCAAGGAAACTTAAAGCAAGAAAGCTTAATGGGTGGGTAAATGTATATTATTCTGTTTTTTTTTTCTTAAATTGTAGATTAAAATGTTATTAACATAATAATAATTATTTTTTAATAAAAATTAGTTAAGATTTTTGCTCAAAATATAAGTTTATCTCTAGGGATACTGTATATAAACATTATAGGGCTATATTTGGCTATTATTCATAGTCACCTGGATAATACCAAAGTACCCTGAATTCAAATTGGAAACATTTTGATTAAAAAATTGCTAATACATTCCATTATTTTGTTATTGGATAGTGCAAACTCAATAAGATGTAAATTAAAAGAACAAATTAAATATTCTTTTAATGTAAACTATTTATTTAAAAAAACAAATCACAATTATTTCAATATTTTTTATGCACTAAATTATGGATTTAATTGTTTCAATAAAAACACTAGCTTTGATGCTTTATCCACTCCTAATTGTTTATGAAGGCTAGAATGAACAATACCGAAAGAAGAAAACTGTCTTTCCATTCCAGCAGATGAAGACACAGCTGTTATTATTTGGTAGACAAACTGGGTTTCAAGTTCTTTAATACTCTCTTTACCTCCCATTACATAAAATGAATTCCACCAGTCATAATCAGTCATTGTACTACCCCTACTACATACTTTCTGATAACAACCACTAAATTCTTAGTGCATGCTATCTATTTACACTTATTTACTTATTGGTATTACTGAGCTGACTGATTCCCAATTCTCCTGTCTTTGGAATATAGGTTGTAAAAGAAGTGAAAAAAAATGATTTAAATCAATGATTTTTTCAAAAAAATCAACTGATTTAAATTAAGATTTAAATCATGATTTAAATTCAATGATTTAAATCATGCCAACCCTGCATTTACTTATTGGTATATCTGTGCTGACCGATTCCCAATTCTCCGTCCTTTGGAATATAGGTTGTAAAAGAAGTGAAAAAAATTATTTAAATCAATGATTTTTTTAAAAAATCAACTGATTTAAATCATGCCAACCCTGCTACTACAAATACTGATATGAGATAGAGGGAAATATGGTTTATTCATAACAATTATAAACATATACTCTCTTTTAAAGCAAAACTGTAACAAACAAATATACTAATACTTAAAAAATTGTAAATGTGTAACATTTTAAACTATTTAAAAAAAAACTGATATGAGTAATTTGTTTATAATTTTTCCTATTCTGTTTCAGGAGATTTGGGAACTGTTGTATTTGATCTCCAGGGTGTAACAATATGTCCTCCAAATGAAACTAAACCTTTAGTATACAATTTAAATTTACAGATTACTTTTGGATCAAATCTACTACTCACTGGTAAAAGCAGCAGTGGTAAAACTTCAATTTTTAGAGTAATAAAAGGATTGTGGCCTGTGTATTCAGGACGAATTTCTAGAAAGTTATCTTTTATTCCGAGCATTGTGTTCTTTTTGCCTCAGCATTCATTGTTATCAGATGGTACATTACTTGAACAAATAGTATATCCTTTAGAGCTTCCAAAATGTCTGAAATTACGAAAAGAAGATACTGATTCAATTCTGTGGTATGTATACATTTTTTTATTATAAATTTTTAAAGATTTGGTTGGCTTCATGTTCATTTATTAGTCAGGACTTCTTATGGAAGATGGTTGCCATTGTCTCAAGAATTTAAAAAAAATATATGTGGGGTGAATGATCACATACATACCAATAATAGAATTAGGGTGGAGCGGCCCATAAGGGCACCAGTATTGTGACTTAAGGACTATTGTACTGAAAAGCCCCCTATTCACTGGAACAAAGAGTTCCAGCACAAAGTTAAGAAGTCTTAACAATTAGGTCTCAGGGAGACCAATAGCTGAGATGAATCTAAGCAGCAATTTAACTGGGAAGTTGATCAGCTCCCATATCTTGATGAAGTGATATCCAAGAAATTCAAAACTCTTGGTGCAGTTCATCATACAAATTATGTGATGAACTCTCCTCCGTCATATGGCATCCCCTACATACCGGGCTATCTGTGATGCCAATAATATTGAGGTGCCTCTTGAGGCAACAATGGCCAGTCAACAGACCAATGGCCACCCTAAGCTTATTTCTACTAAGCTTAAGTAGCTCATTAGCCCTCATCCAAGGATAACCTTGGTTAAGCTTATTGGCCTGTCTTTGATTACCAGAATCAAGCCAGGCCTTATGGCATGGATGTTCGTATCCATTCGGAATTGGCTTTAATCAATAGGTTCCGGTCTCAGTAGCCCTCGTGTGCAAAACAGTAGACTGTAGAGCTCCAAACCAAGCCAGGCCCTATTAGTCTCTCTCATTAGACGCTCCTTAACAGTCATTCTCACTACATTATGAGGAAGACCAAGATTGGTTAAAATGTTATATGTATTAAAATATTTTTAAAGGAATTAATAAGATGATAAAAATAAATATTTAATATTCAGCTGCAGTATTTAAAAAATATAACAAATATAATCATTCTCTCAGATTCAAGAGTTATGAAACTATATACAGAAATTAGTAAATGATATCTTGAAGTATGGTGAATATTTTAGATTATCTAGCACATTTCCCTTGCATGGTGACGAATATCTTTTCATAAACATGCATTGTTACATTTAAGTTTGAATTAAAGTTATGCTTTTCTTACTATGGCTAAATTTCTTACCATGATAAATAAAAACAGTTTTAAAACTTACTATATTTAGCGTTAATTGCAAAATCTTTTTATTAATATTTGTAGGTATATGAATTATGTTGAATTACAACACATCGTTGACAGAGCAGGTCTGAATTCGGAAGTAGATTGGAATTGGTACGATGTTCTGTCTCCTGGAGAAGCCCAACGTCTTAGTTTTGCTAGACTCTTTTATCACAGACCAAGGATAGCCTTCCTGGATGAAGCAACTAGTGCTTTAGGATTAGAAATGGAGAAGAAGGTGTATACAAAATGCAAAGAGTTAGGCATAACTCTTGTTAGTATAGGACACCGTGAAAGTCTATTTCAGTTTCATGACACTCATTTACATTTAGATGGTGAAGGAGGGTGGAACTTTTCAGTGCTGCAAACAAGTAATCTATGATTAAAAAGGTGTTTTAAATAATGTTAGGACACTGACATTTCATCTAATGTCTTCCAGTAATAAAAAAAAATTAATTTTGGAGTAAAATCCAATAGTTGTTGCCAGTAAACTATATCTTGTATTGTTTATATACCACATTTCTCAATTTTCTTTTAATTTTCTATTTTATATATTTCTGTTGTAAATATGTTTCATGATTGCAATATTTCTCTTATGTGTATATTTTGACAGACCAGGTGGTATTTCATGCTGGTGATGAAATGATTTATTTAAGTCTAATAACTTGATGTTAATATTGTAATTTTTAGTCTTACTTTAAAAATACAGTCGAACTCATTTATAATGAGCACAAAGAGACCGTAACATTTACTTGTTAAATCTGAGTGCTCGTAATAAACAGGTCCTTAAGGCAGATGTGCAACTAGAATGGGGTTGAATGATTGAGTTTACTAAAAATTTAATTAATACTTACTTAAATTACATTAATTTAATTAAATACTTTTCTTAATTTAATGACAATTAACTCCCCCCAATCCAGCCTTATGGAAACACTTGATGATGCATGTTGATGTGACATTTTCCCATGCATCGTTCATCAAACGTATCGCTGCCAGTACGTTGACATTGATATATGATGCTGTTCCACTATCTCTTCGGTCCAGAATCATCAAAATCAGTTGCTTACGGAAGTGGCACTTGAAACTTCTTATGACTCCTTGGTCCATAGGCTGGATAACAGATGTAGAATTTGGTGGCAAAAATTCAATTGCACCAGATTTGTGAACCCTCCCTATTGACATTGGAATTCTGGAGGAATTTATCCTACAAAAGTATTAAACTGTGGAATAGAAAAAAAAGATAAGACAGAAATACTAGAAAGATGAGAAAAAAGATTGCAAGACAGAAAACTATTGCTTGCTAAAACCAGGTCTTGCTTAATAAAAGCAACTTCTGTTCCATAAACTTAACATTAATCCAACCAAATATTCTCGCTTCCCTCGGTAAATCCGAGTTCTTGTTAAATTCAAGATTGTTATAAACGAGTTCGACTGTATTTGTATCTATTTGTCTGTACAAGTTTTATATTTTGTCTTTATTTAAAACTTTTTATTGTAAATTAGATTAAGTTGTTTATTTCCATAAACCATATTAAGTAATTTTGTATTCAGGGTTCCCACGGTCATGAAAAGTCATTGAAAAGTGCATAAATTTTCTTTTTGTTTTTTAAGGCCTTAAAAGTTTTTGAATTTTCTTTGAGGTCATTGAATTTGAGGTCCGGTGCTTGATTTTTCTTTTTCAAGTCCCTGCAAAATGTTATGTAGCCTCTACACTAGGGCCAATGTTCACCACTTCCTAATGGGGACCTTGAACGATAGTTCACGGGTTCCATCCACACACTGGGCCTCTGAATGAGCCGAGCTCGTGGATTAGTCCATTGGGTCTCTGTACACTTTAGTGGCTCATCTGGCTGCCTTTGATCTTTAGAGAAAAACTGCCTCCGAAGCCATTGTTCATCAAGGCTTTATCGTCTGCCGCCATCGACCACGATAAGCCATACCCCCTCCAGACAGTGGGGATGGCTTGCAGTAGACCATAGTGTGGAGAGGCCTTTAATTCGAGTCTGCACCGGAAAATTGAGAAGGATCGTTATTGGCAATTGTGGGCGTGTCACGTAACTCATCTTTTATGCACTGCAAACTGCACTAGCTACTGTCACCGGCTTGATAAAATATGATTTAAAAAGGGATAGAAAAAAAATAAGTTTGGAATGCTTTAAAAAGGAACTGTATTTTTAAACCAGTATTTGTTTGCTTATAGCCCTTTTTTATACCCTTTCAAAAGCCTGTTTTTTTTCTGGGAAACATTATATACATAGTTCTACTGTTTTGGTGAGTTAATTTTTTTAATTTTTTTTCAATTATGAACAGCGTACCAAAGAAGTGCTTGAAAAAAATATCAGTTTTTGGGAAAGTCATTGAAAAGTGCTTGAAATTTTCAGAAGCAAAAGAGTGGGAACCATGGTATTGTTTGTGAACTATATGTAACTTAGTGTAAGTTATTACTAAATAGCTAGTTAGTAAAGATTATTTTTAAATTGTATTATTGAATGATACTAGGGATCTAACTTAGTCAGACACAGGGAGTTAACCCTATTTTTGTTATGGTACTTTTGTAATCACTTTTAGACTTATAAGAGACCATGCATTTGTAGCATATCACTGCCATATATGTTCTTTTGAGAGATACGTTATATATATTTGTTTTTGCCTTTGGTACAAAGGGATAAAAATTCCAATTATGACCAACAATTTTTAAATTAATAATTTAGAGATGTTTAAAAAAGAATTCTCATATTTTTGTAATGTAGGACTTATCCTATATACACAGTATTCACTATAAACATATATTGATTTAAAATTGTTTTCTCTATTGTTTCTTTATGTGAATTAATTATGCTATAAACCTTTAATTTTTTCTTAATCATACCATAAAATTTCAGAACAGTTTCAAACAGATGTACTGTGTCTAGAGTTACGCTTAATGATAATAATGATGCAGAAATCACAAATTAAACTTATAAATATTCAATTATTTTGGATGTTTTGCAAAGTCAGATTTTGTATTTCTAATATGTAATAGATGAGTATAAGAATATGCCATATTATTTTGTATGTTTTTTTTTATTTGTTGTTAAATATTTTATATTTTTGAGAATGTAACTTTTGCCTATTTACTGCAGTCTTTATATGTTTGTTATGTAAAATTTATATTTTTATATAATATTAAAACTGAACCTGATTTCATTATTCTGAAAAGTTATTTTATATTGTCTCACTATCACTTGTTTTAAGAAATTAGAGATTAATTTGTTGGTTTGAAGACCTACAGCCAAGTATTACTTAAAGTAATAAGTATAAGTTTGCTACCCAAGAGTTAATCAACAGGGTCTATTACTTAAAGCCAATTTCAAATGGCTATAAATATTGGTCAAACCAAGCACAATTGAGCCATGAGTTTCTTGTATTAAGGTAAAGCTGTGCTCCCTTTCGTTTTAACGAGCACCCTAGGGTGAAAGTATGACTTATGCTCAAGTGGGTCCTTGTAATTTAAAGGCAGGGACCAAGCAGAAAACCCATAGACTTGGATATACATTCACTTAAAAACTTTGTTTTCAAAATTTCATAATTTTGAGCTTATTGTAAAATTTAGAGTTAAGAGAACAAATTCTTTATTGACTATGCATATAATTTTCTTATTTGTAATAAATATTATACATAACCTATAAAAAAATGCAAGTAGACCAATGAGTTTTTTAATTTTATTGATTAGGATATTTTGATTTTTGTATAAAGAATGTGATTAAAAACATATACAATTTGTAACATTTAAGATCATTCAATAATTTATCACAGAAAATACTCAGAACATTCCATATAATAAATACTGTAACAATTTCAGAAAAATATTTAATGACCTATTTCATTAGTTTTAAAAGATCCCCTAAACTGTCCAAATAGTAGTCAGGAACTTGTAGCTGGTCATCTTCATTTGCACTCTTTTCAAATTCGCGAACATCTTCTATGGAATTGATGCCAGTTAAAACCAATAGTGTTCTAATGCCATGTTTAGTTCCAAGCATTATATCTGTATTCAGTCTAAAAAGAAATGTTTATTTGAAAAAAAAATGTAGTAGGTAACAAAATTATAAAAATAATTATTATTACTATTATTTCAAAGAGGGCACTTGCTTTTTATAGCATTCTCCACTAGCAAGCTGCAGATAATTGTTAGCCATTTTATTATGGGAGTAGCATACAATAACTAACTTTATTTCCTAAGACAACAAAAACAAAGTGGGCACTTGTAGAGCAGGAACCAATTAGAACACCCCCAGGTTGGTTTGCTATCTGCAGATGTATTTTGGAAACTTAGAGGACATTATGACCACAAACTTATTTTATGAACCCCAGCTGCCATTAACAAGTTCAGGACAGGAGCTGTTACACGCGAACTGTGTGTACTGGCCGGGGAATTTTCTCTGGCTAAGCCTAATATACAATTTCAGAAAGTATGTAAAGTAATAATGGTTAAAATTTACACTTTACTTAAAAATCAAAACATTTTTAAACATGTGCTTAAAGATATCATGATTTCAATAACAAAAAAGTTTAATTTAAAATACTTGTTATTTAACAATAAAAATATAAATATATTGTATTTTACTATAACTAAATGTACCTAAATGTAGGTACAAAATATGAAAAGACATTAAAAATATTTACAATTAACATTATAAAATACTTGAAGAATATTGTAATAATTAATATTTCAAATTCATATACGTGGTCTTTTAGCCATGGTTACAGAAATTATTCTAAAAGTAAAACCTATCCTAGAATATATCCCATAAAATCCCATCCTAAAATAGAATCGAAACTATAAGCAACCACTTCAAAATGAGTTAAAAGGCTCTTTACGACGTATTACCCTTTTAACCCGCCAGCATGTGTTTATGTATATATTCATGAAAATCCAATAAATCACAGACACTTGATGGACCCCATTCTGACCTCACAGAGAGAAATACTAATGTACAAGAGCAATCTTTTGAAAAGAACATGGATTAGTAACACCATCTGATAGTAAATATTTCGTTCCAAAACCACGACGCAACTGTGTGGTGTTAGTCCCTGATCAACATCTAGTGCAAACACATATTTGCGGCATTCATCTCAAACGGGTTAATGAACACAGAGAATCTTTGGCATACTTCAGTATCGAACTCTCATTCCTCTGGTACGGAGATTGCCAAATTAATGTGTCAGGTAAAAACTCATGTAAAATGCAGACATAATGAAAGTAAAGCACAAATAGACAAAATGCATAAACAGCTGTGTGACGACTTCAATGTTCTTGAGTGAAGAGGTAGCGTGAAGAAGGATCACAGTCACGATAAAATTGAAAATCACTTTTATTTCTTGAATAAATACAGCTATATACAAAGGGATTCAAATCTCTCAAAACAAGTCGAAATGCAAAGGATTGTCGCCTGTATAACATCACCACAGCGATCACAGTCGATTTGGTTTTTGGAGTGCTATGGTCTACTTTTTGCAACACAAGGGCTAATAAGAACGGGACCTACTGCTTAAAGACGTGTACTACCTGTAACCAGCCACCCACCCAAAGTCGGGTGTAGGGTGGTGAGATTTGCTGGTTTGGTCTGGCCGTCCGGCAACAACTGCTTAAAGCCGATTCTAAACGTCTACAAACATCCATGCTATAGTGGGATTCGAACCCATGAACTCTAGTTCTGAAGGCCAGCCCCTAACTATTTGCCCATTGTTTGGTGTGATCACAGTCGAAAGAAAAGAGATTAAATAATCTCACACAAGTGAGGACTCTTTTCCAGGGTGCAATGCAAACCCAATTTATCCCCTGTTCAGTATCAGAGACTGCTGCTCCCTATATGAGCAAACTTTACGAATCTCCCAAACTTAATCATTAGAAAGTTGGTTCTGGTCAAAAGATGCGAAAGCCTCCACAAGGTCAAAGCACTTACGTAAAAGAAAATGTTGAAAAATTCTAGGCTTTTTATACCTCGGGGTCAGTTTCGGTTCCAGTTACCTGGGAACTCCAGCTAAGGTTACAGCTAGTTTTTTCTTTTTAGCTGAATTCTCAGGAGGCTTCAAGTTCTTGACAAAGGGGGGGGGGATCTTCACAGCTCTTTTATTGCTTTGTGTGAGCAACATTCTCAATACAATATCATTTAGTGGCTTGTAAAAGCAGAGTGAACAGCGAATCAAAAGCCCATGTGTGCCTAAAACCAAGGAGAGATGCACTTAAACTAATCTACACATAAGACAAATGGTGGCCACTAAGAGCATTTACAAAACAAGGAATGAAATAAAGGGAGCAAATTTAACATTTTTTAAGCATTTTTATTTAATTTTTTAATGAAAAACATTGTATAAATTATTTCCAAACCTTAGAAACCTTTGGAGTGCTTTTAATATCCTTAACTAATGAAAGAGAATTTTTAGGATAATCGAAAGTTTCCTAGAATTCAAAATCAAGATGTAGAGACAGAAGAAAAATTGAAAATTTGATTGCAATCCTAAGAATGCTGAGCTATCGTAGAGCATTCCAGATCCTGCTTTTTAACATAACTCTCCCACTCTAAGTAAAATGTAAGAGCTTGTTTTGTCTGACTACTATAGGAAATAACTCACTGGAAAGATACTTGTTAGGTATACCAGCTATTTCTGAATTCAACAGGGTACTTCAGGTTCTAAAAAGAAATTTTATTAATAGAAAAGAAAACGACTGAAATAAAACCAAAAGGTTAGATTTCAGAGTAGTTTTTGAATCTCGAATCATTATGTCATCATCAAGAATATTTAATTGGGTATAAAGATATAATTTTAGAGAATTTAATTTTGTTATTAGTGTCATCATAAAAATGCAAGGTGCATCAAGAAAGTAAGTTACCCGATGTTTTCCCCTTTAAAGTAAACATAATTAGCCGTGTCAATTGCACATGCATAACAGATCTATGATGTATTAATCATACGCCAGCTGGAAAAGTCTCGATTCGTGCCAGTAGCGGGGTAGCAGTGGTCTGAAATGGAAACCCTAACTCCTTCTCCCACCACTTGCAAGTCTTGGTCGGTGATCTTGAATGCACAAAGCATTGCACCAATTGAAATTCATCGTCAACACTGTCAGGTCTATGAGCCGAAACTGACACCCGAACATAAAATTCAACTCTCATGAGCAGCACTGACATTTCTGCTATGGTATCACGATGACGGTGAAGAGTTCCTTGACAGGATCGTCACTGGCAATGAGACTTGGATTTCCCACTTTAACCCAGAAACCAAGCAGCAGTCAATGCATTGACATCATAGTGGATCATCAGTCAGGACAAAATTTAAACAGATGTAGGTACAGTAAGGGATGTTCACGGTGTTCAGGGACAGGAAGGCTGTTTCCATTCACAGGCGGCAGAGTTTTAACCCTTTCGCGCCTACTGTCACAAATACGTGCCAGCAAGAAACGCACTCACTTCCCGGCCGACACACTGGCGTGCCAGAGCGTTTTCTCTTTCACCCCCGACCGTCACATATGTGTGCCAGTGTTGTGGAACATTTTAAAAACTATAAGCTTTGACACAAGATGGCATTGTATGTCCATATGGATTTAGATACATGTAGATTTGACCTTGTACTCAATAGGAGAGTAGTATGATACACATACAAGTGGTTTTTGATTATATAAACATGAGGGAAAAGGAATGTTTCTGATTGACATGTTTTATGACGGCTCTTTAAATTCCCACATGGTGTTTGTTTATGTAAGCAGGAGAGTTTTATTTTTGCTAAAGTGTTGTGTATTTCAGTATGCAATCTAGTTTTTAGTACAGAAATAAGTCTAACAGACTTGATTTTTTTCTCTCATTTTAATGTTAGATTTTCGAAGTGTCGAAAGTGTTTAACTGAGCTTAAAATAGCTGAAATGACGCGAAATATTTCAGATTTTGATTCTGAAACTGATTAGGATATTAGTAATAGTGACACTATAATATATTCTGATTGTTCTTTATGTTCATAATGGATCTAGTGATTCTAATAATGAGGACATTTCTGATAAAGAAATTGACGATATTTCGTTTTTTCACATTCCAAAAAAATCCTCCAAAATGGCAAATGAGTTACTACGTGTGCAAGGACTGTAACGTAGGATTGTTTGTAGATCTCTGTTTTTTAAATTTTTCATACAAAAAAAGTTTAAATAATATAGTATTCAGTTTTGCAATGTTAAAAGTCATTAAATACTAAGTAAAAAATGAAAATAAAGTAAAGTGTAAAATATATATTTAAATAAGAAATAGCTTAAGTAAATAAAGTATCTATAAACATATATAAATCCCATTCTGTTTAAATACTTTACGCAGCATTATTAAATAATGTGTTGCTACTTCGTTAATTTCATGAATTTAGGTTTAATAGAAGAAAACCCTAAGGCCCAGGATACTCACTTGCGAAAGTGACTGCCGGCGTCAGAGAAAAGCGCGCGTTTGTGCTTCCCGTCGCAAAATGTTGTAGACAAAAGTTCATCCCACAAAATGACAAATGTCTCAATTCTGGTGGTGGCTATGTTGAAAAATAGCTGAAACATTGCAGCACTTGTTGCCAATAAATATGTCCGTGAAAGCACAAGTTCTTCTTTCTTTTAAATAGGGAAACTTGCTTTCTGGATGCACCTTGTAACTCAAAGCATACAAAATTTAAAATTTACCTGTCTCCAATCATAATGCATCTAGTAAAGTCAATATTCGGATGCACTTGTTTAATACAGTCCAACATATAACGTTCTGGTTTTCCCAAACAAAAAGATTTTCTTCCAGTTACGACTTCTATAGCAGAAACAAATGTCCCTGCACCTAAAATAATAATACACTTCTATTAATAATTTTCACAAACTCCAAATGTTTTGGCATAACTCATTTACTTACATAAATGTTTTAATAATTGTTAACACCTTTAGAAATAAAACTGATGAAATAAAACTATGGTAGAATCTTGACTGCTTAGCTAGACTTTCATCAATTGAGGACCTATAATTAAGTGTTTTCCCATTTTTACTAATAATTAATAAGCTAAATTCAATCAATGTAAGGTAATACACTGATTAAACTAAGACTATTACCTTTATTATTAAATGAAAAAATGAACAGTGCATTAAAACTAAAATTTGAGCTATATTACTATAAAATGAACTTACAATTAAGTGAGCATCTAGGTTTGGTTTGGTTTGGAGAACTATGGTCTACCTTTTGCAACACGAGAGCTAATGAGCCGGGACCTACTGCTTACAGTCGATTCTGAACAGCTACAAACATCCATGCCAGTGGATAAAATTTTAAACTGATTTCTCCTGACTTTCATTAATGTGGCAGTTAAATATTTTAAAAAACATTAACTATTTTAAAAACATTTTCAAACTTTTAAAAGCACTTATTTAACAGAAACAATTTTTATATCCTTAAGAAAATTAAACTTTATATTAATAAACTAATAATCAAATAGAGTCAAACCTGCCTATCTCGAATCTCTTGGGAGTAAAAAAAAAAAAAAAAAAATCGAGATACGCAGGTTTTAAGAAAATAGACTAAGAAAATTTCTTTACACAATACAAAAGATTGAAAATTTGAAGTACTTTCAGTTTTATTTACATATTTTACAGAAATTAATCCATTAGGAGTTTTTGATGCAAAACCTTTTCAGACTGGACAGTTTTTTGTAGTTTTGACACAGTGGCGAAACAAATTTATTACCTATTTCAGGTTCTACTTAAACTACGTTAATGAAACTTTATAGAATAGTGTAATACGGTGTATAGAGCTATTTTACCAAGTATAAAGACGATTGCTCCAGTAGTTCGCTTAATATCGTTCGTTTCTCAAAATTGATTTTTAGCATGTAAACAGCGATTAAACTATAATGACCAAATATCCAATTCCGAAGATATTTCAGGTTCTACTTAAACTACGTTAATGAAACTTTATAGAATAGTGTAATACGGTGTATAGAGCTATTTTACCAAGTATAAAGACGATTGCTTTATACTTGGAATACCCAAACAAATTGATGAATATTCCTTGGGATTCAAGAAAAATTCTTAATGTTTCAATGGCTTTTTCTGTTTTTTTTTGGGGGGGGGAGGGGGGCGTAACAACTCCTTCTACATCGATGCTGTCTTCTTTGTCATGACCTCTTCATCCTCTGAAGTTCCACGAACGTTTTCTAAAATTTTGGAATCAGTTAATAATGTTCCGCTTGTTACCACTGATTCATCTACTTTTATAAAATCTTTAAATGAAGTGTCAGTATTCAGTTTCTCTCTGATAATCATCCATTCCTTCGGGTTTTCATCAGTTTCCTTGGCCGGTTGCTCTTCGGTTTCTTTCTATTCCCACTCCTCAACCCCCATTCCTTATTACTCCAGAGCAGATAATCCATGTTTAGGACAATTCCTACTTAGTCCCTAACCAAATAAACCCTTGAGAAAGAAAACTTCAAGTATATTTCCGGGAAATTGAAACTTGTGCGGTTGTCAATGCAATAAGGCTCTAAACCGGAATGTTGTGTTTCTTACGAAAATTCGAGATAGACAGGTTTGGGAAAAAATATAATTTGAGATAGGTTTGGAAAATACGTTAAATTTTTATTGAAAATGTAGGGCAATTGAAAAAATTTGATATAGACAGGTTTTTGAGATAAGCAGGTTTCGAGATAGACAGGTTTGACTATATATTTATTGCAAATATGCCAATCCCAAAAAATCAAAAATCCAACAACTTAATCTATCAACCAATATAACAACTTTATACCATACTAATAAAAAAATTTGTATAAAAGAAAGCCAAATTATATGCTATACAATTTTTATATATGGTTGATTTGTATTTATATATTGGCCTTAGAAGATGTGGAAAAGTTTTCTGCACATTTTCAAAGAACAAATTGATGAAATTTTAAGTATTTAAACCAAATTCAGGAATTTGATGAAAGAATGTAGAAATTATGGACATTTCAGCACACTCATTTTTCCAGGTCTTTTAGGACAAATAAAACTCAAGTGTTCTTAAATTTATAGTTTAAAATAAACATTTATTTTTAAAATTTTGATGGCCACTGCAATGTTTGCTGCATTCTAGGGCCACTATGTACATCATTCTGCTAAACTTGAAGTAAATCTCCTATAATGATAAAAGGAAGAACTAGAAAAGTGAGCATAAGGCACTGTGATGATTTTAATATTTTCAAGTGAAAAGGTGGTGTGAAGAACGATCACAGTCACGGTAAAATTGGAAATCACTTTATTTCTTGAGTAAATATGGCTATATACAAGAAGATTCTAATCTCTCAAAACAAGTCGAAATGCAAAGGATTGTTGCCTGCATAACACCACCATGACGATCACAGTCGAAAGAAAAGAGATTAAATAATCTCACACAAGTGAGGACGCTTTTCTAGGGTGCAATGCAAACCCAATTTATCCCCCGTTCAGTATCAGAGACTCTGCTGCTCCCTAATAAGCAAACTTTACGAATCTCCCGAACTTAATCACTAGATAGCTGGCTCTGGTCAAAAGATGCGAAAGCCTCCACGAGGTCAAAAGCACCTACGTAAAAGAAAATGTCGAAAAATTCTAGGGTTTTAATACCTTGGGGTCAGTTTCGGTTCCAGTTACCTGGGAACTCTAGCTAAGGTTACAGCTAGTTTTTTTTAGCTGAATTCTCAGGAGGCTTCAAGTTCTTGACAAAGGGGGGGGTCTTCAAAGCTCTTTTATTGCTTTGTGTGAGGAACATTCTCAATACATTATCATTTAGTGGCTTGTAAAAGCAGAGTGAACAGCGAATCAAAAGCCCATGTGTGCCTAAAACCAAGGAGAGATGCACTCAAACCAATCTACACATAAGACAAATGGTGGCCACTAAGAGCATTTACAAAACAAGGAATGAAATAAAGGGAACAAAGGGAAAAGATTAAATAATTTAGCACAACTGGGGAGGTTTTTCCAGGGTGCAATGCAAACCCAATTTATCCCCCGTTTGGTAACAGAGATTCTGCCGCTCCCTATATGAACGGACTTTATGAATCTCCCGAACTTGATCACTAGAAAGCTGACTCCAGTCAAAAGATGTGAAAGCCTCCACGAGGTCAAAGCACCTACGTAAAAAAATGTCGAAAAGCCCCAAGTCTAAAAAAATTCTAGGCTTTTTATACCTGAGGGTCAGTTACGATCCCGCCAACTATTTTTTGGTCAGTTAAGATCCCAGTTACTTAAGAACTCCAGCTAAGGTTATAGTTTTTTTTTTTTTAAAGCTGAATCCTCATTCGTTGGTTGTCTTGATTGCGGCTTTTCTAGGCAATCCTCCAAGGGTCATTACCAGCAACCAATCAGGGCATAACACCTATTGAACTGAAACTGTCACCATCCCAGACACTCTGTCGCTGCACTATTATAGCCAGTCAGAACAGGAGGCTTCAAATCCGCTGACTTCGGTCGTTAGTTCTGGACAAAGGGGGGTCTTCACAGCACCATAAAAGAATGCTATCAATAGGGTCCTAGACAATCATAACCCTTTTGTGCCTACTGTCACAAATACTTGCCAACAAGAAACGTACTCACTTCTCGGCTGACACATTGGCGTGCAAGCAGACCAATGAGATTCTTACAACTATCCCGACTGGACGATAAGAAGAAAGAGGGGACAAGGTTGAAATAAATAAATATGAAAAATCTAAAATTTGAGAAGTTGTTCGGAAGTCCCAAAAGAAGGTGTTCAATAGTTGAGATGAAGAGAGGAGTCCAACAGAAGAGGTTTAGAAGTCGAGACTAGGAGAGAGTCCGAAAGAAAGTGTTCGATAGTCTAGACTAGAAGAGAAGTCTGACGGAACGAGTTTGAGAGTCCAGCCAAGTCTGATAGGAAGAGTTCCTGCATCAAATAGCACGGCCACACCCCAAACACTCAGGAGGATGTCCCTGACCAGACCAACAAAAGATCCATAGATACCCATCAACTAGCAGTGTTCTGGGCACACCATTTTCACTCCCCAAGGGTACCCCCTTTTACATACATTTTGAAATTGAGATTAGGTCCTCTCTCTATTTACAAAATTACTTAAGTATTAAAAAATTGTCAGAACTAATTTAGAAGATGTTGACAAAGCTTATTTTATAAAAATTAGTATCAGTTTTACATAGATGTATATATATATGTGTGTGTAGATGTATATATCAGTATGTACATAGATGTATATATATTATAATAAATTTACTTTTTTATATTAAGCTAGTTTCAGATGCTGTTAATTTAGCTTTTAGTTTATCTTCATATTTATGTCTGTAGTTTCTCAGAACCTGTGGTTAAATTTAGTACAAAAATACTTTTACACAACGCAATCAAAATAAAATCACCACTATACATTTGATCACAGGTTAATAATCAAATATAAACGAGGACTACACAACATTATGCAAGAATAAAGAATATTTTAAATGTAAAAAATTAATGCACATACCAGGAATAATTAAGTTTCCCTCAGCAGGGAATTGTTCATCTCTATTTGTGGCAATAAATAGTGTTTCAGGATCCTTTAAATAACTTGCAGCTTTAGTAAGCTTAGGATAACTTACATAATGGTCAAAGCCAACAACTACTGCACCTACCTATGGCATATAAACAAACAGAATATCAACAGGGTATCTGCCAAAATAAAATTTTTCAAATCCATGACTTTTCATGATTTAGCAGATCATTTTCCATGACTTTAAAAAGCTTTCGTTACAGTATATATGAATAAAACTTCTGATGTACATACAAATAAAATATAAGCTTTTAGAGAAATTACAGAAGTTTTATCATAAAAAAACTATAAACTTACTTTATAAGTGTTATTAAACTCACATACATAAAAATAAATTGTTGCATCTACATACCTAAGTTTAATCATATAGCAATTTTTCAATCAAAATGTTTCCAATTTGAATTCATGGTAATTTGGTATTATCCAGGTGACTATGAATAATCGACAAATATAACCCTATAACATTTATATACCTTTGTCTATAACCTTTTGTCCCTAGAGATAAACTTATATTTTGTGCAAAAATCTTAACTAATTTTTATTAAAAAATAATTATTATTATATTTATAAAACTTTAATGTACAATTTAAGAAAAAACCCACAATAATATACATTTACCCACCCATTAATCTTTCTTGCTTTGAGTTTCTTTGGTGAACATATTTTACTTGGTAATATGGTCAATAGGATAATACATACATACCAAATTCCGTAACTTCAGCCAAATGACAAGTAAAAATAGAATTAAACAATTCAATTTTTTTTAATTTGTAGTTTAGTGGATCCATGACTTTTACTCATTTTACTTGTAAAATCAAGACTTTCCATGATAAAATTAATCCATTGTCTAAATCCATGATTTTCTATGACTTTCCAGGTGAGCGAAAACCATGTATCAAAACAGATCTGTAACAAACATCACAAAATTCTGATCACACAATAAACATTAGTGATATATTTGATTTGGTTTGGAGTGCTATGGTCTATTTCTTGCACACAAGGGCTAATGAGATCGGGCCCTACAGTTTAAAGCCGATTCTGAATGGCTACGAACATCCATGCCATAGTGGAATTCAAACCCAAGAACTCCGGTATCAAAGGCTAGCACCCTAACCAATCTACCACATTAGGGATATAACAAGTTAATTGTAATTTAGATATCCTATCAAAAAACTGCCAAAGAAAAAAAAAAATATACACAATTAGTTTAGTTTAATTTTAAATATTAACAAAAAACTTGTTTAAAACCTAATATTTTTACAAAATTTCTTTTTTAATTGGTATATTATTCTTTATGTGATAAGGTAAGGGTAGATCTCTTTTCTACTAATGACACAAAATACCTTTTAAACCTTGAAAATATTCATTCTCAAGGTTCCACATTAGTGATATAACAAAAAGTTAATTGTAACTTAGATATCCCATCAAAAAAAACTGCCAAAGCAAAAAGAAAAAATTATATACAATTAGTTTAGTTTAATTTTAAATATTAAAAAATAAACTTGTTTAAAACCTAATATTTTTGCAAAATTTCTTTTTTAATTGGTATATTATTTTTTTATGTGATAAGGTAACGGTAGATCTCTTTTTTACTAATGACAAAAAAATACCTTTTAAACCTTGAGAATATTCATTCGCAAAGTTCTACATTAGTGATATAACAAAAAAGTTAATTGTAATTTAGATATCCTATCAAAAAACTGCCAAAGAAAAAAAAAAATATACACAATTAGTTTAGTTTAATTTTAAATATTAACAAAAAACTTGTTTAAAACCTAATATTTTTACAAAATTTCTTTTTTAATTGGTATATTATTCTTTATGTGATAAGGTAAGGGTAGATCTCTTTTCTACTAATGACACAAAATACCTTTTAAACCTTGAAAATATTCATTCTCAAGGTTCCACATTAGTGATATAACAAAAAGTTAATTGTAACTTAGATATCCCATCAAAAAAAACTGCCAAAGCAAAAAGAAAAAATTATATACAATTAGTTTAGTTTAATTTTAAATATTAAAAAATAAACTTGTTTAAAACCTAATATTTTTGCAAAATTTCTTTTTTAATTGGTATATTATTCTTTATGTGATAAGGTAAGGGTAGATCTCTTTTTTACTAATGACAAAAATACATTTTAAACCTTGAGAATATTTACTGGAAAACATATTTAAAATGTTGGATATGAGCATACAAATAGAATTATTAAATACAGTTTTGGTAATTTTTTCTTCTTCTTCAGCAGCACTACAACCTACTGGAGATTAAGGCTTTCTTGGTCAGCTTTCTCCATTTAGCACAGTTTGACGCGATGTTTCTCCATCTATTAATTCCCAGTACTCTCAAAACAATCTATCCATCTTATTGGTGGTCTTCCTTGTTTGCATTTACCCTCAAACTTTGAAAACATCAATTTTTTAACAGGCTCTTGGTCCACTTTTCGAAAAATGTGTCCCAACCATCTGATTCTGTAGGACTTAATGACTCTTAGGATGTTAGGCTGTCTAAATTTTATGTAAATTTCATGATTGTATAAACTTCTCCAGACGTTTTCCTTCACTGCTCCAAAGGTAATTTTTTAGAATTATTATATTTTAAGGTTATGAGAAAGGTAAAAAATAAAGTTCATGTGTACCATATTAGTAAAATTTTCCACTAATGCTTCTAGTCATTCAGTTGAATGGCTATTGTTGGAGCTATTTTTGCGAGTGATGGTCATCTATAATAATTTCTCCTTATACCAGGTTTTCATTAATTATAAGTCATATGTCTGAAATATCTATTGCAAAAAGGTTTATAAGAGGAACAAGAGAATATATTGGCACATACACACTGATGCATGAATTAAAAACCTAGCATTAATATTTTATTGGACCTTCTTCTGCACAGATAATAATCTGTATTTATGAAAATATCAATATTACAAGCTTCCAGAATGCATATGTCCAGAGTATATCACACATTGCCTACACAGACATTAAAATCCTATAAATTGGATGGAAGAGGAAATTGGTGTTTGATGCACCTTTCCAGCATGTCCAAACATTTTCTATTGGATTAAGATCCAGGCTTTATGTGACCAGGGAAGCTACTTGAAGTTTAATGTTCAGTGAACTATTCTCAAACAATTCTGGCACAATATATAGTTGCCTTATTGTCCAAAAAGTGTTTATTACTTGTGGAGTAAAAATGTAACATTGCAAAATGGACTTAACAATAAGTCCAGGTATATGCCAATAAGTCCAAGTATTACATAACTGTGTGTTTACATTCAACAAACACCAGGGCACCTTTTTCAAGCAGAACTTTCTCCTCACCATGATACTCCTATCAGGTCATTATAAAGTGTAAATAAGGAAAAATGCATTACTGCCCTCGAAGTATTTATTACTTGCGAAGTAAAAATGTAACATTGTATAATGGACTTAATCCATCTTCTAAGTCCAAGTATTACATAGATGTGTGTTTACATTCAAATAACACCAGGGCACCTTTTTCAAGCAGAACATTCTCCTCACCAAGATACTCCTATCAGATACTTGTAAAATGTAAACAAAAGAAAATGGTTCATGGATTTGTGAGATCTCACCAAAATTAACACTACCTTTCAGTGCAAAACAAGATAAAAAGTGATTCCTCTGACCATATAACCTCTTTCTTCTTTTGTCTTTCCAGACACCCATACAAACAAATTCTGGCAACTCAGACAGGAAATACCAGGATATGCCTTCAAGGAAATGAGAGGTTTCCTCACATGTATCTGACTATATGATCCTGTCATCTGCAATTATCTGCATGTTTTCAACTGAGATCGGATGGGATGAACCTTGGTTAAAGATTTCTGTCAGTTGAAGTATAATAGCGTCTCTTTTCTATTGTATAATCCATCCACAGTGTTTGTTGATTGTATTTACATTCGTACTGTAAAACTGCAATTCTCTGCATGTTTTGAACTGAGATTGGATGGGATTAACCTTGGTTGAAGGTTTCTGTCAGTTGAAGTATAGTAGTCTCTCTTTTCTGCTGTATAATCCATCCACAGTCTTTGTTAATTGCATTTACATTCATACTGTAATACTGCAATTCGCTGGATGTTTTAAACTGAGATCAGATGGGATTAACCTTGGTTGAAGGTTTCTGTCAGTTGAAGTATAATAGAGTCTCTTTTTTATTGTATAATCCATCCAGTCTTTGTTGATTGTATTTATATTCATACTGCAATACTGCAATTCTCTGCATGTTTTGAACTGAGATCAGATGGGATTAACTCTGGTTGAAGGTTTCTGTCAGTTGAAGTATAATAGAGTTTCTTTTCTGCTGTATAATCCATCCACAGTCTTTGTTGATTGTATTTACATTCATACTGCAATTCTCTGCTTTGAACTGAGATTGGATGGGATGAACCTTGGTTGAAGGTTTGTGTCAGTTGAAGTATAATAGAGTCCCTTTTCTGCAGTATAATCCAACAACAGTCTTGGTTGATTATATTCATACCACAGTTAAGTCTTTTGGACAATGTCTACAGGTTCTGCTTTGAAATGACTGCTTTAATAACGAAGTCAATTCTGCTGACTTCATATTCATGGCTTCTGCTAAATAGCCTCTAACAATAAGTCCTTTTGCAAATGGTGAAAGATCCATTAGTTTTTTAATTCTACTGTGTTTATCTTGAAATCCAGCTACATATTTTATTTATATTAGCATTCTGATGACATTTCATCTACATCATAAACAGGTTTTCATATGTATTCCTCTAGCGAGTATTTGTAGAAACTCTGGAAAGGTTCCAATTTATTAGTCAATGTGTGTAGATATGTCATTTTATGACTTTATCAACAGAGCAAAACATATGAACTAAGAGCAATATTGAATTCGAGTGCTCTTTCCAAAAATCAGCCATTCAACAAAAGTTTTCCAGTCAACTATATAGTAGTTAATTTGTTTTTGAATTTAATTTTATGACTGTCATGTTATAATGTCATTTGATGACTTTATTAACATAGCAAAACTTATCAACTAAGAGTAATATTGAATTCGAGTGCTCTTTCCAAAAATCAGCCATTCAACAAAAGTTTTCCAGTCAACTATATAGTAGTCAATTTGTTTTCGAATTTTATTTTATGACTGTCATGTTATAATGTCATTTGATGACTTTATTAGCATAGCAAAACTTATCAACTAAGAGCAATATTGAATTCGAGTGCTCTTTCCAAAAATCAGCCATTCACCAAAAGTTTTCCAGTCAACTATATAGTAGTCAATTTGTTTTAAAATGTCATTTTATGACTGTAATGTTATAATGTCATTTTATGACTTTATTAACAAAACAAAACTTATCAACTAAGAGTAATATTGAATTTGAGTGCTCTTTCCAAAAATCAGCCATTCAACAAAAGTTTTCCAGTCAACTATACAGTAGTCGATGAGTTTTAAAATCCTCGTGAATACCTCATAGTATGTTTCTTAACTTATCTAGATGCTATACAGGTCGTTACATTAATATGTCTGTGTATGTTCTTACATAAGTATATAAATATCTAGGGATATTTTAGTTACAAGTAAGAATTAACTGTCTACAGTTAAGTCATTAAAAAAGCATTAAACAACTAGATGTGTGAAAACTAACAGTGTAAGTTTGAAGTGCTTTAGTTCTTACATATGTTTACTTAACTCTGCACAAACATTTAAAAAATTATAGAAGACCAAGATATTTACCTCTGGATCTAACCTAAGCTCACTTAACCACTGGATCCAGTTTTCTGGTATAGGATCCGGCTAGAGGGAAAAAAATAATACAAGTTAGGTAAATGGTAATCTGTATACATACATATAAATAAAATTTTTAAATTTTGAAAGTAGTCAATTTTGAAACAAACTCAGTTTACTTTATACTGTTTGGAGGAGCCTTCTCCATTAACATTATTTTAAAATAAAACTAAAAGAAAACACAATTCTAGAAGATAATATAAAACACTAAAAATTTAATCTAGTACAGTCAGTACCGGTTATATGGTCACCCGCTTATAAGGTCACCCAGCTTATATGATCAGTTTTCTAAAGTCCTAACTTAATAGGGAACATATGTTAAAGAGCACCCTTTATACAGTCATTTTCTTTTTCTTGTAACTGGTTATATGGTCAGTTTCATGTTTTCCACGCATTTTTTTTTTTTAAGAAGTCAATGCGAAACTGCAGAGGACCGGAATTCAAGCCTTTATTTTTCTCTCTTTTATTCCCTATCCCCCTTTCTTGTTTGTGTAGATTCACCAACAGAGTTTTTCACCTATCTCAGTTCTCGTCCTCCACTGATAACAAATGGACATCTGTCTGTTTATTGGTTGAAGTTATCTCTCTCATACATGACCTCAGGTGTAATTTTACAAATTCCGAAACAGCAGATGATCATTTAAAAGCTATTAGGGACTTAGAAAAAGTTGTGTTAAGAACCAACAAAAGAAAGCAAACATATATCTGATTATTTTTAGGTTGTTTGGGGTTTATTGGCAAGTCAGGATATGCTGCGCCAAATTACAACAAATTCTGATTATTTTTAAATACATTGAATATGAATGTACGTATGTTTGCTGTACTTTGATTAGAAAGGTAAGCTAATTGTTGGGAAATCTCAACTTACCCGCTTATTCTTACAGTTCCGCGATGTTTGAAACAGTTAAACGGCAGTTAACGGGATACGTTCAAGCGATCAAGTTTTATGTGCATGTTTTAGGGGGCATGGCAAAGTTTGCTGCGAATGTTATGCTGAACCTGAGTGGCATCAGGTGTTTGCAGATTTGCAGATGTACTTTTATTAGATTATAAGCGGGTAGCCGAGGAGGCTGCTCGCAGTTGACTATGAGCCGCACTTGGCCACGGCAGTTGTTCGCAACAGTTGTCAATCGCTGTTCGGCAGTCTGCCATGTAGGCATTCACACAGTGCGAGTTTTGAAATTACGAAGTGCAAACTAACTAACTTACTAACTTTTTGTAAATAGAATTTTTTTTCTTTAAGATTGCAAGTAGCAATAAAGTAGTTTGTTGTCTTTTATAAAGATGCATTTGTCTTATTATTTTTAGCCATTCTAGTTAAATGGACACTCTGCCGAAAAGGGGAATTTTTTTTATTTTCAATATCACCCCCAATAAAACTAATCCCCCCCAAAAAAATATTGCATATTTTTAATGCAGTTTTTATTTCTCAAATCAATTTTTAAAATGTTCTTAAAAGTATAATTATTTGATGAGTACTGCATTCTGATAGGTGAATATAATCCTGTCACAATTCAATAGGGTTGTATTGTTCTGCATATATGGTCACCCCACTTATGGTCTGATTTTTCTGGACCGCTGAGCTGACCATATAAGCGATACAGACTGTACTTCAAAAATTCTATAACATAGATATCTGTATGTTTGACATGGCAAATAAATAAATATAAAAATTTCAAATCAAAATTCAAGGTCAAGGTAATTGGGTTTAACGGAGTACCTAGCGAAGTACAAAGTCATCACTTTAACCTCGGAATGTGAGACAGATCAAAATATCAATTTAGGCCTCTAGGCAAAAAGTAAACAAAACAAAAATTTAATACACTCCAGCTCACAAGGAAGTGAGGAGGTGACAATGTTCTCATAAAAAATTATGAGTAAACAAAGCTTTGTCTAAATAGGGGATAATTAGACTGTAACCTTGACAATGACCATTCGGTATGGTTAGCAGCAATGCATAGTATTCAATACAACGTGAAGCTCAGAAAAAATAAAAAAAATTACACAAAAAAGTTACAGGGACTATAACAAAAGCAACTTGGTACAGCAAATAATAAAAAATAATCAAAAAGTGACAACACTAACAAAGAGATATATTTTTGTATTTTGCAATAATTATAAAATTTTTATTTAGCATTTTCTGTTAGCATAAATGCCAATTTTTATATTAATTGACGTTTCTACTTAATTTAAAAAAAAAAAATTTCTTTTGAATATTTCAATCCAGAGCGGTTTTTAAATTTCCCGCCATTAATATTTTTTATCTTCGACGTGCGATCCGATGAAGAAGGAAGTGCCGTATTCAAATACTTGCTCGGTAATCACGATTCGCCCAGCGAGCGGCACACGTGGACGAATCAGCGTTCAGTCTTCCACCCGGCGGGAAGTATAAGTACGCCAGGGTGAAGTTCATCGGAGCAGAAGCGAGGAAACGGTGACCTACTGGGGAAAACGGCAACATCTTTGGCGGCGAGGTACCTGATCCGGTAGATGGTGAACGAAGGCAGTGTTTTAGTTTGAGGCTCATCATCCTAAAGCTATCAATGGTTTTTTTTTCAATAGCCGCCAGTACTTCCTGATCAACGTATATGAGCCGACTGAGGGTGTTTATCTTATGGCCATCCTACTTTTGAAGGAATTTGTGGAAGTGGCAATTTTTGAGAAAGTTTGACTCAAGATGCAAGTTGTTTTGGATTTTTGCTTGTTTTGAAAAGGGTAACTTCCGGCGATTTCCTCTTTTTTTTGATAGGGACCTTATGTCCCAATTTAATTTTTTTTAGTCCTAGTCCAGTTCATAATATCTTGTTTTTTTTGTTGTAGTACATATATAAGTTATTCTGTATTTGTTATTTCTTTAAATGTTTTTTTTTTCGAATAAATTGTTATTATTTTTATAAACTGCTTCTTTTCTGACCAACTCGAATTCCACTGTGAAAAACCTCTGCATAGAATACTTCTAACTGGGTGTTGGGGGGTATCATTTTTTCAATTTTTATAAACATAAAATGAGACAGAACACTATGCAAAGTACAAAATAATCGAGAGCAAAGTAGCGAAATGATAGGAAACCCAAAATATTGGAAAAAATAAAATTAAGAAAAAAAAAGTAGCCAAAAAGTACAGAAAACGGTACATCACTAATAAAATAATAAAATACAGAAATATTAGGCATAAAAACCTAAAAAACTTAATTTTAAGAGAAACCTGAAGTTGATGTCATCGCCAAATCAAAATTATACTTGCACAGTATTGCAAGTAATTTAAATATACTTAGTGTATTTCAGAAATGATTAATATTAATAAGTGTATTTTATAATAGCTGAACTTTAGCTCTCTCAACATATAAGGAAGTGTATATATGTTAATTATATATATTTGTATGTTTGTTCTTTATATACAAAACCCCTCCAAGTCGCCCACAGATCATGACTGTAAACATTTTAAAACGTGGAAGCTTCTTGACATCCAAGGTTCAGACTCTTTCCCCAGAGAAAAAATTAAGCACTTTTTAAGCATCTTAATTTTCATTGTACTATAACTGACCTACAGCTAAAGCTTGAAAATTGAAGCTTTTCATGAGATTTATGATTTGTAAAATGACATTAAATAATATATCGATCAATTTAATAATTTTATTAAACACAATTGTTAATATCTCATACTTTATGTTAAGACATCTTTCTTGCCTAACATAAATTTTAGAACAGTAATAGTCCTTATTGATCAAATGCCCCCCCCTCCCTAAAAAAATCTGAAATATTTGTAAAGTTAAGAAAGTACTATCTGGGGTGGAAGATCAGCAAGTTTCACATTATAGCAACAGTATTTTTACAGCAACATAGATGTAAAATAAGACAATAAAAAGTACTTCTGTATTATAAACAGGTAAATATATTCACACACACACACACACACAGGGAGACAGAAAAGAAGATGCAGTATCTGCACTAAAAAAGTTTTAATTATGGCATACTCAAAACAAGATTCAGGAAATTATCAATGCTATTTTAAAAATGTAACTGAAGAACTATTTCCATTCATAATAGAAGATGAGAACCAAAAAATATAGGGAGGAGGAAAAATAAGAGACTATGTCTAATTTTGAAATTCATTTTTCTTTTCTTCTATACATTTTTTTAATTGGTCTAACTCTTTTCTTATCTTTAGCTTTGTTGAATCGAGTGACGATTAATTATCAAGGGAAAGAAAAATTCAGCAACCAATATTTGGGGAAAAATAAGCACTTTTTGACCACTCGGAAAAAATTATAAATTTTAAGTCTACAAAAAGAAAATTAAGCACTTTTTAAGGACTTATTAGGGACCTTAAAAATGGATCTACAAAATAAGCACTTTTTAAGGATTTTAAGCACTCGGCTGAACCATGGACATCATTCCCAGTTTCTTTTGAACCATCCCTACTCATCAATAATAACCTTGCACAAATAAATGACGATCAATCCACATGCGATAGTAACTGACTTTATTCTTAAATATCATCACTGAATTAAAAAAACACATTAAGTTAAACATAAAAAAACAGGCAGCTTCGATAAGCATCGTACATATAGAGAAATGAGATACAGCTCACTAATCGTCGAGAAAAAAAATAACACCACCACGCATAATGAGCGACTTGCCTTTATATATATTCAGCTACTTGTGAAATACATATCACAAAACAAATTAGCATGCCGTGAGGGTTTCTTCACAGAGTAAAAAAAAAACAATTAGAAAGTGCTGGTTAAGTTGAAAAAACTAAACTGAAGGTTACATTAACAAAAAATGTTAATCAGTGTGTGGTGGAAATAAATAGACAATATAAAGTTAACAATGACAAGGCAAGCCATTCAACTCCTGAACAGTTTGGCCAGAACCATCCAAGTGATCAAAAGCCTACACTCCTCAGTGATGATCAGGCAAACTCAAAACAAGTAATGCACAAACTGACAAATACTAAAAATTGTGTCACAAACAATAACTGTCTTGCGTTGTGCAAATGAGGTGTTTGGAAGATCACTACACAATACTTACTAACAATTTCTTGTACTTTACTGTTATTTTATCTGTATCATTAGCCTTTATATGAAATGGTAAATTTCCATGTAGCTGTACAGACATAAAAACAAATTTTTCTTCAGCAATGCCTTATAACCTTATATGGATTTCTTGAAAATATTTACTTTTATAATTTTTTTAATCATATAAGATAGGGCTGTCCGACTGCAAAGAGCTCACAGGCCACAATTCTGGTCACTGATCACCTGGTGGGCCGCAGTTTGAAAAAGTTGAACAATAACCTCTTACCTCTTATACAATAACAATTAATAGTTGAATTACTAATTACAAAACAATGGAACAGAAGGATTATAAAACAATTTGCTTCATTTTAATGGGAAAACTGAGGCCGATCAGCCATCTTTACTGTCGATGTAGACATTCCCGTCCTTGTAAATTACAAGGGTGGGAATATCAACATCGATATTTGTTGTTGCCAGTAGAAGAAGGTCTAACAATGAACTGTCAGAGAGAGAGAGCTCCTGTGACGGTTCTTGATAAACTTCATCTCCGAAAAAGCACTTTTGTATAATATGTGATCCCAAACATAGAAGTTATTTTCAGCCCTAAATCACGCAGATTTAGAAACAACTTGAAGAACTTGGGCCCCCTTTCGGTTCTTGTTTGAAAGAATGGGTACACCTGGAGATCACAGAGCTCTATTATTGTAGGTTGGCCGGTTGTTCTTCAATGCTTGCTGTGACTGGGTTATTAAACAGAGCCATGTCATTCTTGATGCTCTCAAAATCTGAAAATTTCGTGTTGAATTCATCAGTAATAAGTCTGCAACTCCGGGCAAAATTCAGAAAAATCCAGCAGTTACTCACACTCCGCCAAACAACTGCAGCTGGCGAAGTGAGATAAGTTATTTTGTCCCAAAGTTTCAGGGAAAATTTTCAGCTTATTTTTCTAAACCCATGATACTATAAGATTTCGAAAAAAGAAATATGCTGAATAAGAAGTTGGCGGGCCACACAATAAGAGTCGGAGGGCTGCATACGGCCCGCGGGCCACCAGTTAGATAGCCCTGATATAAGATATACAGCCTACATTATGAGCAGAATATACATTTAAAAAAATTTACAATTACAGAATGTACAAACTATTATTTTTCAGCATCTGAGGTTAACATTTAAGTGGAATGATTTACCATTGTCAATCGATACTCACCCCAACTGGAAGATGTTGAATTCCTGCATTTTCAAGTTCTTGAGTTATTCCTGTACTACCAAGAACATAGACTTTTTTCTGGAAATTTTTTGATTTCAAGTATGCAGCGACACAAAATGAAGTAGATATTATATTTTCCTTAAAAAATCAAAATAATTCAAAATCACATAGAATCTTCGAGGAAGCATATGTTTACACTGATTCTAATAACCCAAATTTTTAATGAAAATTATAATTCCAAAGATATTTACATCATTTATACCCATATAAGAAATCAATTAATTTTTAACAGATAATGAATTCTATGCAAAATAATCTGAAGTAAATTAAAAGTAATCTTGAGTACAGATATATGATTCAAAAGCAAATGTATTATTACTGGTTAAATAGGTTAGAAATGAATAGATTATATTTCTTATATTATTTTATAAACTAGCACTTACACATACACAAAAAATCTATAACACTTTAATGACATGTTACTTGGTCTTTCGTAAGGTATCTGTCTATGTTCGGAGAACACTTTTCTTTAAACGTAGAAACTAGTTCATGTTTTTACAGTTATAGATTTATTTTTTATATTATCATAGAGAATTGCACTTAAAAAATTTATTCCTGGAGAAGTTTTTATAAAATTTCTAATAAATGAAGAAAATTTAGTAAAAAAAATTGGGTTTTTCAAAAAAGCTATTTTTTTAATAAATTCAATTATTTCAGTATTTATTGATACAACATATTTCTTATACACTGAACTAGTGAATCACCTAAAATCTTTGCTCAATTTACATTTGTTAAAAAATTTTGGTCCTTCAAAATCATACACATTGAATTTTTAACAAATTTTCATTACCTTTAAAACTAAATATGAGTGCAACATCATTAAAGATTATCCAAATTTAAAGCTTTTAGGTAATTCACTAGTAAATACTATCACTCATAATAATTTTCAACAAAATATTTTAAGAACTTTTTGAGAAATCACATTTCAAGTTTCAACACTTTATTAAAAACACCGTTCTGAGAAAAACGCAATTGAAGTTTATGAAAGCAACTTTAACTATTAAAAAATTAAAATACATGTTTAAAATTCCCCACACTTTCTTGCTTCAAAACTTTCTAATTGCCAAGTTGCTAATTATTAAAAATACTAGAAAAATGTTTAAACTAATCTTCATGAAAATTAAAAAAGTTTTGTCCAAAAAAATGCTCTTTAAAAGACTTGAAATTCACAACTTCCAGTTCCGAAGTCGCTGCTTCCATTTTGTTTTGACAGCTGTCATTGATGTTTAAATAGCTGTAATTTTTCTTTAAAATGCCGTAGAGACAAAACAATAACAGATTTATAAACCTAAATGTTTAAATTTTACAATAGAGAAATAAAAAAATTATGATTTTTGGCAAAAAATGACATTTTTAACATAGACGGATATCTTAAAGTAACTATGTAAAGATGCATCAGAAAAGCTAAAATAATTTTTATAAAAATTTAAAATTAAAACGATATATTTGAGTGAAACATCAAATAAATTCAGAAATGATCAATAGAAATATTTAATGAAATATTTCTCATGTGAGAAGGATTTTAAAAGATGTTAAGTAAAAATTATGAAATATTTCTCATGTCATAATAAAATGCCAACTTTTAAATGTCGCCAATTTTTGTAAAATGTTATAAATTAGAAAATAATTACAGTATATAATAAATTAAACATAATTTATAAGTATCGAATGTCTAATTATTTATTATTTGATAATTTGACAATTTATTATAATTATACTTTTTAAGGAATCTATTAAAACTATAAAAGTTTATGCTAATTTTTAAGAAAATATTTCAAGAAAAAAATTAAGTTTGGATATAAATATTTTTTTTAATATTTTTTAAGCAATTTTATGTGGTTTAAATTATGTTCATACTGATCTCATAAGAAAGATATCCTAGGCCAGGGATGGACAAACTCCAGCCTGTGGATAGAATTTTAAGTTGCCAGTCCGAGGCAAATTAAAAGAAATATATATTTATACATTATATATCCATCTCCTTTTCGACTTTGCTTAAATATTGTATCCCAAATTTATTATCTCACGCCCAGAAGACCAGCAGTTTATTTGCTTCATAAATGTGAAAAAGTGTTTTTAACTTTGAACCTTAGAAAGATTAATTTCAGAAGAAGACTGACAGACGAGCATTTAGCATCGATCCTTAAAATCAGTACATCTCCCTTCGAACCTCACTATAAGGGATTTTTAAAAATGAAATTGCAATTTCATTCATCTCATTAACGTATTTAAACCGTTTGGTACTTGTATATTGTTCTTAAAATTTTAGAAAAATTTATCTTGGCTCGACAAATTTATTTTCTTTCAATGTTTGGCCCGCGTTCAAAAAAGTTTGTACATCCCTGTCCTAAGCTGTTCTTGCTATGAGATAATAATACTAAGATTCCAAATAAATTTTATTCTAGTTATATGATATTAATGCAAAAAATCAGTTTTTTTTTTCAAATATATGCAATTAAATCCTTTTAAAAGAACTCAGGTTAGTTTAATCTCCTGCTTAGTTGAACAAACAAGCTAAAATCTTAGTTATAACAAAATTAAATTGAAAATTATTACCAATTTGGATGGAAGACCAAGATTATCACATTTTTTGGTATATTCATTCCGACCCTTTGTGCTGTTATTTGTAACATAAATAATTTCTTTGCCCTATATAAAGTTCAAAGCCATTTTAATATACAAATACATTAATAGAAAATATATCAAATTTAAAAATAAAGTTGTAAGAAAATGGAAGTTTAATTTTACTTTAATAAGGTTCTCAGATTTTAATATAATAAAAATTTACTGATATATTATGAGAGAGAGATATTATCTTTATTAGTTACACAAATATGTAAATTATTTGCCCTAGATAAAGTTTAAAGCCATTTTAATATACAAATATATTAAAAGAAAATATATCAAATTTAAAAATAAAGTTGTAAGAAAATGGAAGTTTAATTTTACTTTAATAAGGTTCTCAGATTTTAATATAATAAACATTTACTGATATATGCGAGAGAGATATTATCTTTATTAGTTACACAAATATGTAAATTATTTGCCCTAGATAAAGTTTAAAGCCATTTTAATATACAAATATATTAAAAGAAAATATATCAAATTTAAAAATAAAGTTGTTAGAAAATGGAAGTTTAATTTTACTTTAATAAGGTTCTCAGATTTTAATATAATAAACATTTACTGATATATTATGAGAGAGAGATATTATCTTTATTAGTTATACAAATATGGAAATTATTTGGCCTGGATAAAGTTTAAAGCTATTTTAATATACAAATATATTAAAAGAAAATACATCAAATTTTAAAATAAAGTTGTAAGAAAATGGAAGTTTAATTTTACTTTAATTAAGTTCTCAGATTTTAATATAATAAACATTTACTGATATATTATGAGAAAGAGATATTATCTTTATTAGTTACCCAAATATGAAAATTATCTGCCCTAGATAAAGTTTAAAGCCATTTTAATATACAAATACATTTATAGAAAATATATCAAATTTAAAAATAAAGTTGTAAGAAAATGGAAGTTTAATATTACTTTAATAAAGTTCTCAGATCTTAATATAATAAAAATTTACTGATATATTATGAGAGAGAGAGAGATATTATCTTTATTAGTTACACAAATATGTAAAATATTTGCTCTAGATAAAGTTTAAAGCCATTTTAATATACAAATACATTAAAAGAAAATATATCAAATTTGAAAATAAAGTTGTAAGAAAATGGAAGTTTAATTTTACTTTAATAAAGTTCTTAGATCTTAATATAATAAACATTTACTGATATATTATGAGAGAGAGAGATATTATCTTTATTAGTTACACAAATATGTAAATTATTTGCCCTAGATACAGTTTAAAGCCATTTTAATATACAAATATATTAAAAGAAAATATATCAAGTTTAAAAATAAAGTTGTAAGAAACTGGAAGTTTAATTTTACTTTAATAAAGTTCTTAGATCTTAATATAATAAAAATTTACTGATATATTATGAGAGAGAGATATTATCTTTATTAGTTACACAAATATGTAAATTATTTGACCTAGATAAAGTTTAAAGCCATTTTAATATACAAATATACTAAAAAATATATCAAATTTAAAAATAAAGTTGTAAGAAAATGGAAGTTTAATTTTACTTTAATAAGGTTCTCAGATTTTAATATAATAAACATTTACTGCTATATGCGAGAAAGATATTATCTTTATTAGTTACACAAATATGTAAATTATTTGCCCTAGATAAAGTTTAAAGCCATTTTAATATACAAATATATTAAAAGAAAATATATCAAATTTAAAAATAAAGTTGTAAGAAAATGGAAGTTTAATTTTACTTTAATAAGGTTCTCAGATTTTAATATAATAAACATTTACTGATATATTATGAGAGAGAGAGATATTATCTTTATTAGTTACACAAATATGTAAATTATTTGCTCTAGATAAAGTTTAAAGCCATTTTAATATACAAATACATTAATAGAAAATATATCAAATTTAAAAATAAAGTTGTAAGAAAATGGAAGTTTAATTTTACTTTAATAAGGTTCTCAGATTTTAATATAATAAAAATTTACTGATATATTATGAGAGAGAGATATTATCTTTATTAGTTACACAAATATGTAAATTATTTGCCCTATATAAAGTTTAAAGCCATTTTAATATACAAATATATTAAAAGAAAATATATCAAATTTAAAAATAAAGTTGTAAGGAAATGGAAGTTTAATTTTACTTTAATAAAGTTCTCAGATTTTAATATAATAAAAATTTACTGATATATGAGAGAGAGATATTTTCTTAATTAGTTACACAAATATGTAAATTATTTTCCCTAAATAAAGTTTAAAGCCATTTTAATACACAAATATATTAAAAGAAAATATATCAAATTTAAAAATAAAGTTGTAAGAAAATGGAAGTTTAATTTTACTTTAATAAAGTTCTCAGATTTTAATATAATAAACATTTACTGATATATTCTGAGAGAGAGATATTATCTTTATTAGTTATACAAATATGTAAAATAAGATGAACTTGCCATTTTTCAATGCTTGAATAGTTTCAAAAATGGAATAATATTTTAAACATAAAAAAGAAGAGTTTATAAAATTTTAAAGATAATTTAGAAAATATATAATGAGACAAACAAAAAGTCATAAATACATAAAACTATACAATAATATTTTAATCAATAGTTATACATTGGAATACTTTTTATCATTTAATATTTCGATAATAAACGATATGCAAAATTAGATAAGCTTATATACGTCTTTAATTACATACTAAATTTCAAAACAAAATAAAAAACACATTATATTTATGTAAGTATATATCCTTTAAAACATAAGAATTGTAAACATAATTTAAAAAATGATCAATTGACGACTGTCTATAATTTTTTAGAAGAAGCTCATTGATAAATTGTTCATAATCATAATCAACCTGTCATAACGATTTAAAATTTCGATCTTTTGTTTTAATGTTAAATCATTTCGCTTTCTGGATTCCATATCGACAAGCTGCATGTAAGTGAGGGAGGAGTAAAATGTGAATAAGCTCCTTCTCAATTCTGATAATAATGTGTTGCCTTCTGCTTATCGGACAACCATCGACCACCAGCAGAGTATGCATATTTCTGAAAAATTCCAGGAACTTGTAAATTCCCACTCCTTTGTTCATTCCCAATTTCCCTAAGTTGAAGAGGAGAATTCTCGGAAATTCAAACAGCGAAGGGAAGAAATAGAATGGGTTCCTTTTGAATATATTATGAACATTCAGTTCCCAGTTAGAATGAGGGGTAAATTCCAAGTTCCAGGGGCCCTGCTGCCATGTTTTTGGCACTATTCTTGTATAAGTGATCGCCAAATTGTCGCCAAGTGATGTTTACAATTTGTGTATTAAGTTTATACCTGATTTCAAAGCATATTTTGAACATTTAAAGTGTTGGAAATTTTGTTAAGATGAATACAAATTTAAATTTCAGTTTTTAATGTATTTAAAGGCGCTTTTGTACTGTTTATTAAACTAAACAGTGTAGAATTTTTGCAATAAATGCAAATTAAGCAAAATATAAGCATTAGTTGGTTATATTTAGGCAATTATGCTTATAAAATATTTAGTTATATTTATAAAATATGGTTGCTATTTAATGAAATTATTTTAAAACTATCAAAAGATTAAAAAGTTATAAAGTACAGTACAAATTAATTTTAGAAATTATTAGCTTAAAATGGAAATATAAGAACAGAGTAAATGTTTTAAATAAATAATAAATTTTTAGCTTAAAATTCTGAAGATAGTAAGGGAGTGAAATAATTTTTCTTATCTAAGTGAGGTAAAGCTCCCCTTGATCTTCCGTAACAATAACGGTAGAGGGTCGTAATAAAATTACTTTTATTACTTAGCGTATCACTTTTAACAATGTAGTACACTATAAAATAATATAGTTTAAAAATATTTCTTCATTTTGTATTAAATTAAGACACAATTTTGAATAAAGTTCAAAAAGCAGTAAATAAAAAAATATAAATGTGAATTATAACATCACTTGTTACTCTTCGAAAATTAATCATAAAATATAAAAAAAAAATAAAAGGCTAACCTAATTTAAGTATCCTGAGTTGTTGGTGGATATACACGTTTGATCTGATTTAAAAAATCCTGAAAAGCATCTTACAGATTTTCTTTCATTTTCCTCCACATAAATTCACAAAGGTACAAATCAAATTGATTTTCACACTTGCGAACTGTGCGGAGGAATCTCTTAATTGAGTTCCACAAGCCCTCAATTGTATTGGTGTGAGCTCCAGTATTAAACTTAAAAAACGAAAAAAATACCACAAGAGCTCAGGCAAAATGGACAAACCTCCAGAGCACAGCCAAAATGGACAAAGACTTGAAATGGACGCTAGAAAATCCAAATAATTCAGTGATCTTGGAGTATTGTTAGTTACAGGAACCAATAAGGTTCAGATGTTCAAATCACGTGCCATTTCCCCCAATACCCTAAAATAAAGGTGCCGACTGACACCTCCACCTTTTTTAGGGGGTAGCGGAAGAGTCCGAAAAGAAAAGCAAGGTTTGCCAGAAAATAGGGTTCTAGAATTTGGCGATATCTCCCATGCTTGGTGTCCCCACCGAACTGGGTTCCAGGGGCCCCCCCAAACTGGGAAACAGCCAAATGAGGTTCGAAGACTGATCCCATTAACTGATGTAACGATCACATAAAGCGATAACTTTAACATACAAATGAATAGAGAAAATTGAGACCAAGTGCTTTCGATAACAATAAGCGATTGATAACATTAACCGCGATCACATTAAGCAGAATCCACTGTATTATCAGTCCAAAATAAGTTCAGTAAAACAATTATGCAAATTTTGACAAAACTGTGATACAGGAAAAAATACTTTCATCATATTCAAAATTAGAGCTAGTACAGACTGAATAACAAATAAAACCTAAAATACTGGAAAATATGGTTAAAATACTCAATTTTCCTAAATGAAAAAAAAAATTGCATGGAATATAGTAACAAAATGTCAGCTAACAATGGTTTAAAAACTATTTATATTTTGTTTCATTGCAAACTAAATATATATAGGTGAAACTGGGGTAAAATGGTCCGCTTTTGTGAATTTTGAATATTTACTCTCAAACTAATGATTTTTTTAATCTGAAAATATATATACATATTACCTATATATTAGGCTTTATGTTACACTCAGTCAAAACCAATTATTATAATTACTTTTTTTATTATAATTTTTTTAATAGCAAATGACAAAGTGGACCATTTTAGCCCGACCCCGGGGTAAAATGGACCACAAAAAAATTTCTAAAGATAACTTAAATGTAGTACATTATTTAATAGTACAAAACATAAAATGTATTATATTTATTTTCTATAGCTTCAATCTGTACATATAAAGCATAATATTAGTGAATATTGAAGTTAAAGAAAAATACACCAAAAGATTTATGTGTTACTGAAAGTCTGCTATTTTCTTGAAAAGCAGTAGGGTGTGGGAGACTCATCACAATATCTTGAACATTTTCGAGCAATTCATCAACATTGTCAAGGAAAATGAACATATTTTGATTAGGTTTTTGCCTTATAAATTTCACAAGAACTTAATCTTCATCATTTTTTCCTGCTATTAAACCAACAAAATGAACCACTGACTTTTTTGACAAAAATTTAACCAAAACATACTTGCCAACTTTTAATTCATTATCAAAGTTAGCATCATGCTGTACATATTTTCTGAATCACTCGAACTTTCTGATCCATATAAATTTTCTTTATTTGCTTTAAAATACAGTTTTATCATTTTTCTGCATAGTTAAGACTAATATTTTTTCTAAATTCTTCCTAGCTTTAACTTAAGCAGCATTTTTATGTTTTAATTTTTTCATTTCCTTCTTTATGACATCTCTTTCATTTGTTTGTTGTCTTGCACATGCTAGCTTTTGCCAAGGGGCGTAATTCAAAAGGTGATATTTTTTTCAACTGATGATTTTCACTTTGTACTGATTGTGATGTATTTAGTTATTGATCATCTATGCTTATGCTTGATTGTTGATCACCTGTGTTTGGTTGACGATCAGCTGTACTTGGTAATTCAAAATCTGGTGACAGTTGATCAGTCACATATGATGAGAGATATTGGATATCCTCAAAGATGTTTTCATTGAATGGCCATATATCTGTTACTCTAAATCCTGATTGCATGATTTTTAAAGTATCACACATAAAATCAACTTAGAAAAGCATATGGGATACAGAAATAAAAAAAAAAAAAAAAAAAACCGCAACCTGGAAAATGGACCATGGTCTATTTTACCCCAGGTTCTGGTGGTCCATTTTACCCCATGTATAATTCTGGTAAAAAGTGTCCGAAAAAAAGAACAAATCTTATATTAAATTGCTTTAGCTACATTAAATATAATAATACATTATCTTAGCTCTTTATTGTAAGAAGTTAAATCCTCCAAATCACAATTCTTAAATGAAGAGAAGAAGATATGTTATGATGAAAATATTTACTTCTGACTATCACAAATCAACTTTCTAGAATAAAATGACTAAATTGTCAGCTAAACACACAATTACGCAATCATTTTCAAGGCTGCAGTGCTGTCATCTATGTATCAAAATATTAAACATTAAAAATAATAAATAAAATAAACAATAGGGGGTGGTCCATTTTACCCGGGTCTCCCCTATATATAAGCATATTAATGTCAGAATACCGTTTTGATTTCAATGAATTACACAACATTTAGCAGGTTTAGGGGGAGGGTCACCTTCAAGAAGCACTTAGTATTCGAAAGTTAGACTAAACTGAAGGCTTTAAATACGTAAACATAGTAGTTCTTTACTACCGTCTTACAGAACAATAAACATTATTTACAAATCGTAAATTACTGTTAAACTTCATTATAAATTCATTATATTAAAAGTTATATTACTCAATAAAACTGTAGAGCAATAAGAATAAAAGCTGCACCATAAATACGCCAACCAAAAAGAAACAAATATTTTTGCCTTACAATGAAACATGAATTTGTACATTGACATTTAAAAAACCAGGAAATATTACCATCGCAATCAGTCAATACATAATCAAAGGAATCTAAAAATCCAGAGGCTATGGCAGCTTCATCTAGTTTAACACAAGTTCTAGCAGGCATGATTTTTAAATGAATTATAAAAAAAAATAAAACCGAAAAAAAGTAATCTTAAACAGCAAGACGTCAAAAGCAGAGCGACCGCAAGAGCCGGAACCGGAAAGTAAACAGAAGTTATTGAATGTTTGTTGCCAAAATTTAAAATCCTTAAATAATACAGGAAGTGCGTTACAACATATCACTGATATTGTAATTTATCTAAACTTTTAAGTAAAGTCTTCAAACTTAAAAGAATATTTTTCAAGTAAAAATTAAAACAAATGTTTAGTTAAGGGATAAATGACTTTTATTAGCCCCTTCTCTACTTTAAATCAGGCAAGTTTAATTTTCATATACAATTTAAATTTTCTGCTTAGGGAATATTTCAGATTGTTTCAACAGTTTAAAGTGGAAAAAAGTCATAAAAATTAGCGAAATATAAATACTTTTCTTTCATTTTGATATTTTTGTTATTTCCACTACAAAACACTTCATAAGGCGGTTCAATATGAAGTGTTACAACATCTTACAGTTCGCTGGTATCAATATATTGATTCCAGCTGGTATCAATATATTGATTGAATATATAACTGATTCTATAGAATCAGTTCACTGGTTCGAATTCCATTGCTGTCAAAAGAGTCCTTAGCTATTCGAAATCAACTGTAAGGTCTATTCTATAGCTAGTGTCGAATGTCAATAAAATGACCCAGGAGCAATGCGGTGAGAAGAATATTCGTCACAACTAGCTACTCTCATGTCAAGGTCTTGGCTAACTGGATATTGTGCAGGGATAGTAACACATTACTACTTGAAAAAAAAAGTGTAAAAAGACAGGTTTTAGACAAAAATTCTGACTATCCGCCGAACTGCGATTAAGGAGGAAAATACTCCCAACTAATGTAAAAAACATACGTATATTCCTCACATATTATCATCCCTTTTGTTGAGTCCTGAAATGAATTTTCTATACATACCGAAAAACAGGGTCAAACAGTGAAAGATGTAAAACAGTTACCTGGAAAAGTAATGGTTCAGCTCAGACTCTGTATGAAAATAGACAAACACAAATGTTTCGCATCAAGGCCCACTTTTATTTTATTTTTATTTATTTTTTTTTTGGGGGGGGTATACTACAATCATAGTATCTAATTCCATGTTTTTAAAAATTTTTGACTTTTCGAAAATTTGCATTTTGTTCAAAAGTTTTTAAAACAAACTTCATTTCACTCCTTTTGCTTTCAATGCCTCCCTCTCTCCAGCCTGTATCAATACTCCCCAACATGTGACATTGTTTTGTTGGTATCATGCTGACCACTGACATCTAGTATTCCTTGGTAGAAAATGAACAAATATAGAATACTGTTTTTGTTTTGCTATGCACATTTACTAGTGGTTTTTAATTTAAGAAGATTTAGGAATTTTTTTTTAATAAAGTAGAAAGTTAAGGTATACTACGGGCACGAGTAACATTTTCCCCCGCTGAGTACTCATAGTAATTTAGAAGCAAGGACCAAACACAGGCTTGGCCTGCCATCTCCAGATATATTATTTGAACTTAAAGGACAATGGGATTATATAGCAATTTTATGTGGCATCAAGAAAGATAATCGGAAACATTAATAATGTCTAGAACAAAAGCAAATACATGCTTAGAGAGCAGATTTTTTAGTATTCATATTCTTGGCAATTGAAGCAGATTACTATCTTTGCTAGACTTACAATTCTTACCATGATGACTGATCAAGCGTTAAAGAGAAATAGTGAATGTAAATAAAACGTTTTGGAAAAAGAGGTGCCAAAGAAGGGTTTCGTGAATAAATTTTTAATACAATTTTATTCTCGAATTTGAATCTTTCCTTTGTTGGCTTCACGACTGTACCATATAAAGCTTGAATTCTCTTCTAACTCTGAAGCGGGTGAAAAACACCCCTTATTTACATACGTACACACACACACGCACATGCATATATATATATATATATATATATATATATACATATACATACATATATATATATATATATATATATATATATATATACATATACATACATATATATATACACACACACACACACACAGACACACACACACACACACACACACGCACACACACACATATATATATATATATATATATATACACTGTCTACCAATAAGTATTTAGACACCTATGCAAATGACGATATGTGCGGTCCTGAGGTACGTCACGGCCTCCGCCGGTATACATCGTGTAGGAAACAGGATCGGCATTAGTCGCATGTAAGATGCCGCGTAGTTCGGAACTCTCTGAGTTCGAGAAAAGTATAATTATCAGGTATCAAAAATGTGGCCGATCCTTAAGGGACATATCTAGCTATCTGAAGTACTCAAAATCGATAGTGGCTTATGTGATTAAGATGTGGAATGTGAACGGCGTTTGTCGGAATATGCCCAGAGTCGACAGACCAATGAAACTGGGAGGTAGAGACCGACGAGTGCTGTCCAGAGGAATTCAGAAGAACCACACCCAATCGATGGCCCTCATCCGCGAGGAGTTTCAACAGGCCACCGGGAGTATCGTTTCAATGAATACCATCCGGAAGGAAGCACATCTGCTTGGTTTTCATGGTCGTGCTGCTGCCCATAAGCCTTTGATCACAAAGTCCAACCGAGCTGCTCGGTTAATGTGGTGGAAAGCACATCGAAATTGGACAGTAGATATGTGGAAACGGGTTCTTGGAGCGATGAATCAAGGTTTACCCTTTACCGTTAGGATGTCAGGGTCTGGGTCTAGCGTCTGCCTGGAGAACATCTCCTGCCAAAATACATTGTGTCAACAGTCAAATTCGGCGGAGGTGGAATTATGGTCTGGAGGTGTTTCTCCTGGTATGGACTGGGACCTTGGTCTCCATTCAGGGTAAGCTCAACGCTGATGCCTACTGCACTATTTTGGATCACAATGTGCTTTCTCCGTTGTGGCAGTTTTACGGGTTGGACCCCTGTTACTTTCAAGATGACAATGCCAGTTGTCATGCTTTGAGGTTAACCAAGGCTTGGTATGGGGCCAATGGAGTTCATCGAATTGACTGGCCTGGCCAGAGCCGAGACCTGAACCCTATCGAGAACCTCTTGGACGAGTTGGATCGCCGAATTAAGGGGTACACTACCTGTCCAAAATCGGTGAAGGAAGTTGTATGTCCACTCCAAGCCGAGTGGAAGACAATACCACTAGCTGTAATACAAAGACTTGTTGAAAGTATGCCCCGGAGGGTTCACGCTGTAATTAATTGCCTCTCGTGGAGGCTCTACCAACTATTGATTTTGAATAAAGTTAGTTTTTCTTTTCTATCACAGGTGTCCAAATACTTATTGGTAGACAGTGTAATATAAATATATATATATTTACACATACACATATAATATACATATAAATATTTATTCATACACACACATATATACTAAAAACCTAAAATAAACAATATATAACAATGCCATAACATAAACATTTTTTTTTCGAATTCTATTTCGTTATGAAGGAAAGAATCCCAATTCAAGATCGCAATCTCTTCAGTTTTCCTATCAATATTATATTTTATACTTTGGCATCACGGCTGCACCGCATCATGTATACATTTCTAACTCTGTCGTAGGTGAAAAACTCTCATTATATACGCACACACACATAAGTCAAAAGACTGTAGAACCTCGGTTATCCGAAATAATTGAGACCCAACCTACTTCGGATAATCGAGAATTCATCAATAATGATCTAGTTTAACATGCAGTATCGTCATTGGCGTTTTAACATTCAGCTGGACTCGGCTGTATGACCTTCCAAATTTCGAAATGGGGTGTGTTTTTGTTTAGAACATGGATGTTTGAAGAGTACATTCATACCGAGAATTATGCTTGCTAGAAGTAATTCTAAAAAAGGAAATTTCAAAATACAGGGTGTTTCATATTGAATGGGACAAAAAGAAAACATGATTGTGAAGGTTGTAACTAATATATTCAGAAAGTTCAAATGTACCTCAAAACTACATTTTTCCAAGTTTCTACAGGTGTCCAATATGTGCCCCTCCGGTGACACGACAAATGTGTACACGGTAATCAAGCTCCTGCCACACTCGTGATAGCATATCCCCTGTGATGGAGTTCAACACTGCAGTTATCCGCTGCTTCAGTTCCTCTAAGTCCTGAGGAAGTGGACGCACAGACACCTTGTCTTTAACGAAACCATAGAGAAAAAAATCGCAATGCGTTGGATCTGGTGATCTCGGCCAATGAAGACATGTCAAATCCTGTGGCCCAGCACGGCCAATCCAGCGATGGGGTAGATGTTCGTTCAGGAACTCACGTACTTTTTTATTCCAATGTGGGGGAGCACCATCTTGCTGCAAAATGAAATCAGGAACAGCAGTGGCGTGCGGTAGGTTTTCATGCAGGGTGTGCAGAGAACATGGATTTTCCAATAAATCTTTAGTTATTGAAACATCTGAGTTCTCCATTCTGAAACGGGTTATTTATTATGAATATAAATTTAAAGATTGCAATAATAAAATATTTACCTACGAGTAGTCGAGTTATAACTATAAAAACAGCTAAACTTATGATAACTATACTAGCACTGAAGAAAAATCATGTCTTTTGTTGTATAGTGTCATATCGACGTCGAAAAAGCAAAGCTTCGGGCTTCTACAAAAACCTTCAGTACACGTAGCACCACATGGCGCCCGCCGCTGCGGTGCCTCATCTGTATGCTCATTGGTGCCGACAAAACGAACGTCTATTCCACTTGCAAAGGATTCACTGCACGCTTGCACAATAGAGCGGACTGTTTCTTGTTCGATCAATGGATTAAATTATATTTATTAATTGTTTTTAACATTTGGAAATCATATATTCTGCGAAAAACATCTCGACAATTTTTAAAAACAAAACCAGGGTGAATAAAATTTGGACTGTTCTGTTAAAATTCGTCTCTTTAAAACAAAACAATATTGTTTTTCAGCTAATTATTTCAATAAATATAATACATCACCAAAATTAATTTACCATTTCACTTTATATTGATGAAATACTTCTTTTATATTTCCATGAAAACAAAATCTTACGATATATAAATTTAAACATTAACCGTCCGCAAAATCGCATGGCCATTTAATCAGTTAAAAAACCAAAAAAAAAAAAGTCCCCGCTCCAATACAACGCTTAATAAACCGTACCTTCGGACGATTCTGAATGCTAAGTGCAGGAAAAATAGCTGCACTTGCCTCAGTGCCATAGTATGCTATTCTTCTCCAGTAGCCCATACATATAAAGCGTGATTTTCAATTTAGTGCATAGTGCTTACACATCAGAACTTCCTATGTTCGTTTGCGTGCTACGTGGTGCAGCACCTAGTACCGCACGCACTGCGGGAATACAAGCAAGCAAATCAACATAATATTTGAATATATTATAAATAATATTTATTATATACCATATAAAGATAGGTAGACATAGGTGCAGAAATTTATTGTCCCTCATAATTTTACCAGGGTGTGCAGTGCACACCCTGCACATATGGACCGCACGCCACTGAGGAACAGCTTCCTCCAGCTGGTGAAGCAACCACTCAGAGAGCATAGCATGTCTTGGTAAATGTCCACATTAATCGATCCTGGAACTGCTTCACCCACCTGTTTATGTTATGACGATGCGGTGGTTCTTTACGAAATTTCGTGCGAAAATGTCTTTGCACAACAGTTACCGATGAAGTTTTGGCATATTCGAAAACGCAGTACGCTTTCTCCTGCATTGACGACATTTTGTTTAACAGCACCGCTAGTGACGAGTTCATCATTCGATAATTTTTTTTCCTGTTGCCAAATAAAACTTATATAATTGTAGTTGCTGAATAAATTAGTTTCGGCTGAATAAATCCATTACGGCAGTCACACTGCGATATTCTTTTTGTCCCATTCAATATGAAACACCCTGTATATATCTGCACTCGTAGTTTGGAAAGGACGGCTTGCATACAAAAGGAATGTGGGAAAAGAAAAGGAAACTTTAAAAATGCATGTTTGTAAAGAGAAAATTGTGGGTGGTAGTAGAAAGTGAAAAAAAATTGAAGAAGAAACCGATTTCGGTTAACTGAGAGTTACGGTTAATCGAGGTTTGGATAATCGAGGTTCTACTGTATTTGCATGTGTGCATTAAAACATATTGTCCATTTAAATCATCGAAAAAAATATTTTTCCTTTATACTTTATATGTAAAATCTATTTAAAGTTACAAAAGAAAAAAAGAAAACTTTAAAGATGTATGTTTGTAAAGAGAAAACTGTGGATGATAGTAGAAAGTGAAAAATAGTGAAGAAGAGACCGATTTCGGTTAACTGAGAATTACGGTTAATCGAGGTGTGGATAATCGAGGTTCTACTGTATTTGCATGTGTGCATTAAAACATATTTTCCATTTAATACATCGAAAAAGATGTTTTTCCTTTATACTTTATATGTAAAATCTATTTAAAGTTACAAAAGAAAAAAAGAAAACTTTAAAGATGCATGTTTGTAAAGAGAAAATTGTGGATGATAGTAGAAAGTGAAAAAAAGTGAAGAAGAAACCGATTTCGGTTAACTGAGAGTTACGGTTAATCGAGGTTTGGATAACCGAGGTTCTACTGTATTTGCATGTGTGCATTAAAATATATTGTCCATTTAAATCATCGAAAAAAATATTTTGCCTTTATACTTTATATGTAAAATCTATTTAAAGTTACAGAAGAAAAAAAGAAAACTTTAAAGATGCATGTTTGTAAAGAGAAAATTGTGGATGATAGTAGAAAGTGAAAAAAAATTGAAGAAGAAACCGACTTCGGTTAACTGAGAGTTACGGTTAATCGAGGTTTGGATAATCGAGGTTCTACTGTATTTGCATGTGTGCATTAAAACATATTGTCCGTTTAAAACATCGAAAAAAATATTTTTCCTTTATACTTTATATGTAAAATCTATTTAAAGTTACAAAAAAAAAAAGGAAAACTTTAAAGATGCATGTTTGTAAAGAGAAAATTGTGGATGATAGTAGAAAGTGAAAAAAAGTGAAGAAGAAACCGATTTCGGTTAACTGAGAGTTACGGTTAATCGAGGTTTGGATAACCGAGGTTCTACTGTATTTGCATGTGTGCATTAAAACATATTGTACGTTTAAAACATCGAGAAAAATATTTTTCCTTTATACTTTATATGTAAAATCTATTTAAAGTTACAAAAGAAAAAAAAAAGAAAACTTTAAAGATGTATGTTTGTAAAGAGAAAATTGGATTATAGTAGAAAGTGAAAAAAAGTGAAGAAGGAACCGATTTCGGTTAACTGAGAGTTACGGTTAATCGATGTTTGGATAATCGAGGTTCTACTGTATTTGCATGTGTGCATTAAAACATATTGTCCATTTAATACATCGAAAAAAATATTTTTCCTTTATACTTTATATGTAAAATCTATTTAAAGTTACAAAAGAAAAAAAGAAAACTTTAAAGATGCATGTTTGTAAAGAGAAAATTTTGGATGATAGTAGAAAGTGAAAAAAAAAGGGAAGAAGAAACCGATTTCGGTTAACTGAGAGTTACGGTTAATCGAGGTTTGGATAATCGAGGTTCTACTGTATTTGCATGTGTGCATTAAAACATATTGTCCGTTTAAAACATCGAAAAAAATATTTTTCCTTTATACTTTATATGTAAAATCTATTTAAAGTTACAAAAAAAAAAAGGAAAACTTTAAAGATGCATGTTTGTAAAGAGAAGAATGTGGATTATAGTAGAAAGTGAAAAAAAAGGGAAGAAGAAAACAGGTTTCTATTAACTGAGAGTTACGGTTAATCGTAATCGAGGTTCTACTGTATTTGCATGTGTGCATTAAAACATATTGTCCGTTTAAAACATCGAAAAAAATATTTTTCCTTTATACTTTATATGTAAAATCTATTTAAAGTTACACATGCAAATACTCCCTTAAAAAAAGCATTACATGTTTATTCTGGTAATATTCAAATCCTGTTCATTTACCTTAAAAAAAATAGATACCTTTTAGATTCCTCTCTTAAAAAACGATTATTACAATACTCTTATGGCAGGTCGTTTATAATTTGCTTAGTCTCCAATTACACGCTCATCACATACTTGCTCTGCGACTTCTTTCTTCGGCTTTAGACAGGACGTTCCCAATGGCTATGCAAAGGAAAAGATGGAGGGAGGTCACAACAACACGGGTTTGTAAATTAAAGTAAAGATAATTCAGTCAGCCAGCACAAATATATTTGTTTGAGACACATGGGTGACTCAAGCAATTAATCATGCGATATTTAAAGAAATATTCTGCTCGAGGTGTCTCGTTGTTTCTAAATCTTAATAAGACCAGCATAGAATTTAGCTATTTTCCTATAACCCTCTTGTTCTCGTGTTTATTCATATTTACATCCTGTAGGTGCAGAACTGATTGTAAAACTTCCGTATTATTCCTGGAGAATTTTGTTTGTACTTTACTTCCTCATCTGCAACAGAAAGGGACTAAAAATTACCGACAGAAAGGTTCAATGCTTGGAAAGTTATTAACTTTATGTCATGTCAAACTCCAAATTTTTTTCTTGAGGTCAGTAACGAATTTAGCCTTTTACTTTAGGTAAGATGTTCTTCCGTTTTCAAGATGCTGTCTAAAAGGCTTCAAAACTCTTCTCTTAGTACTAAAAGTAATGACAAATTATATAGTAGAAATACTTTACACCATTTTTCAATCTTTAGAAATTTTTAAATATCATATTTCTGAATTGTTTGAACATCAGAAATCATTTTATTTTGAATTAAATTATAGTAACTGAAAGCATAAAAACTAACAATCCGATTTTTGCTTACTTTATCTTGAAAAATTCATGCAATTTTTAAAACTCTTTATATGCTATTTTGTTGAAATCAATAGTATTGTATCTAGTGTACTATAAAATAATGAAAATTATATGAATAAAAGAGAGTATTATAATTTGAAACATGTAACCATATTACATTATTTGCAATATACATATCTCATAAATGTTGTACTACATAGAAAATTTATCTCTTACTATAAACGACAGATAGCATATTTACATTTAGCACTAGTAATACATGTATTTCTTTTAACAATTTTTTGTTATTTGCAAATATACATTCAGAATCGAGGATTTACACGAAAAATAAATATCGATACAATTATAACGAAAATCTAAATATTAAATTTCTACAATGATTTGGATCCAAATTTTTAGAAGAATATCAAATAAACATTAGATTTCACGTCTACATTATAAAACTATTTTTTTTAATTTGATGTTGTCTTTTCTTTTTATAAATTTACTATTATATTTACAAAATGTAGTATAAATATAAAAATGTAATAACTATGAAAAAATAAAATAATTTGTATCGTTAAGATATAAATAAATATAAAAAAAATAAAATCTTTCATTAACTGATTGTTTAATACCATTAATTTAATATAATGGATACTATTTCTAAAATGACGCGACATATTTTACTGGGAACAAATTGTTCGCAATACACCTAAAAGCAATTTATTATTGCTATATCTTTTTTAACTGTCAAATTTCTCTGTCCAAATCTTAAAATGATACTTTAGTGTTTTTGTTTAAAAATTTCTTGGTAGGGAAAAAAAACCCAAAAACATTCATGTACAGAGTACGCTGACTCCGACCCGAGAAACATTTTGAAAATTTATTTTGTAAAATTATCTAAGTCTTAAAGCCTTATGACACTTCAACCTGTATGCAATGAAAAAGAAACGAATTCAGTTTACGACTCAATTTTTTGATGAAGAATGTGCAGAATTTCTCGTGTTATACCAAAAAATTCTCAGCCTAATTATTTTGGTTAAGTTGACGAGTGATAAGGCCTTTAATCGGTTAAAAATCTTTCGATATTACACGAGAATTCTGTACATTCTTCACCGGAAAAAAATGGTTAACTTAATCTGTTGCTTTTTCAAAATGTACAAACTCAAGTGTTATAAGGCCTTAACAGATCATTTTACTGTTTGATGGTAATTTTCCTATGAAGACTTCAAAAATTTCTAAGAATTGAGGTTGAAGAACCCTGTATTACTCTAAGATCTCCCCTATGGAATTAAGATTTACGAGGTTAAGGGCCTGACACCAAAGTCATTTAACTGCTAACCGCGATAAATACATGGCGCCAACCTATGGTAGGATGCAGTCCTCTATTTAAACAGAGATTAATCGTGGTTAGCGTTAAACGACTTTGGTGAGACCGGCTCTTAGATTTCGCAGAACACCAGTTGAAAACTACTGCACTAGGGTAAAATGGGCTTTAGTCTAGTTATATTTTGTAAGTTTCAAAGCTTTTATTTCAGATGTCTTTTAGAGGCGTTATTTTTTAATACTGATCTTGATTGGTATTGAGTTTAAACCCTTCCACACCAGTTTCATGATTCGTACAAACTTCAAGAGTAAACAAGTAATAACTAGTTCAGAAATGGTCAACATAAATGTATTCTTTCATGCGTCAAATTAACGTGTGTTCGTATATAAGAAACGTCCTTAAACTTAGTGTTAAAAGGGATTCTAAAATACAAAACTATTGCAGTGTTTACTATAACACTTCATGTTTTTTAAATGGTTTTTATATTGAGAAAGTGGCTACAGAATAACCACTGAATAATTATATTGAATAATTCCGAAGAGGGAAGAGTTAATGGATTCAAAAAGTATATCCAGTTTTATGACAAACTCTTCGATAAACAAGAGTTGTCATAAAACAGGAGTTTAGATGACATTAATATATATATATATATATATATATATATATATATATATATATATATATATATATATATATATACTAATATAACATTTGAAAGTCTTCCAAGTAATTAAACACCAGACCGAGAAAAATGATTTTTAATTATCAAAATATTAGAATGCAGAAAATACCAATTTTTTATTAAAATCAAAGAATCGTTTGATAAAATTGAGACAGTTATAAAACCGATTTCCTAAACTGAGATATGAATAAATGACAAATAAATGTTTTTTATGTCAATTTCTGCCATTTTGAACACATGAAGTCTTGTCCTCTATGGTAAAGACAAACGATGACCCAACGGTTAGAGTGCTGATTTTCTGTACCGGAGTTTGTGGGTTCGAATCCCATGTGGGATGGATGGTCGTAGCTATTGGAATCGGCTTTAAGCAGTAGGTCCTGGTCTCCTTAGCCCTGGTGTAGAAAAATATTGGACCGCAGTGGTTCAAACTAAACCAAACCTCTGTGGTAAAAGTTTACAAGCTATTAAAAATCGTTTAAAGTACTGTAAACGCCTTGACTGTATATCTTCAGCTACTGTTTACATGAAAAGTATTAAAAGCATTTTTAATCTACAATTTTTAAAAAAAAAAGCATTTTGAAAGCATTTTTAATCTTCAATTAAGCATTAATCTACCCATTGAAATGGGTTCATATTCATATGATTGTTACGCAGGCCTCAGTTACTAATGCAATATTTTGATTAAGGAATGACGTTATAACAAAAAGAAAATTGCAATAATTATTGTGTATTGATGAATATAAAATCCAAATAATTGCTGGTTATGTCACATGTTAATCAAGCAATGTCTTAATTTGTAAATAGTGTACATAATAAATGTTTTAGTCCAAATATAAGGCATCATATTTTTACTATGTTTCTCCTTTGTAAACGAACACTGGTGTTAGTGTTGTCAGTACATTACACCACCACAAAATGGTCTTTTAGAATTTTGGAATTTCGGGGAGGGATATGTCCCTTAAATACCCTCCCTTGCCTACGGCCTTGCAATTCCGGACCTATTTTACATGCTCCAGCAGGCCTTAATATACAAGGCTTATAATTTTAATTAAAAGAACTATTCATACATATTGTATTTTCCTTAACCCCTTTCCAGTTTGCTCGTACGCCGTATGGTCACTATGTTCACATCTGCTACTGATTTGCCCGTACGACATACGGGCAATCCTGTTTTCATGTCCCTTGTACTGTTTCGCTCGTATCATTGATATTTTTAATATCAAATCAATCGCATAGATGGCAGTATTTGTTTATTAAATGACTAGCATATAGCCCATCATATGACGGGATCAGTAAAATTTTTAATATTCCAGAACTGTTAAGTACCCAATGAGGCAGGTAATAAAATGGTTTGTTTTTTGGCTGAGAATTATCTGGTTCACTCTCAATAGTTTATTTATCGTCATACTCCTCTAGAGTCTCCCGATCCTGTAATGCAGTTTAGAATCACATGGAATTCATTTAGTCAAACCATGTGGTTATGTATAACAAACAAACAAACTTCTTAATTTCCAAATATATATAAATTAAAAGTTAGATATTTAGTAGTCCTCGACTTATATGAAAAGAATTTATTGTTAATACCGATGATAAAATTTTCATTACAACAAAAAATAATCGATGATTGAATTTAAAATTATCACTTATATACTTAATCTATTATTTAAGTCAAATATAAAAGAAAATTATTTGCTTAATATGTAAGTTCAGCGATAAAACGTATGAAAATAATGCACGCGATATTTAAATAATTTAAAACAAGAAATGATTATATGAGATGGTTAAAGGAATGACGTCAGAATGCTAGAAAAAAAAATGTTATTTTTACCTATTTATTACTATTTTATATTAAATTGAAAAATTTAATATCCCTGCGAGGAATCCATTCAGGTACAACGCTTCAAAAATTTGCCGACAGACACCTTAGGCTATTATTATATAGGGGATAGTTTCTACTTTCTATTGTTTATTCATATCATTTGATTGGTTCAGATAGGCGCACTTTTTCACCTACCTTGTATCAGAAGAATTTTTATTATCCTTGCTTAGCGTTTTACAAGCTTTACTTATCGCAATTTTTTGTAATTACTTGATATTGATGGAATCTTTTTATATTTTAAAATAATGGATGATTTAATTTGAATTTTATTATGCAGAAAAAAAGACAACTTACAGAGAGAACTCAATTATTTTCATAAAAGAAAAATGTTGCCCTAATTGCTTAAAAGTAATAGAAACTTAGATTTTTATAACATATTCCAACTTACAACTATAAAATTAATATTAAAAAATGCAATAAAAAATGTGTCATTTTTTGGATCAAATTCTGAAAAAAAAATGAAATTGTTAAGAGGTTAAACTATTTAAAGGAGATTTTAAAATACAAAACTATTACAATGTTTACTCTAATACTTAAAACGTTTTATCAAAGGTACCCCGTCTCCTTAAGCCTAGGATTATCAGTATTTGACTTCAGCAGGGCAGAGCTGAAATGATTTTCTCCAAATTAGTGTAATTTGCATGTAAAGATTTGATTTGAATAAGATTATATTAAACCTTTCAAAGTGTGAAAGAATATGTTTATCCCTTTCTTGAAATAATGATAAACTATTTACGGTTCCTTGTCAGAATATTAGAGTAATTGATTATGATTGATTTTACTGGAGCAGATCCAGATTTTACGCCAGGTTTCAAGTAGGTCGTTACAGGATAGGAAAATAGAAAACGGATTGGATATGTTTAAATATAATTATACTAGCATATAGCTCGTCACATGACGGGATTAGTAAAATTTTTAATTTTCCAAAATTGTAAAGTACCCTATGAGCCATTTAAAAAAGTGGTTTGTTTTTTGGCTGAGAATTATCTGGTACAAGCTCAATAATTTGTTTATCATCATACTCTTCTAAAACTTCCCAATACTGTGAATGCAGTTTAGAATACCTTGAATTAATTTAGTCAAACCGTGTGGTTATGTATAAAAAACAAACACACGAACGAACAAACTTCTTAATTTTCAGAGATATATAACTTAAACGCTAGATATTTATTAATCAGTGAAATAGACTCCTAGACTTTTATGAAAAGAATTTGTTGTTAATACCGGTGATAAAATTTTCATTTCAACAAAAAATAATCGATGATTAAATTTAAAATTATCACATATGTTCCTAATCTATTATTTAAGTAAAATATAAAAGAAAATTATTTACAATAATCTAAGTTCAGTGAAAAACGTCATTCTGACGTCATTATGGCGATCCTTTAGGAGGTGTTGCTCTAATAAGGGAATTTCTCGCAACATCACGACCTACTATAATGCCCTTCCCATTCATTTTCATGTTTACAACAGCCAATAGACAAACAATAAACTGCCCTTCCGTTTGAAACTAAAGCCAGAATTGTCATAATTTGAGAATTTGCCCTACTGCGTGAAATCGCCGTATCCTACTCTAGTTGGGTTTTTTCAAAATGTAAGAATAAGTGTTGCCAAAATACAATACTTTTTGTGTTGGCTTATTAAATTTTACAAAATAACATTTATAATTACTGAAAAATTCTAAAATTAATTATTTACATTTAAATTAATTATGTTTAAATTATGATTAGTTCTTAATGAAATATACCGTTACAAATTCTTAATTTTATACCAAGACAACATTACCCCACACTTATCCCAATTATTTCGTCTCATTCCTCTTCACGACAGTTTCTTTTATCAAGTTAATAGCTGAAGGGTGGAACAATAATCTCATGATTCAGTAACAAACGATAAAAATTATACGAAAACGATTTTTTTTATTTAGAACATTCACTTTCCTTGCTGTACGCAAATCTACTTTTACTGATCTTTTGTCGACAAGACGTCATCATATTTTGCTTTAGTATTCCTAGCTTAGCATTTAGAAGTAACAACAACAGCTAAAAAATAAGCTTAATGAATTCTACTCGGCACAAGATATTAAGATTTGGAGCAGAAAGCTCATAGAAATAAAATAAAATAAGTTGAAGGAATAAAACTCTCTTTATTCGGTTGGCAAAGCGGAACAAAAAGAAAATGGCGCTGGCAAATAATACGATACATTTACCGCTTCGGGCTTTCGGTGACTGAAAACTCGTTTCCATAAATCACCCTAAAGATTCTGCTATTCTATTTTCTTGAAGGTCTCTTTGGAACGATCTCATCTGCATTAGAGCTGCGATATAAGCGAAGGAACTTAATAATTACGTTTGGTTTTTCTATTCATGGTCGAATTTCACGTCTTTCGGTTTGTTAGATATTTGGGATTCGCATCTTTCTTTATCTCTGCTTGCCTGCTGCCAAGGATTTATATTAATTTGTTTGTTTAAACAGCGATATCGTTTGTCAGGTGGCAGTTAATTTTGAGAAAGTTCTATTTGTGTTTAAAATGGATGTGTGAGCAATAACGTGACGCCAAGAGGTTTAAGTAACAGGAGGTTCGTTTACGTAAATGCATTTTGACGTAAATGTGAGAACCAGTTACTGAATGACTCGATGTTTATGGTTTTACCTCTGATGAATTTTTCTCATGTAATTTTGAATATACGTAGATATAAAAGATTAATGGTGTTTACTGTTGTGACGTAGTAAGCAAGCATTTAAATTTTTTTTGGTTTTTATTGCTGTGTGTACAGCTATGTACATTTTACTACATAATATTTACACTTATATACAAGGAACATCTCTAATATAAGCATAGAAAAACTCCATTTGGCCATAAGAAAAAAAAAACCAAACTTTGCTCTCTCTGCGAGGGGTCTTCGAAATTCGAACCGACCAAGAACAACCTCCTCAGACCAAACTTTCCAGCCAATTCCAGCCATTAGCCTCTCACCCGTTAGGCGTAATATTCGCTTGCACTCCTCCCCCGATAAGGGGGGGGGTGTTAAGGATCTCCCCCAATTCAGAGATCTGCAAAAGAACCTCCAATATTCCCTGGGACGAGGCTAGCCTTTGGCAGGAAAATGCAGACTATTTTACGCCGTTATCAGTTGGTCAACTTTAACACATTGTTGGTTGCATTGGTTTCACTTAGACTTAACTAATAAAACTTAACATAAACATATAAAATTGAGTCCTTTACCAACACTAATTAAAATATTTCTACTGCATTACACATTAGCCAATTAATTTAATTTATAGCCATTTGTTTAACAACTACACTCTTAGACAAAGGACAGATATTATATAATGTAAATTGGACACTAATTGATATGCACACAGGTTCCGACGAAAAATGTTTGGCTTCCAAGAATGAACGTGTGTCGCTGCAGCGCATTTTATCTGCGCAACTGGCAAGATATTTAAGAGAAGAAATTTCGATTCCAGGTCATAAATTCTTTACGAACTTTTATTCCGTGTACACAGCTAGACAGTAACTGTGCCTTGCATAAGGTGCGCGAACGATATGCGCAAATGTCAGCATTTGCGAGAAGACCTGTATTTGGGCTCAAAGAAGGTGGGTGGTTGGCCGGCGAATAGATCGACATTAGGGCAGGATGGATGCTACTATTAGATGATGTTGGCAGGAATGGGTGAACCATGTCCAAACAGCGTCAAGAAGGAAGCGGTCTGCCTTGAGAAATAACTGAACGTGAGGACCGAACAATCGTCCGAACTGCCCCAGATGCCTCATTGTCATCGATTGTACGTGTAACTAGTGCTTCAGTGACCGCAAGGATCATTCATGGGCGGCTCACATAAAGGGGGCTGAGGTCACGGCACACCTTGCACCCACTACCATTGACAACTATACAACGACAAACCCGTTTGCAGTGGTGTCGGGCTTATTCGAACTGGAATGTCCCTGGCTAGAGTAGAATATTCTTCAGTGATAAGTCCCTCTTTGAGCTGAATCCTGATGACCAGCTAAGACTTGTCTGGAGATGTCTCGGACAGCGGTGGGATACCAACCTGACTGTCTTCCGGCACACAGGCGGACAACTAGGAGTGATGGTTTGAGGTGCCATTTCATTTTATAGTTGAACCTCTTTGGTTGTCATCCGTGGCACCCTTATAACACAGCGGTACGTCAATGAAGTTCTACGCCCCGGTGTGTTGCCCTTCATGTCAAGCTCTCATGGGCTTACATTTCAGCATAATAATGCCCGGCTCCACACTACATGTGTTTTTACTGATTGTCTTCATGGTTTTTGAACGCTACCTTATAGGAATATTCAAATATATAAACATCCAAAATTTAGTGAATCGGTCGCAAACCGTGTAGTTATGTATAATAAACAAGGACACAAACGAACGAACTTCTTAATTTTCAAAGATATATGACTTAAACTCTAGATATTTATTAGTCTGTGAAATAGAGTCCTAGAGTTTTATGAAAAGAATTTGTTGTTAATACCGGTGATAACATTTTCATTGCAGCAAAAAATAATCGATGATTCAATTTAAAATTATCACACATGTGTACCAAACATTATTTAAGAGAAATATAAAAGAAAATTATTCACGTCATATCTAAGTTCAGTGATAAAACTTATGAAAATATTGCAGACGATATTTAAATAATTTAAAATAAGAAATGATTCAATGAGATGGTTGAAGGAATGACGTCATAATGCTAGAAAATAATGTTATTTTTATCTACTTATAATGTGATAAATTGATGAATTTAGGACAGGTCTCACCAAAGTCGTTTAACGGCTAACCGTGATTAATCTATGTTTAAACGGAGAATTACTTCCCACTATTAGTTGGCGCCATGGGTTAATCGCGGTTAGCCGTTAAACAATTTCGGTGAGATCGACCCTTATGGTGCTACCATATTACAGTCGACATATGTCACTGGTGACTTCTGCGTCATAATGATGTCAGAGAGGGAAATTTATGATACCAAACTCCTATCTTTGGCGATTTCTGACGTCATTATGACGTAGAAGTCACCCGTGACATATGTCGACTGTAATATGGTAGCAGTCTTAATCGCCTGCTCTTAATGGGGGAAAATAGGGTGTGAAATAACGGCATTAAATGATCGAAAAGGGGGGAAGGGGTGTGTTTCTAACGTTATCGAACTCGCTTTGAATTTTTGCTAACCCTAACTCATCAAGAATCTAATATGGATAGTCATTCCAGGTCCAACCGCTTGATAAAATCGACAGACTGACAGATAACTTAGGCTATTATTACATAGAGCAGGGCTTCGAACCGTAATTTTTTTTTGTTCCGGTTTTCGTTCCGGTTCAACTAAAAAATTAATATCGGTTCAGTTCCGGTTTTCGCTCCGCCAAAAATAACGGTTTTAGGTTCAATTCCGGTTTTTGCTCCGCCAAAAATAACTGTTTTCGTTTCAGTTCCAAATGAATAATTTCATTTTATGTATATTCTTATTTGTACTAAAAATACAATTCTATCATATACAAAAAATATAATTCTATCAAAATTTAGAAGATTTTATTCTTTTTCTAATTGGTACACTATGTGAATTGATACAAACAGCAGGCCTAATGAAATACTACTATTACGAAACATTTGAATCGCCGCCATTACCAAACACCCATTTGATGCGCAGAAGATTTGATAGATGCTTCATGCTACGTCACTTAGGGCCTCTCCTGTCTATTTACTCCTCCCTGATCTAAACAGTCTATACAAACATCCGTGGATGATCGCATGCTGAGATGTGAAAAATAAAATATAACTCGATATTTTTCTTAAAAAATCATCTATACTTCTAGTTTAATCAACTGAATTAAATATGTCTTCTACAAGTAGTTTCATGCGAAACTGAAACAGAAAAATACTAGTGAATATCAAAATAGGAAATCGAGAAGCAGTATACATGTAATGATAATTATAAAGTTGACGTTAAATTAGAAAATATTGATAAGTTGGTAACAGTAACAAAATGACTGAAAGATATATCGAACCGAAATAAACCGACATTTTTTTCGGTTCAGTTCCGGTTTTCGTTCCGACCAAAATAACGTTTTTTTCCGGTTTTCGGTTTTCGGTTCAGTTCCGGTTCGAAGCCCTGACATAGAGTATGTTTTGTCTGCGTTCTTATTTTAGGAAAGATAAATTGCAAATGTAATGTAACTTTTATCCGAAAGTAGTTGAAAATAGCAAAACATCGTTTTTATACAGAAATAAAAATCTTTTATGAAATTTTTGTTCGGATTCAGATAATTTTATTCCATTCTCGATTTTGTTTCTTAAGAGTTTACTCATAGCTGACGCAAAACCAGAACAAAGATAAAGCCATACAGCATTTTGCTGCGTTTCTAAAACTGTTAAATTTCATGACTTTTTTTTGGAAAATAAAGAAAAGATAATACTTCTGTTACAAACAATTTGTTACCCATCAGAACATCTACCCCGAAGGGACGTAATTTTCAATTTACCTTCGATTTTCTTTCCTTGTCAACCGTATGTTTTCGGTAGTTGTTATCGAGAATGTTTTCTGGGATCAGTCACAGCTGGTGGATAAATAGTTTGCCTAGAAAAAAGGCTAGATAAGTCGCCATTGAGTATACTTCACAATATTATATGTGGAGCAATCGTTGTTGTAACCTGTTTTCAGAGTCAATTTTTAGAATTTTCATTTTCTATTTTTGTAGAGCATAATACCAAAAATAGGGGAGGGAAAGTTACTTGCATCCGTACCAGACCTTAAGCTATACGTGTTTTCTGAGTGGTGCTAAATGAATAACAATTTCGCAACTGAGATTGAATGAGGAATTTTCACGTTTTCTAATTTTGATTTTAAACGATAGAAGACAAAAAAATAAGCAGGACAGTAGCTATTTTTCTTTCATTTGGGGGCCTAATGAGTGATTTCTAATGGGTTTTATAGCGGACTCTTTAACGTCTCTCAAAAACGATACTTTTCCTCCGCCGAGTTTGTGACGTCATCGTTCATGTAGACACCGAGCGCCTATGCTGTTTACATGTTAAAAGGCGACTTTTAAATTTGTTTTTGTGTAAAGTATCGCATATAATAGAAATTTTTTTGTTATGTCTGGCATTAAAAAATCATACTCTAAATATTGTATTGTGCCACTCTGTAAAAATACAACAACTAATTGCAATGAGAAGATATTTTTCAGCGTCCCGAAAGACCCACATACACGTAAAATCTGGACAACTGCAATGAAAAGGGATGAGAAATTAAACCCCAAATTATCATATAAATCATCTTTATGGGTTTGTGAAGACCATTTCTCGGTAAGTAAATGCTTGCTTTTGTTTAAATATTACTAATTTAGAACAATTAAAGTATATAAAAATACATCTATACCTTTAAAAGGATTGTTGATTAACCACTGCTATTTAACTTTTAAAACTGCTAATTTTCGAGTATTATCACAGAGTTCAAGTACAATAAATATTTTATAAAGCATATAAATATCGAAAAACATATAAATATCTAAAGCATATAATTATCTAATAAATAACTCGGGGGAGGGAAAGGTTATGTATTTTCAAGGTATTATAAATATTTTCTTCAGAGATGCATACTTTCTTGTGTATCAAATCACAGTGATATTTTTCGATTAAATTGGTGACTAATTTGAAAAAAAGTATAATATTTTTAAAATACTTAATAATGATATTACTTTAAAAATTAAATTTAATTTGAGAAATTTTATACATTTTTTAATTTGACATTAATATTAAAGGCAATAAAATTGTATTGCTATTTAAAAATGTATAAATAATTAAGTAAAGCCGTTTAAAGATTTTAAATTTCTTTTCATCATATTTAAAATATCTAAGAATTGGTTTGTTTTGGTTTGGTTTTGGAGTGCTACGGTCTACTTTTTGCAACACGAAGGCTAATGAGACCGGTCTCACAATAAATACCTCCTCTAATTTTTATTTTAATATTACATCCGTCTCTATTTATAAAAAACGATGCTACTACAAATGTGTGTGTATATGATATATGTATATTTATTTGACTTGTTTGTGTTTACAAACAAAAGAGCTGTGTTTAATACATGTTAATACATGTTTAATACATGTTAAGTAAAATTGGAAAAAAATATAAATGATTTTACATACCTTTGGGTTTTAATTCCTCGTATTTCTGCTCCCATAAAATCCGGGTTTTTTGCCAAGAAAAAAAACATTGACATGCTGTCAATTTTCGGGAGGTTGTCTGATTGTCCTTTGGTAAATCCAGGTAGAAGAGACATTTATGACAAATTGAGATACCTAAGCTATCTAGATCGATAAAATAAACCTTCAGGTTTAAATAAAAATAAATTTTGATAGCTAGAAAATTTTAGGAACTTGCAAAAACAAAATCGGAAAATAGTGCGAGCTTAAAAGCAATACAAAAATATTGGTCTGCATGAACGATGACATCACAACCAATCACGGAGCGTTTTGATGTCACGTGATTTTCGCTTAACTTTAAAATTAATTTTTTAAATGATGGACCCAGTTTTTTACATTTTTGAGAACATTTTTGGAATCTACGAGTCTGAAATTATCAGAAAAACACTAAGTTGTTCGAATCCCCCACATGTGCAAATTCCTCATTGAGATTAAGCACGTTTCATCGAAAATAAATCGAAGTACAATGGTTTCGGCTTAATGTGATCGTGGTTAATGTTATCAATCGCTTATTGTTATCGAAATCACTTAATCGCGATTTTCTCTACTCATTCTTGTGATAAAATTATCGCTTTATGGGATCGTTACATCGGTTAATGGTATCAGTTTTCAAACCGCAATGTTTAACTGGCAAAGGAATATTCACAATATATTCAGAAGGAACCCATTCTTTACTTTTCCTTCGCTGTTGTTTGAATTGCCGAGAATTCTCCCTCATCCACTTAGGGAAATAGGGAATGAACAAAGGAGTGGGGTATTTCACGTTCCCGGAAATTTTTCAGAAATACGCACACCATGCTGGTGGTCATTGGTTGCCATATAAGCAAAAGGCAACACATTATTATCGGAACTGAGAAGGAGTGTATTCACATTTTATGCCCTGCTCGCTTACATGTAGCTTGTCGATGTGAAAGTCAGAAAGCGAAAGGATTTAGCATTAAAATAAAAAATTGGAATTTTGAATCGTTATGACAGGTTGATTATGATTACGAACAATTTATTAATCAGCTTCTTAGAAAAATTGTAGACATTCAACAATACATCAATTTTTTAATTATGTATACAATTCTTATGCTTTAAAGCAGTGGTTCTTAACCTTTTTAAGCCGCGACCCAAAAAAAAGTCAAAATTTTTTCCTTGCTTTATTTTAGAGCGTATTTTTAAAAAATCTTCAATCCTACGATGATGATTTTTTTTAACTTACAAATTTTTTATTTATTTTTTTAATAATAAAGATAAACAAAAGTACTTTTCGATCCAAGGAAAATTTAATTAATAATCAAGTGTTTTTAATAATTTTTATTGACCAAATTAAAATATATTTATAACTTTTTGAAAATAATTGACATTTTAACTTATTCCTAAAAAAAAAAAGAAATATCAATACATATGTTAAGTCTTTTAAATTTTAAATGCAAGTTATACAGTTTTAATGAGAACCTTGTGCTTGAATACATTTTGAAAGATCTTCAAACCTCGGTTGAATGCTTGTCAAGGAGCACCTTATATCTATTTCAGGATTTAACTTGTTCCGGTAATTGTTTTTGATTACACACAGAGCCGAAAACCAGACTCACACATATAAGTTGTTGGAAAGGGCAATAATACTTTTAGGGCTTCTTTAACAATTATTGGCTTTTCGGTTTTTAATTTTAACCAGAAAGCACATAAAGATTGAGTGTTTTTGTAGAAATTGTATCGAAGTGCTTGGTCACTTTGTATTCTATTAATTGTTCTTGAAATTGATTAATATTAACAAATTTATGCAAAATAATCTTCTAGGATGTTGGTATTTTTACAGTAAAGAAATGATATTATCTATCTTTTAAATTTTTTTCATGTTTACTTAATTTAAGCCTATAATAGATAAAATACATTGAATATTTAAAATGATTTGAAAAAACTAATAATTATTGAGCATTTTAATCTTAGCATATCGTAAATTAACTTTTATTCTATGCACTGAAAAAAGACGTGTAAAAAAAAGAACGTAATAATTACATTTGCTTGCAATTTATAATCATTTTAAAAATGTTTACACAAATTTTTATTAATAAATAAATTTGTGAAATGAATTATCACATTCAAAACAGAAAATATATTACATATATAATATGTTAAAATTCGATCTACACTAAAACATGGCATTTAATTATTATTCAACATCATTTGAAAACATACACGTAGTACTTTCAGTTGCTAATAAATATGATATTCGTTAACATTCTGCATAACGAGATTGATTTTTTTATGATGTATCTATAGTGGTTAAAACATTATTGGAATACATTTATTACCAAGGCAATTTGCAGCATAAAATGTTGTAATACTTTATTACTACTTTTATTTATTAATTGTTCTAAAACTTCTGAATTTATCCCAGAGAACTGGTGAAGCAGCATTACTTATTATTTGGTGTATTACTAACTTTTTTGGTTCTACTCAGCACGACCCAAGAAATATGCTTCGCGACCCAATTTTGGGTCGCGACCCATAGGTTAAGAACCGCTGCTTTAAAGGATGACTTGATTTTAAAAATTACCAGAAATCTTAAGAAATGATAGAAAATCTTTCGGATATGACCTCTGAAGAGTTCGAGTCGTGGGTGAAAGTAGATCAAAACATTCCAGTAGCTTCCGCATTAACAGATCTGTATAATAATAGCTATATAATAATAGTCTATGTTATCTGCCCGTCTGTCCTCGTATTTATGAAACAGTTGGACTTAGAATGGTTAGAGGTATCCATATTGGATTCTTGATGAGTTAGGGTTAGCAAAATTCAAAGAAATAAAGTATATCTTCTCCTAAACTATCGATCCGATTGTAAAATAAATTGGCATAAATAGGCTTCATATCACAGCTAAAAATACTGTCGTCTTTAAAATGCTCGAAATCCACCCTTCCCTCTTTTTCGAGTTTTTAATGCCATTATTTCGAGCTCTATGTTCCCCGGTTAAGACTCCTGGGATAACATTCCTTCAAATAAGCTGCGTAAAATTAAAACAAAAATAACTAAATGGCCTCAACTCCCTTCTAGGAGACATGATGTAATACTCACTCGTCTACGAGTGGGTCATTGCAGGCTCACCCAACACCTCCTAAACCATTTCCCATATCTCTGCTGGTGAAGCTCCTCCACAGTGTGCGTATTGCAAGACTCCTTACACAGTCGCACATATTTTAACATCCTGTGTTTGTTGTAAATTAATGTATATAAAATTTTTGGGTAATCCATCTCCTAATCTTAATTTAATCATTAAACTCCACATCCAAACTTGTTTCCCTTTCTTCGTCAAACTGGTTTTTATACCGAAATATGATTTTTGTTTGTGTTTCAATTTTCTAATTTTCAATTTTGAATCTTTCAATTTTCAATTCACTCAATTTTCAATTCTTGTTAATCTGTATATAACTCAATTTGTATTCGTGTTTTCTGTTGAATGTAATTGTTTTTTTTCTTGTTACTTTAATCTGTTTTAAAACCTGTCTTTTTATCTTTTGTCAAAATTTTTTCTAAATTTCGTCTTTGGTTTATTTCCTCATCTTGTTTGGCGCAGTTTGTCCCTAGTGGAATTAGCGCCATTAAGCTTCAACCAACCAACCAACCAACCCCGGTTAAGAGCAGGAGATTAACTGTATCAATTTATTCTATTATAAGTATCATTTTTTTCTAGTATTGTGACGTCATTTCATCTCATTTGATCATTTCTCATTTTAAATTATTTAAAAATCGTCTGCAGTCATTATATGCTAGTGGGACAGTCATCACGTTTTGACTTCAGTTGGATTGAAATTCACGATCTCTAGAACCGAAGAGAAGCATTAATTATTGAGAAATGATCTCCTTAGTTATCGGTTCTCGAATTTATGAATCGGTTGCACCTGGAATGGATAGAGGCATTCGTATTGGATTCTAGATCAGTTAGGGCTAGTAAAATTCAAAGCAAGTCTTTAAAACGTCCGAAATCCACCCCTTCCCCACTTTTCGAGGGTTAAATGCCATTATTTTAAGCCCCATTTTCCCAGTTTAAGAACAGGCGATTCAATTTATCAATTTATCACGTAATAAATAGGTAAAAATAACGTTTTTTTTTCTAGCATTATGACGTCATTCCTACAACCATATCAGTAAATCAGTTCTTATTTTAAATTATTTAAATATCGTCTGCATTATTTTCTTACGGTTTATCCCTGAACTTAGATATGACTTCAATACTTTTGTGGTGCCGACAAAGATGCACACAGATTAACTTTAATCCTAATTTAACTTTAATCCTAATTTCAAGTTTTTTTATGCAAACTTTTCTCGTTAATTATTCATTTATCTTTTGTAGAATAAATGTTGTGGCAACGGCGATAGAAGAAAATTCATTTTATTCTCTTGCAGTCTAATGCGTTGTGTATATAACGAGATGTGTTAAAGTTTGATCTGTTGTCTGTTTTTACCGTAATAAAATGCTTGTTCGTTTTAAGCTCTGAATTTTTATTACCTGCTGCACAGTTCCGTGGGAGTATCAGACCTACTCCTCCCCACACTTTTCTTATATATTTGGCTTAAATAATAGATTAGTACATCTATGTGATCATTTTTCATTTAATCATCGATTATTTTTTGTTGCAATGAAAATGTTATCACATCTGTTAACAATTTCTTTTCATAAATGTCTAAAGACCGGTCTCACCAAAGTCGTTTAATAGCTAATCCCGATTAATACATGATTTCAGCCAATAGTGGATCACGATTCTTCGTTTAAACAGAGATAATCCCGGTTAGCCGTTAAACGACATTGGTGAGACTGGCCTTTAGTCATTTTTCACCGACTAATAAATATATAGCGTTTAAGTTATATATCTTCGAAAATTAAGAAGTTTGTTCGTTTGTGTGTTTGTTTTTTAAACATAAACAATCGATTGGCTAAATTTTAGACATCATTCGTATATACCGCCAAATAATCACTGTCAATATTAAAACCACTGCTGTCCATCCTATCGCGTAATGTGACAAGATAAATTAAAGTTGGCAAATAATATGTGGTCAGTAAAGATAAACAAATTATTGAGCGTGTACCAGATAATTCTCAGCCAAAACACAAACTATTTTTTACCTGCCTCATAGGGTACTTTACAATCTGGAAAATTAAAAATTTTACTGATCCCGTCATATGACGGGCTGTATGCTAGTTTAAAATAAAAACCTTGCCGTACGAAATAAAACAATAGTCTCCAACAAGTACAGAGAATAATATTAACATACAGAAGTAATATTACTTTAGTTTTTGGGCTATAAACGTCTTCCGGGATACAGATTTCACC
>CM063499.1:72926549-72944049 GCA_032207245.1 Pardosa pseudoannulata
TTATGAATGCTCTTGATAGTATTTACTAGTAAATGACTTAAAAGCTTTAAATTTGGATAATATTTAATGATGTTACACTCATAGTTAGATATAAAGGTAATGAAAATTCGTTAAAAATTCAATGTGTGTGATTTTGAAGGTCCAACATTTTTTACCAAATGTAAATTTAGCAAAGGTTTTAGGTGATTCACTAGTCCAGTGTATAAGAAATGTGTTGCATCAAAAAATATTGAAATAATTTAATTTAATAAAAAATTACCTTTTGAAAAAACTCGATTTTTTTACTAAATTTTCTTCATTTATTAGAAATTTTATAAAAACTTCTGCAGGAATAAATTTTTTAAGTGCAAATCTCTATGATAATATAAAAAATAAATGTAAAAATGTAAAAACATGAACTAGTTTCTACGTTTAAAGAAAAAATTCTCCGAACGCAGAGGGATACCTTAAATTATTCGGACAAAGGCATTCTCGAAAGTTGAAAGCAGCAATCAGTGTTGTGTAACTCCCTTTTTATATCTTGAAATCATAAATATTAATTAGAATTCTATCCTGCCAAAATTAAGAAAGATTTTGTGAAAATATGGACATGAATTAAGCAAACCAGTTCCGTCAATATGTGCAAAGTCGTGGGGTGTACGGTGGAACAAAAGCCTAAAAAGCGTCCGGTAAGACCTCTTAAAAAAACTCCATATTGAATGAAAATTAATTTCCACCAAAAAACCAAATTTAAATGTTCAGTATATCCGTGATGATGGAGAAATTGTAATCGTTATTAAATCAAACAGTTTGTACCACTGTGTATCTGAATAGGAAAATTCTTGCCTGTTCGAATATTCTTCAATGCAGTGGCGTATTCAGAAATTAATTTTGGGGGGTGCATATTGTCGTTGCCAATAAGGGCACCCATATGGATTTGGTTTGGTTGGTTTGGTTTGGAGTGCTACTGTCTACATTTTGCAACACGAGGGCTAATGAGACCGGGACTTACTGCTTAAAGACGATTCCGAACGGCTACGAACATCCATTCCATTGTGAGATTCGAACCCACGAACTCCGGCACCCTAACCAATCGGCCATCGTTCGGGGCACCTATATGGAAAGTGCAAAAGGGGCTTGAACTCTCCCCCAATTTTGTAAATTCATTTCTTTAAACTAAATTTAACACTTAAATATGCAAATACAACACCCCCCCAACCGCGGCCGAAGGGTTAGGGTGCTGTCCTTCGGTACCGGAATTCATGGGTTCGAATCCCACTGTGGAACTATGGATGTTCATAGCCATTCGGAATCGGCTTTAAACTGTAGGTCCCGGTCTCATTATCCCTCTTGTTGCAAAGAGTAGACCGTAGCACTCAAACCAAACCAAATGCAATGCATGCATTCACACATCATGCACATCATCTCAGCCCCCCCTCTCCTAAATTCTCTCATATAGGCGCCTATAATTGCCATGAAAAAATAGACTTCTTTAATTTAGTATTATCATTATGTAAAAACTAAAGAATACATTATATCAATCTAATTTCTCCGTTGTAAAACTATTCATGAACTGATATAATTTTTACCAAGTTATAAAAATTAGAAAAATATGATCATTTAAGAAAAATAATAAAGATACTATGAAAACAAAATTTTTTACTTGCCAGTATTAAGAAACCCGATAGATTCCTTGATCTCGTAATATATTATATATTTAAAAAAATATATGGGTTGTCATCAGAATTACTTACTAGGAAGTAATAAACAGTAAAAATTCAAAATTATTCTGTTCTAGAATACTGCCATCTGGCGGTGACCGCAGCGTTAATCCCGTTATATTGAAATTTTTTTTGTTATAAAGAATGCAGATTGCAAAGAAATGGAGAGGTGACCTGGTAAATGTTGAAATATTTTTATATATAGAATTTCAACATCCTATAGCTAATTTTATGTACATATTTAGTTGTCTAATTTATATTACTAAGAGCGGCAGTAGCTCAGTCGGTAAAGGGCTCTCGTAACTGGAGGGTTGCGGGTTCGGAGCCGGAACCGGCCTAAGATCCGCCGTGTGCGCTAAAGGTGACTAGGGCACTAAAATATGTTCGTGTTCACAAAGTCCTCCAAGTTCTCAAACAATACCTTTGGGGGTGGCAGGCCTAGCATATGGGTCTTCCGTTTGTTCCCTGCTTCAAAATGATGAGGACTTACTTGAGCTTAAGTCGTATTTTCACCCTTGAGGTGTTCGTCAAAACAAAAGGCGCATTCTCTTGCCTTAATACGAGTAGCCTTCGGCTCAATCGTGCTTGGTTAGACCAAGTGGCATAAGTCAACAACAACATATATTACTAAAGTCATATTATGTGTAAATAAGTTTTATCCTTCTCCCGTAATACAAGTAGCTAACGGCTCAATCGTGCTTGGTTAGACCAAGTGGTATAAGTCAACAACAACATATATTACTAAAGTCATATTATGTGTAAATAAGTTTTATCCTTCTCCCGTAATACAAGTAGCTAACGGCTCAATCGTGCTTGGTTAGACCAAGTGGTATAAGTCAACGACAACATATATTACTAAAGTCATATTATGTGTAAATAAGTTTTATCCTTCTCCCGTAATACAAGTAGCTAACGGCTCAATCGTGCTTGGTTAGACCAAGTGGTATAAGTCAACAACAACATATATTACTAAAGTCATATTATGTGTAAATAAGTTTTATCCTTCTCCCGTAATACAAGTAGCTAACGGCTCAATCGTGCTTGGTTAGACCAAGTGGTATAAGTCAACGACAACATATATTACTAAAGTCATATTATGTGTAAATAAGTTTTATCCTTCTCCCGTAATACAAGTAGCTAACGGCTCAATCGTGCTTGGTTAGACCAAGTGGTATAAGTCAACAACAACATATATTACTAAAGTCATATTATGTGTAAATAAGTTTTATCCTTCTCCCGTAATACAAGTAGCTAACGGCTCAATCGTGCTTGGTTAGACCAAGTGGCATAAGACAACAACAACATATATTACTAAAGTCATATTATGTGTAAATAAGTTTTATCCTTCTCCCGTAATACAAGTAGCTAACGGCTCAATCGTGCTTGGTTAGACCAAGTGGTATAAGTCAACAACAACATATATTACTAAAGTCATATTATGTGTAAATAAGTTTTATCCTTCTCCCGTAATACAAGTAGCTTAACGGCTCAATCGTGCTTGGTTAGACCAAGTGGTATAAGTCAACAACAACATATATTACTAAAGTCATATTATGTGTAAATAAGTTTTATCCTTCTCCCGTAATACAAGTAGCTAACGGCTCAATCGTGCTTGGTTAGACCAAGTGTGGTATAAGTCAACAACAACATATATTACTAAAGTCATATTATGTGTAAATAAGTTTTATCCTTCTCCCGTAATACAAGTAGCTAACGGCTCAATCGTGCTTGGTTAGACCAAGTGGTATAAGTCAACAACAACATATATTACTAAAGTCATATTATGTGTAAATAAGTTTTATCCTTCTCCCGTAATACAAGTAGCTAACGGCTCAATCGTGCTTGGTTAGACCAAGTGGCATAAGACAACAACAACATATATTACTAAAGTCATATTATGTGTAAATAAGTTTTATCCTTCTCCCGTAATACAAGTAGCTAACGGCTCAATCGTGCTTGGTTAGACCAAGTGGTATAAGTCAACAACAACATATATTACTAAAGTCATATTATGTGTAAATAAGTTTTATCCTTCTCCCGTAATACAAGTAGCTAACGGCTCAATCGTGCTTGGTTAGACCAAGTGGTATAAGTCAACAACAACATATATTACTAAAGTCATATTATGTGTAAATAAGTTTTATCCTTCTCCCGTAATACAAGTAGCTAACGGCTCAATCGTGCTTGGTTAGACCAAGTGGTATAAGTCAACAACAACATATATTACTAAAGTCATATTATGTGTAAATAAGTTTTATCCTTCTCCCGTAATACAAGTAGCTAACGGCTCAATCGTGCTTGGTTAGACCAAGTGGTATAAGTCAACAACAACATATATTACTAAAGTCATATTATGTGTAAATAAGTTTTATCCTTCTCCCGTAATACAAGTAGCTAACGGCTCAATCGTGCTTGGTTAGACCAAGTGTCATAAGACAACAACAACATATATTACTAAAGTCATATTATGTGTAAATAAGTTTTATCCTTCTCCCGTAATACAAGTAGCTAACGGCTCAATCGTGCTTGGTTAGACCAAGTGGTATAAGTCAACAACAACATATATTACTAAAGTCATATTATGTGTAAATAAGTTTTATCCTTCTCCCGTAATACAAGTAGCTAACGGCTCAATCGTGCTTGGTTAGACCAAGTGGCATAAGACAACAACAACATATATTACTAAAGTCATATTATGTGTAAATAAGTTTTATCCTTCTCCCGTAATACAAGTAGCTAACGGCTCAATCGTGCTTGGTTAGACCAAGTGGTATAAGTCAACAACAACATATATTACTAAAGTCATATTATGTGTAAATAAGTTTTATCCTTCTCCCGTAATACAAGTAGCTAACGGCTCAATCGTGCTTGGTTAGACCAAGTGGTATAAGTCAACGACAACATATATTACTAAAGTCATATTATGTGTAAATAAGTTTTATCCTTCTCCCGTAATACAAGTAGCTAACGGCTCAATCGTGCTTGGTTAGACCAAGTGGTATAAGTCAACAACAACATATATTACTAAAGTCATATTATGTGTAAATAAGTTTTATCCTTCTCCCGTAATACAAGTAGCTAACGGCTCAATCGTGCTTGGTTAGACCAAGTGGTATAAGTCAACGACAACATATATTACTAAAGTCATATTATGTGTAAATAAGTTTTATCCTTCTCCCGTAATACAAGTAGCTAACGGCTCAATCGTGCTTGGTTTAGACCAAGTGGTATAAGTCAACAACAACATATATTACTAAAGTCATATTATGTGTAAATAAGTTTTTATCCTTCTCCCGTAATACAAGTAGCTAACGGCTCAATCGTGCTTGGTTAGACCAAGTGGTATAAGTCAACAACAACATATATTACTAAAGTCATATTATGTGTAAATAAGTTTTATCCTTCTCCCGTAATACAAGTAGCTAACGGCTCAATCGTGCTTGGTTAGACCAAGTGGTATAAGTCAACAACAACACATATATTACTAAAGTCATATTATGTGTAAATAAGTTTTATCCTTCTCCCGTAATACAAGTAGCTTCCGGCTCAATCGTGCTTGGTTAGACCAAGTGGTATAAGTCAACAACAACATATATTACTAAAGTCATATTATGTGTAAATAAGTTTTATCCTTCTCCCGTAATACAAGTAGCTAACGGCTCAATCGTGCTTGGTTAGACCAAGTGGCATAAGACAACAACAACATATATTACTAAAGTCATATTATGTGTAAATAAGTTTTATCCTTCTCCCGTAATACAAGTAGCTTCCGGCTCAATCGTGCTTGGTTAGACCAAGTGGCATAAGACAACAACAACATATATTACTAAAGTCATATTATGTGTAAATAAGTTTTATCCTTCTCCCGTAATACAAGTAGCTAACGGCTCAATCGTGCTTGGTTAGACCAAGTGGTATAAGTCAACAACAACATATATTACTAAAGTCATATTATGTGTAAATAAGTTTTATCCTTCTCCCGTAATACAAGTAGCTAACGGCTCAATCGTGCTTGGTTAGACCAAGTGGTATAAGTCAACAACAACATATATTACTAAAGTCATATTATGTGTAAATAAGTTTTATCCTTCTCCCGTAATACAAGTAGCCTCCGGCTCAATCGTGCTTGGTTAGACCAAGTGGTATAAGTCAACAACAACATATATTACTAAAGTCATATTATGTGTAAATAAGTTTTATCCTTCTCCCGTAATACAAGTAGCTAACGGCTCAATCGTGCTTGGTTAGACCAAGTGGTATAAGTCAACAACAACATATATTACTAAAGTCATATTATGTGTAAATAAGTTTTATCCTTCTCCCGTAATACAAGTAGCTAACGGCTCAATCGTGCTTGGTTAGACCAAGTGGTATAAGTCAACGACAACATATATTTACTAAAGTCATATTATGTGTAAATAAGTTTTATCCTTCTCCCGTAATACAAGTAGCTAACGGCTCAATCGTGCTTGGTTAGACCAAGTGGTATAAGTCAACAACAACATATATTACTAAAGTCATATTATGTGTAAATAAGTTTTATCCTTCTCCCGTAATACAAGTAGCTTAACGGCTCAATCGTGCTTGGTTAGACCAAGTGGCATAAGACAACAACAACATATATTACTAAAGTCATATTATGTGTAAATAAGTTTTATCCTTCTCCCGTAATACAAGTAGCTAACGGCTCAATCGTGCTTGGTTAGACCAAGTGGCATAAGACAACAACAACATATATTACTAAAGTCATATTAGTGTAAATAAGTTTTATCCTTCTCCCCGTAATACAAGTAGCTTCCGGCTCAATCGTGCTTGGTTAGACCAAGTGGCATAAGACAACAACAACATATATTACTAAAGTCATATTATGTGTAAATAAGTTTTATCCTTCTCCCCGTAATACGAGTACCCTCCCGCTCAATCGTGCTTGGTTAGACCAAGTGGTATAAGTCAACAACAACATATATTACTAAAGTCATATTATGTGTAAATAAGTTTTATCCTTCTCCCGTAATACTAGTAGCCTCGGGCTCAATCGTGCTTGGTTAGACCAAGTGGTATAAGTCAACAACAACATATATTACTAAAGTCATATTATGTGTAAATAAGTTTTATCCTTCTCCCGTAATACAAGTAGCTAACGGCTCAATCGTGCTTGGTTAGACCAAGTGGTATAAGTCAACAACAACATATATTACTAAAGTCATATTATGTGTAAATAAGTTTTATCCTTCTCCCCGTAATACAAGTAGCTAACGGCTCAATCGTGCTTGGTTAGACCAAGTGGTATAAGTCAACGACAACATATATTACTAAAGTCATATTATGTGTAAATAAGTTTTATCCTTCTCCCGTAATACAAGTAGCTAACGGCTCAATCGTGCTTGGTTAGACCAAGTGGTATAAGTCAACAACAACATATATTACTAAAGTCATATTATGTGTAAATAAGTTTTATCCTTCTCCCGTAATACAAGTAGCTAACGGCTCAATCGTGCTTGGTTAGACCAAGTGGTATAAGTCAACAACAACATATATTACTAAAGTCATATTATGTGTAAATAAGTTTTATCCTTCTCCCGTAATACAAGTAGCTTCCGGCTCAATCGTGCTTGGTTAGACCAAGTGGTATAAGTCAACAACAACATATATTACTAAAGTCATATTATGTGTAAATAAGTTTTATCCTTCTCCCGTAATACAAGTAGCTTAACGGCTCAATCGTGCTTGGTTAGACCAAGTGGTATAAGTCAACAACAACATATATTACTAAAGTCATATTATGTGTAAATAAGTTTTATCCTTCTCCCGTAATACAAGTAGCTAACGGCTCAATCGTGCTTGGTTTAGACCAAGTGGTATAAGTCAACAACAACATATATTACTAAAGTCATATTATGTGTAAATAAGTTTTATCCTTCTCGCCGTAATACAAGTAGCTAACGGCTCAATCGTGCTTGGTTAGACCAAGTGGTATAAGTCAACAACAACATATATTACTAAAGTCATATTATGTGTAAATAAGTTTTATCCTTCTCCCGTAATACAGTAGCTAACGGCTCAATCGTGCTTGGTTAGACCAAGTGGTATAAGTCAACAACAACATATATTACTAAAGTCATATTATGTGTAAATAAGTTTTATCCTTCTCCCGTAATACAAGTAGCTAACGGCTCAATCGTGCTTGGTTAGACCAAGTGGCATAAGACAACAACAACATATATTACTAAAGTCATATTATGTGTAAATAAGTTTTATCCTTCTCCCGTAATACAAGTAGCTTCCGGCTCAATCGTGCTTGGTTAGACCAAGTGGTATAAGTCAACAACAACATATATTACTAAAGTCATATTATGTGTAAATAAGTTTTATCCTTCTCCCGTAATACGAGTCGCCTCCGGCTCAATCGTGCTTGGTTAGACCAAGTGGCATAAGACAACAACAACATATATTACTAAAGTCATATTATGTGTAAATAAGTTTTATCCTTCTCCCGTAATACAAGTAGCTAACGGCTCAATCGTGCTTGGTTAGACCAAGTGGCACAAGACAACAACAACATATATTACTAAAGTCATATTATGTGTAAATAAGTTTTATCCTTCTCCCGTAATACAAGTAGCCTCCGGATCAATCGTGCTTGGTTAGACCAAGTGGTATAAGTCAACAACAACATATATTACTAAAGTCATATTATGTGTAAATAAGTTTTATCCTTCTCCCGTAATACGAGTAGCTAACGGCTCAATCGTGCTTGGTTAGACCAAGTGGTATAAGTCAACAACAACATATTACTAAAGTCATATTATGTGTAAATAAGTTTTATCCTTCTCCCGTAATACGAAGTAGCTAACGGCTCAATCGTGCTTGGTTAGACCAAGTGGTATAAGTCAACAACAACATATATTACTAAAGTCATATTATGTGTAAATAAGTTTTATCCTTCTCCCGTAATACAAGTAGCTAACGGCTCAATCGTGCTTGGTTAGACCAAGTGGTATAAGTCAACAACAACATATATTACTAAAGTCATATTATGTGTAAATAAGTTTTATCCTTCTCCCGTAATACGAGTAGCTTCCGGCTCAATCGTGCTTGGTTAGACCAAGTGGTATAAGTCAACAACAACATATATTACTAAAGTCATATTATGTGTAAATAAGTTTTATCCTTCTCCCGTAATACGAGTACCCTCCGGCTCAATCGTGCTTGGTTAGACCAAGTGGCATATGTAACAACAACATATATTACTAAAGTCATATTATGTGTAAATAAGTTTTATCCTTCTCCCGTAATATGAGTAGCTTCCGGCTCAATCGTGCTTGGTTAGACCAAGTGGTATAAGTCAACAACAACATATATTACTAAAGTCATATTATGTGTAAATAAGTTTTATCCTTCTCCCGTAATACGAGTAGCTTCGGATCAATCGTGCTTGGTTAGACCAAGTGGTATAAGTCAACAACAACATATATTACTAAAGTCATATTATGTGTAAATAAGTTTTATCCTTCTCCCGTAATACAAGTAGCTAACCGGCTCAATCGTGCTTGGTTAGACCAAGTGGTATAAGTCAACAACAACATATATTACTAAAGTCATATTATGTGTAAATAAGTTTTATCCTTCTCCCGTAATACAAGTAGCTAACGGCTCAATCGTGCTTGGTTAGACCAAGTGGTATAAGTCAACAACAACATATATTACTAAAGTCATATTATGTGTAAATAAGTTTTATCCTTCTCCCGTAATACAAGTAGCTAACGGCTCAATCGTGCTTGGTTAGACCAAGTGGTATAAGTCAACAACAACATATATTACTAAAGTCATATTATGTGTAAATAAGTTTTATCCTTCTCCCGTAATACAAGTAGCTAACGGCTCAATCGTGCTTGGTTAGACCAAGTGGTATAAGTCAACAACAACATATATTACTAAAGTCATATTATGTGTAAATAAGTTTTATCCTTCTCCCGTAATACGAGAAGCCTCCGGCTCAATCGTGCTTGGTTAGACCAAGTGGCACAAGACAACAACAACATATATTACTAAAGTCATATTATGTGTAAATAAGTTTTATCCTTCTCCCGTAATACGAGAAGCCTCCGGCTCAATCGTGCTTGGTTAGACCAAGTGGCACAAGACAACAACAACATATATTACTAAAGTCATATTATGTGTAAATAAGTTTTATCCTTCTCCCGTAATACAAGTAGCTTCCGGCTCAATCGTGCTTGGTTAGACCAAGTGGTATAAGTCAACAACAACATATATTACTAAAGTCATATTATGTGTAAATAAGTTTTATCCTTCTCCCGTAATACAAGTAGCTAACGGCTCAATCGTGCTTGGTTAGACCAAGTGGTATAAGTCAACAACAACATATATTACTAAAGTCATATTATGTGTAAATAAGTTTTATCCTTCTCCCGTAATACGAGTAGCTTCCGGCTCAATCGTGCTTGGTGGTCGTGGGGTGTACGGTGGAACAAAAGCCTAAAAAGCGTCAGGTAAGACCTCTTAAAAAATTCCAAATTGAACGAAAATTAATTTCCTCCAAAAAACCAAATTTAAAGGTTCAGTATATCTGTGATGATAGTGAAATTGTAATCGTTATTAAATCAAACAGTTTGTACCACTGTCTATCTGAATGGAAAAATTTTTGCCTGTTCGATTATTCCTCAATGCAGTGGCGTACCCAGAAATTAATTTTGGGGGGTGCATATTGTCGTTGCCAATAAGGGCACCCATATGGATTTGGTTTGGTTGGTTTGGTTTGGAGTGCTACTGTCTACATTTTGCAACACGAGGGCTAATGAGACTGGGACCTACAGCTTAAAGCCGATTCAGAACGGCTATGAACATCCATGCTGTTGTGGGATTCGAACCCACGAACTCCGGCACCCTACCAATCGGCCATCGTTCAGCGCATCCATATGGAAAGTGCAAAAGGAGCTTGAGCTCTCCCCCAACTATGTAAAGTCATTTCTTTAAACTAAATTTAACATTTAAATATGCAAATACAGCACCCCCCAACCGGGACCGAAGGGTTAGGGTGCTGTCCTTCGGTACCGGAATTCATGGGTTCGAATCCCACTGTGGAAATATGGATGTTCATAGCCATTCGGAATCGGCTTTAAACTGTAGGTCCCGGTCTCATTATCCCTCTTGTTGCAAAGAGTAGACCGTAGCACTCCAAACCAAATGCAATGCATGCATTCACACATCATGCACATCATCTCAGACCCCCCTCTCCTAAAATATAGGAGCCTATAATTGCCATGAAAAAATAGACTTATTTAATCTAGTATTATCATTATGTAAAAACTAAAGAATACATTATATCAATCTCATTTCTCCGTTGTAAAACTATTCGTGAATTGCTATAATTTTTACCAAGTTATAAAAATTAGAAAAATAAGGCCATTTAAGAAAAATAATAGACATAGTATGAAAACAAAATTTTTTACTTACCAGAATTCATAAAATCCTGTATCATTGAAAATTGATAAAATATCCTTTAATAATTGAAAAAAACAGGTGCAATTTATATAAAATGGTAAAAAATATTCGATTACTATGCAATGATCTATTCATATTAGCTTTTACAAATTTATATTTATTCTCCGCTTTTGTTTTTGTAAAATATTTAAAACTTCATATTCAGTTACAGGAATATTTTATATTTAATATCTTTTTCACACTATCGAAATATTTCAAGATAATGTTCTTATTGTAGTGAAAAAATATATTCATATTAATTTTTAGAAATTTATATTTATTCTCCGCTTTTGTTTTTATAAAATATTTAAAACTTCATCTTCAGTTATAGGAATATTTTTATATTTAAGATCGTTTTCACATAACCGAAATATTTCTAGATAATATTCATATTGTAATATTATGGTATTTCTAAACTTAAAAAAAGGAAGAAAAAAATTAAAAATTTCTTTCCCCCCCTTCTTTTTTCAGTTTCGAGAAAAATCTTGGGTGCATCTGTCCCTTTGAAATCCTCTGGGTGCGCTTCTGCCTCAATATACAGGGTGTCAAAATTAGACTTACCTACTCTGACATTAAAAATTTGATCGCTATATATATATATATATATATATATATATATCGCTATATATATATATATATATATATATATATATATACATATATGTATATATGTATATATGTATATATATATATATATATATGTATATATATATATATATATATATATATATATATACATACATATACATACACAACACACACACACACACACACACACATATATATATATATATATATATATATATATATACATACATATACATACATACATACATACATACATACATGCATATATATATATATATATATATATATATATATATATATATATACATATATATACATATATATACATACATACATACATACATACATACATACATACATACATACATAAATATATATATATATATATATATATATATATATATATATATATATATATATATATATATATATATATATATGTGTATATATATATATATATACATATATATATATATATATATATATATATATATATATATATATATATATATATATATATATATATATATATACATATACATACATACATACATACATATATATATATATATATATATATATATATATATATATATATATATATATATATATATATATATATATATATATATATATACATATATATATATATACATATATATATATATATATATACATATATATATATACATATATATATATATACATATATATATATATATATATATATATATATATATATATATATATATATATATATATATATATATATATATATATATATATATATATATATAAAACTTTAATATCACTTTTCAAAAACATACTTTGGTTTTTAGTTAAGTAATAAAATATATGTAAACTTTCATTCCTCTTCCCCGCAGACCCCTTCATTTCGCATTATCAAATGGGGTATACCTATTTTTACGGTTGTGTTCTAATTTGACTCATATAATATATAGGAAAATAAATTAATATAGTAATAGATTTAGTATAAAGTAAATATAAATTATAAAATATATAAAGTATAGTAAAAAGTATATAAAGTATAGTATAAAGTAAATATAAAGTATAAAGAATATAAAGTATAGTATAAAGTAAATTTAAAGTATAAAGTATAGTATAAAGTAAATATAAAGTATAAAGTATATAAAGTATAGTATAAAGTAAATATAAAGTATAAAGTATATAAAGTATAGTATAAAGTAAATATAAAGTATAAAGTATATAAAGTATAGTATAAAGTAAATATAAAGTATAAAGTATATAAAGTATAGTATAAAGTAAATATACAGAAGAAGTCGAGAACACTTCCATTCCAATGACAGAAATTCATGCTACTGACGCACGGAAGAATTGTCAAGTTCAACAATCATGCAAAAGAAACAGATGTAGAAACCATTGTGCTAAATGTAATAGAAATGTTTGCAGAAAATGTGTTTCAAAAACAGATTTTATACTTAAAATATGTTTTCCATGAATGTTTTGATAATAAACATTTCATTTAAATTAATTTGAACTATTTTCTTTGCTAGAAACTTCAATTTTCTTATATGAGTCAAACTCACATAAGATTTGGTTTGGTTTGGTTTGGAGCGCTACGGTCTACTGTTTTGCACACGAGGGCTAATGAGACCGGGACCTACTGCTTAAAGCCGATTCCGAACGGCTACGAGCATCCATGCCATAGTGGGATTCGAACCCACGAACTCCGGTACCGACGATCAGCGCCCTAACCAATCGGCCAGAGTTCGGCAACTCACATAAGAAAAAATAGGTATATGATCAACATCCGTAAATCTAGTGTTAAATCTTTAATTATTAGAACAGTTGTTCTGTCGTCAAAACTGAGACAATATTTGTTGTCCATAGATTCTTTGGTACACTTGACTCAATAGAATTGTTCATTCTCTGTTAGGCTGATAGGCTACTCTTGTTTTTTTTTCTTCAGTGATTACCTTGGCTGCTCAACTGTATTCATTTTTCCACGCTTGATTGCTTATTCTGAATGATTATCTATAACAGATCTTTGTTAATTTTTCTAAATATCTCTACCAAATATTTTTAACTGGCTGGACCTTCAACAAAACGCAAAAATAAACTTCAACCGCCGCAGTTAGAAGGATAACTGTCCAAAGATGATTTCATCGTGGATTTTATTTCTAGGTATTTCTAAAACATGTGGTTTCACAATTCCGATTTACCAAGAATGTAGGCAAAATGATTACCGGAGAAAAAAAGAAGGTGTGAGTTTTTGTTAATCACAACTAGTATACAAATTATTTGTATTTTTCAATATCAAATAAAAGTAATGCAAAAGGAACATTTAGAAATTACTAATTCAATAAAAATAACTGTCAAATCAAAAAATATTTTTGAAAGTTTAAAATAAGAGTACTGTGACTGGAACATTTTGAAATTAGTAATTCAATAAAAATAATTGTCTAATCAAAAAATATTTTTCGAAAGTTTAAAATAAGAGTACTGCGACTGGAACATTATGAAATTACTAAATCAATATTAATAACTATCAAATAAAAAAATATTTTTTGAAAGTTTAAAATAAGAGTAATGCAACTGGAACATTTCGAAATTACTAAATCAATAAAAATAACTGCCAAATCAAAAAATATTAAAATAAGAGTACTACAACTGGATCATTTGGAAATTACTAATTCAATAAAAATAACTGTCAAATCAAAAAATATTTTTTGAAAGTCTGAAATAAGAGTAATGCAACTCGAACATTTTGAAATTACTAAATCAATAAAAATAACTGTTAAAACAAAAGAATATTTTTTGAAAGTTTAAAATAAGAGTACTACAACTGGAACATTTCGAAATTAATAATTCAATAATAATAATTGTCAAATTAAAAAATATTTTCTGAAAGTTTAAAATAAGAGTAATGGACCTGGAACATTTCGAAATTACTAATTCAGTAAAAATAACTGTCAAATCAAAAAATATTTTTTGAAAGTTTAAAATAAGAGTACTGCAACTGGAACATTTCGAAATTACTAAATCAATAAAAATAACTGTCAAATCAAAAATTATTTTTTGAAAGTTTAAAATAAGAGTAATGCAACTTGAACATTTCGGAATTAATAATTCAGTAAAAATAACTATCAAATCAAAAAATACTTTCTGAAAGTTTAAAATAAGAGTACTGCAACTGGAACATTTTGAAATTACTAAATCAATAAAAATAACTGTCAAATTCAAATATATTTTTTGAAAGTTTAAAATAAGAGTAATGCAACTGGAACATTTCGAAATTACTAAATCAATAAAAATAACTGCCAAATCAAAAAATATTAAAATAAGAGTACTACAACTGGATCATTTGGAAATTACCAATTCAATAAAAATAACTGCCAAATCAAAAAATATTTTTTGAAAGTCTGAAATAAGAGTAATGCAACTCGAACATTTTGAAATTACTAAATCAATAAAAATAACTGTAAAAACAAAAAAAAATATTTTTTGAAAGTTTAAAATAAGAGTACTACAACTGGAACATTTCGAAATTACTAATTCAATAATAATAATTGTCAAATTAAAAAATATTTTTTGAAAGTTTAAAATAAGAATGTGTGACATAAAACAGATTTCAGTTTAGTATAATAATCATATTATTCCAAAAATATCTTTTGATAATAAAATGTATAACATAACTTGATATTTTCAGAACAAAAATCACTTTATATTTTCAGTTGAGTTTTGTCGTTTCAAATGTCCCGTGTACCTTTAATAATGTGGAGCATCAGTTGACAAATTTTACAACTTCAAGAACCACTATGTATAAATAAATAAATATATATATAATATATTATATATATATGATATATAGATATATATAAATATATATATGTATATATATACATATATATACATATTATACATATATATGTATATATATGTATATATATGTATATAATATTATATATATATATATATATTTATATATTATGTGTATATATATATGAATATATGTATATACATAGATAATTATATATGTATATCAATACTATATATCTCTATCTATCTATCTATATATATAATATTTACTCTTCTACTTATAGTATTATCGTGATGATTTCAATATTACTATAAAATATCTGATATTATTAAATGTATATATTTTTAAAAATATAAAAATTTTTTTTTATCGAAAACCAAGAAGGAGATCTGACAAAGATGACTTAAATTTAGTTTATTAAGTCGAAATATAGATAATAGTTTAATCAATTTAATTATTATTTCTTTCGTTAATTTAGTATATGTATAAAAATAAAAAAAAAATTATTCATATTATTTTTATTTTTTAAATCTTAATGTTAATGAAATTTTTGTTTTGTTGTGCTGCATTTACATAAATATTTTTTCAGCGGACCATCAAAAATATTTCATGGACCAATTTTTGACTGCTAATATAAAGTATTGTAGTAAAAAAGCGTGAATTATACTTTGTGTGACTAAATATATTTATGGGTAATTTGCGCTTTATAATTGAATATCTTGAATGCTTATACAGTGCTAAATCATCTACTGTATCCATATAGAGGCCGTTCACACATATTTTAATTGCATATTATAGTCACAAACTTAAATTACATGATATTCTTGTGTTCAAAATATTCTATTTGATAGCCTTCTGAACTACCTTGCGACATTGTAATTTCCAGGATATAATGCCTTTTGAAGTAAGTAGGTATTCTATCTCATACCTCCTGAAATTTCAGAGTTGTAAGTGTTACGACGTTTGGATAATGCAGGTTTTAAAGTCCGAAAGCACAAAAATATTATGGTGATACATCGGGAGATTTAGTAGGGATATCAGTGAAAGGTATGGCTTTGATACATTTTTGTTCCATTTCTTTTAGAAAAATTTACAGCGGATTTCGATGCGTGAGCGCTAGCTTTGTCTTGATGATTCCACAGATTGATAGCACTGCTAAAGCGATGGTATTTCATTCAGAAAACATATCGATAAAATATGTTCCTGATAGTATTTGGAGTTAATCTTGATATTTTTGTCAACTCTTATTTTAACTTGCCATTACATGAAAAACGAGTAATAATCGATCTTTTAGAAAAACTTTCTTTCGATTCTTTAACCATTTATTAAAAAAAATTTTTTCTTTTTATGATAATAAAATGGCTCTATTTTTTGTAATCATTGAAAATACACCCATGATATCTATTGTGACAATTTTGTTTTCATTTTTCTTAGGATAATGCTTCTCATATAGAATTCTGAGCGTGTGTTCAGTTTATGGTTAAGAGAAAGACGATGCACATTGCGTTTATAGCTTTCTTAAGATTTAAATCAACGTTTATAATTTTGTTTACATGGGCGCCTAGCTTTTTGATGATTTTGCAACTTCATTTGACTAGGGGGATTTTCTTTCAACATTAAACAACTACCTTTGCATAGAAGATGTTCGTTTTTTTCCTTGGATACTTGTTCGAATTTTTGTCACTTGAGGCTCCAATTTGACGTTTTTTCCCTGTTTTAGACGCTATTACCTATCGACGCTTTAGATACCACAAAACCATGACTCTCACATCGTTTTTGGATAAAGGAATATGGATACTTCGTTTCGGAAAGAGCACAAATATAGCCTTCGAGCCACTGCTTCGTTAAAAACGCCATTTTGAATAAAATCAAACCTCTCAAGCCGCAGACTATAATTTTGACTTTTAAC
>CM063499.1:72961549-72974049 GCA_032207245.1 Pardosa pseudoannulata
GCACATACACAAATATATATATATATATATATATATATATATATATATACAGACACACACACATATATACATATATACGTATATACTTACATACATATATATATACATATGTATATATATATATATATATATATATATATTATATATAATATATATATATATATATATATGTATATATATATATATTCATGTACACATATATATGTGTATGTAAATAATTATGTATTATTCAAATTTAGAAACTATGTGTAGTTTAATTTAAAAAAAGGAGTATCATTTTCATTGATTGGAAGTGAGATTTGAAGCTTTAAAAAGAAGATAAACAATATTAACATGGGTTGCTTTTTTATGTAATTTTGTTAAAATTTAAGCATATTATAAGAAAACATTTATGTAGATACAGAATTCCGGCTTATGATTCAAAATATGCTTCAAAATATTTTATAATATACAGAAAATATAATGTTTACTACACAACTTAGAGTAACAAAATTTAAAAGGTAACATTTGTTTAAATTAAAAAAATAAAAATTTTATTCAACTGAAATGTTTAAATAAATATTTTTCTGATCCTGATTTAAATTAGTTTTCAATATACAAAAATTGTTTATCACGATACTTAATATTAAAAAAAATTGAAAGATAAATATTTGTAAAAGTTTAAAAAATGCTAAATTTTACTTAAATGAAATGTTTAAACAGACAATTTTTTTTCCTGAGTATGTTTTTAATTAGTTAGTAATATACGAAACAATTACAATATTTGCAGTAATACTTAAAATAATAAAAGTAAACATTTATTAACATTTAAAAAATATTCAAGTTTACTTAAATGAAATAAATGTTCAAACAAACATTATTTTTCTGAGTAAGCTTTAAATTAGTTTCTAATATACGAAAATACAATATTTACAAAAATACAGAAATTAAATTGTAAACTAAACATTTGTAAAATTTAAAAAGTTTTAAATTTTACTTAAACGAATTGTTCAAACAGGCCATCTTTTCCTGAGTATGATTTAAATTAGTTTCTAATATACTAAACATTTACAATAATACTTAAAACAAATTGAAAAGTAAACATTTGTAAAATTTAAAAAGATTTAAATTTTGCTAAAACGAAACTTTAAACGGACCATCTTTTCCTGAGTATGCTTTAAATTAGTTTCTAATATACAAAAATACAATGTTTACAATTATACTTAAAACAAATTGAAAAGTAAACATTAGTAAAATTTAAAAAGTTTTAAATTTAATTAAACTAAATGATCAAGCAGAACATCTTTTCCTGAGTATGCTTTAAATTAGTTTCTAATATACTAAACATTTACAATATTTACAATAATACTTAAAACAAACTGAAAATTAACCATTAGTAAAATTTAAAAACTTTTAAATTTTACTTAAACGAAATGTTCAAATACACCATCTTTTCTTGAGTATGCTTTAAATTAGTTTGTAATATACTAAACATTTACAATATTTATAATCATACTTACAATAAACTGAAAAGTAAACGTTTGTAAAATTTAAAATATTTTAAAAATTTTACTTAAACGAAATGCTTAAACAGACCATCTTTTCCTGAGTATGCTTTAAATTAGTTTCTAATATACTAAACATTTACAATATTTATAATTATACTTAAAACAAATTGAAAAGTAAACAATTGTAAAATTTAAAAAGTTTTAAATTTTACTTTAACGAAACATTCAAACATACCATCTTTTCCTGAGTATGCTTTAAATTAGTTTCTAATTTTCTAAGCATTTACAATATTTACAATAATACTTAAAACAAATTAAAAAGTAAACATTTGTAAAATTTAAAAAGTTTTGAAATTTTACTTAAACTAAATGTTCAAACAGACCATCTTTTCCTGAGTATGCTTTAAATTAGTTTCTTATATACTAAACATTTACAATATTTACAATAATACTTAAAACAAATTGAAAAGTAAACATTTGTAAAGTTTAAAAAGTTTTAAATTTTACTTAAACGAAACGTTCAAACAGACCATCTTTTACTGAGTATGCTTTAAATTAGTTTCTAATATACTAAACATTTACAATATTTACAATAATAATAACATAAAATTGTTTTTAAAGGGTACTGTGTACTCTTGAATGATTAACACTCATTTTTTTTTGTTTATTTTCACTAAACGACATAAAATTTGTTTATTTTTAAAAGTTTTACATCTATTTTTTTATTCATGTTTTTCTTACGTCAAATTTGTTTCGATAAATAATAATAACTTAGTCATTTGATCAATGACACTATTACGTCATATACGTAAATAATGTTAAGTTTTATAACTCTAAAAAGACAAATTTATAACATTCCAAGTAACTGTCATTTATTGTTTGTGCGTTTCTCAATTTAAATGCAATGTATTGAATACGAAAAGCATTGATTAAAATTGTCATTATATTTAATTACGTTATTTTTTCGCGGTTTTGCAATGTCACTTTCAATGTCAAGATTTATAAAAGAAAAGGATTGTCAAATTTTCTTTATGTTTAGAATAATTATTACTTAGAATTACCTAAAAATTGGTAATGTTTTCATTCTTTTTACGTATTTCCCTACGTAAGAACATTTAAAAAGTGAAGGATTTTCAAATATTTTAGTCCTAATTAACAATTGATTAAAGTAACTCATAGATTAATCCAATTTATGAAATAAAAAACATAAAAAAATGAAAATTTTCTTCTCATGTTAATGCATTTTGTCTATGCGTTTTTTACCAATTTCAATATGAGTTGATTTTATATAGACGCAGTCTTTTCAAGAAGTAATCTATAAATTCAATATTATTTACTTCTAATTATACCTTAAAAGATTCTATATCTTTTACTTTTCTTCTGACATATCTATGGTAAAATATCTCTCGTGGATGATTTTTGATCAATTATTTAGGTATCGTTTCTCAATATTAATGCTGCTCTTCGGTTCTAGAGTTTGTGAATTTCAATCCAACTGAAGTCATAAGCTTGATGACTGTCCTACAGGCATATAAGCCAAATGTATGATTTTTACCAATTCAGAAATGAAGAATAATTTGGTTTGAATCAGTTTAGTGGTCTTTCTAAGAAGTAGATAAGAATCCCCTTCTTGACTAAAGGTTCTTGCTTCTAAAAGATTCTATATCTTTTACTTTTCCTCTGATCTCTGAGTTTGTACCAATATCTCTCGTGGATGATTTTTGATCGATTATTTAGGTATCGTTTCTCAATATTAATGCTGCTCTTCGGTTCTAGAATTTGTGGATTTCAATCCAACTGAAGTCATAACGTGATGACTATCCCACAGGCATATAAGCCAAATGCATGATTTTTACCAATTCAGAAAGGATTAAATGAAGAATAATTTGGTTTGAATCAGTTTAGTGGTCTTTCTAAGAAGTAGATAAGAAACCCCTTCTTACCCAAAGGTTCTTGTTTCTAAAATATTCTATATATTTTACTTTTCCCCTGATCTCTGAATTTGTACCAATATCTCTCGTGGATGATTTTTGAGCAATTATTTAGGTATCGTTTCTCAATATTTAATGCTGCTCTTCGGTTCTAGAGTTTGTGAATTTCAATCCAACTGAAGTCATAAGCTTGATGACTGTCCTACAGGCATATAAGCCAAATGTATGATTTTTACCAATTCAGAAAGGATTAAATGAAGAATAATTTGGTTTGAATCAGTTTAGTAGCCTTTTCAAGAAGTAGATAAGAATTCCTTTTTTGCCTAACTGAAAGATTCTGCATCTTTTACTTTTCCTCTGATCTCTGAATTTGTACCAATATCTTTATTAGAACCCTGCTTACAGGAAGTATAAATAAAAGTTTTATTTTAAAATATGAATCAAATTTATAAGTATTTTTAGTATAAAAATTATTTTCTGTGATCTGAAAAAATATCATATATTTTGAACCTTTCAAGCATTTGTTGGTAAAAACTCCATTATAATTTGTTGAGTATGTGCAGAGTGTTTCAAAAATGAAAAAAATGTATATTTTAAATTCAAAAATGTATATTTGAAAAATCAGTAAAAACTGAACGGACAGTAATAGAAATACACAGTTTATTGCTATATGCTTGGGTCAATTTTAAATTTTCAGGCAGAAAAACTTTCAAAATTAGTTACAATGTTCCACAACAGATGGCGCTGCAATCTATAAAAATCTAAACTACGATATTTTCAAATATTCCAGTCTCAGCAATAATATGCATATTCTAGAACGAAATTATCAGAAACCGTATAAACGCTCACGCGGGATGGCTTCAAATGAAACAGATGTACTGCTCCTGTTATTCAATTGTTTCTGGATAGTGGCGGTACACCTGGTATTTTAAAAGTCCCCACAGAATAATATCTTAGTTTGGATTTTTTCCAGACAGCAGCGCCATCTGTTGTGGAATATTGTAACTAGTTTTGAAAGTTTGTCTGCCAGAAAATGTATTATTGTCCCAAGTATATTTGAATATACTGTGTATTTTTATGACTGTCCCTTAGCTTTCATTGATTTTTAAAATATACTGGTCATTTTTGAAACACCCTGTACGTGAGGAGGAAAAAATTAATTTGTAACTTGTAAAATTCAGCATTGCGACAAACTAAGTCTCCTTAGACTCCTTGAAAAATCCCAGTTACTTAGAATTAATTGTCAATGAAAGATAAATTCCTACTCCTAGACGTTAAATCTGAGGAAAAACTTTAATTTCATTTGCCAAGTCTTACTTATACAAAGCTAGGTTTTCGACAAATGCTGTCACAAAATGAAAATATCCCTCCAAAATCAGGGAAAGAGGTCATATTAAATTCCCGATTTGAAAAGTAATTAAGAAACGGACACTTTCATTGACTATTCCATTGCATTTTCTAAATTTTATTCATTAAATGACCTAAAAATTATTTTGTCTATTTTTAAATATAAAAAAAAAATTATGATATTCATTTTGATATATCCTGGATCTGGAAATAAATAATTATTGAACACTGATGCTGAAAATAATATTATTTATTCTTATGTGGGATGGAAATCGGATCTAGAATTTTGATAGACAGATTGAATGGCCAAGAAAAAGTATTTGAAAAATGTTTTGTTCGCATTATTGTTGCAGTACTTTGGAAAATATGAAGGTCGGTGAAAACAGTGATGAAAAGTTGGATAATATAAGAAAAAGTTATTCATTATGTTCAGATCATGGAAAAATTCCAACAGTGGCTCAGCTGAAACCTACTGAAAATAGAATAGTATCGGAAATGTTCAGCACATCATTTGGAATATACTCGGAGCAAAAATTTCGTGTGCCTTTGCTGAAAAGGTTTATTAACTGTACATGGGCGGAAATTCGACGGTATGGATCAGTTGAAAAGTTGATGGTCAGTTGAATCATTTTATTCAATAAGATCATTTGGAATATGGCGTTTAAAAAGTTGCCTTCAATGTACAAAATAACACAGGCTGGTGTTGGTTATATATAAGTTGAAAAAGTTTGAAACCTACTGAAAATGGAAATATAAAAAATAAAAGTTATTCATTATGTTGCAGATCATTTGGAAAATATCGACTCGGCAAGAATACCAACAGTTGAAAAAGTTTGAAACCTACTGAAAATGGAAATATAGAAAATTATTTCTTAATTGGATTTCAGCCTTAAAGAATTATTTTGTATTTGATGAGATTCGTAATGCTTTCTTTGTCATTTTTCGACCAAAGTAATTTTTTATTCTCAAACAAATATCAGTAATTTCCTATACTCAAGAATAGAAAAAAAACTGATTTCTTTCAGTTTTATACTGAAAAAGTAAATAAAAAAATAACATTTCATGTTCAGATCATTTCACAAATATTCGGCAATAGAACTTTTGAAGAATAAAAGTTTAAAAAGTTATTCTACTAAAATAAAAATATTTAAAATATTAGTCTTTTCATGCGAGTTTCATTTTGTTTTTTCTAGTCTACTGTTTACACGAGGAATGAACCGGGATCATACCGAAGACTGCGAGAGAGTGTATTAAATAAACTCTTGGGTGGTAGCTGAAAATGCATGCTGATTCGAAGAATTATGAGTGTATTAAATGTTTCAATCGTATTGAAAGATTTTTCACTTTCATAAACAATTAAAGAACTTCTTGAACCGTAAATAAAAAGTATTGAAACGAATCTGAAAATTTGAAAATGTCGTCATATAGAAAACTGTAAGTATTTGATTTATAAAAATTTAAAATATTTAGCTGAAAATTGTTTTCTTAATACTGATCATTATGAAAATTATTATGATTTATACACGGATTCAATTTTTGCAACTGCGTAACTAATATCAGAAGTTTTCACCATTAGTATATCATAGAAATAATAAATAAAAAATTTTATTTCCCATTTAATACTACAGCATAAATATTTGATATTTAAACAATAACTTTAAAAAAGGATTTTTACATATTTGCTAGTTTACAAGAAACATAAAAGTTATAAATAATTAGAAAAAATTGTGTTTTTACTGATATTTCAGCTGAAGAATTTGAGAGATTTGAAAGTTTGTTATGATTTGTTTTTTGTTAAAAGTGATTTGTTTTTCACCAACAAAATATAACAGTTTTCACCATTAGTATTACAGAAAGATTAAAAATTATTTCCTTTTAAATTACTACAACAATAAATTTGATATTTGACAAAATCGGATTTTACAGACTGATATAGAAAATTTACATATTTAGACGTTAGTTTTACAAGAACATAAAAACTATAAATAATTAGTAAGAAATTGTTTCTTAACGTGCTGATTCAGCCTTGAAGAACTGAGCTGATTTGATGAGATTCGTTTGGATTCCGTATTTTTTTTTACCTCACAACAAATATCAAACAGTTTTCACCATTAGTAATCCACAGAAAGAAATAATAAATTATTTCCTTTTAAAATACTACAAGCATAGTAAAATTTGATATTTGAACAAACACACTTTACAGACTGATATAGAGGACTTTTACATATTTAGACGATAGTTTACAAGACACATAAAAAGCTATAAATAATTAGTGAGGGAAAATTGTTTTAAACGTACTGATTTCAACCTTGAAGAAATTATGCTGATTTGATGAGATTCGTTACGGATTCCATATTTTTTTTGTTACCAAAAGAAAGTTTTTTTTTTTACTCACAAACTAATCAGACATTTTTCACCATTAGTAACTCATAGAGAGAAATAAAAATTATTTCCTTTTTAAAATACTACAAACTTCAATAAGTTTGATATTTGAACAAATACAGCCTCTACTGATTAATATAGATATCGCTTAGACGATTTTACAAGAAAAAATACTATATAATTAGTAAAGGATAATTGTTTCTTAACGTACTGATTTCAGCCTTGAAGAAATTACATGCTGATTTGATGAGATTCGTTACGAATTCCATATTTTGTTTGTTACCAAAGTAATTTTTTTTGCTCTCACCAACTAATATCAGACAGTTTTCACCATTAGTAACTCATAGAAAGAAATAAAAAAAGCTTTTATTTCCTTGTTAAAATACTACAGTCATTGATAAATTTGATATTTGAACAAATACAGCTTTTACTGATTAATATATTTTACACATGCTTAGACGATAGTTTACAGACTTACATAAAAAACTGTAAATAATTAGTGAAGAAAAATTATTTCTTAACATACTGATTTCAGCCTTGAAGAAATTACGTGCTGATTTGATGAGATTCGTTACGGAATGCATATTTTTCTTGTTACCAAAGTGATTTTACTCTGACCAACTAATATCAGACAGTTTTCACCATTAGTAACCCATAGAAAGAAATAAAATCTGGTTTCCTTTTAAAATACTACAAGCATCGATAAATTTGATATTTTAACAAATACGGTTGCTTTACAGACTTATATAGAGAATTTTTACATGTTTAGACGATAGTTTAGACTTACATAAAAAACTATAAATAATTAGTAAAGGAAAACTATTTCTTAAAGTGCTGATTTCAACCTTAACGAACTTATGCTTGCATTTGATGAGAAACGTTACGGATTACGTAATTTTTTGTTACCAAAGTGATTTTTTTACTCTCAACAACTATTATCAGATAGTTTTCATCACTAGTAACCCATAGAAATAAAAAAAAGTTTTTATTTTCTGTTAAAATACTACAATCATCGATAAATTTGATATTTGAACAAATATGGGGACTTTACAGACTCATATAGAGGATTTTTACATATTTAGACGATAGTTTAGTTTTAGTATACATACATAAAAAACGGTACAATTAGACAGAAAATTGTTTCTTAACGTGCTGATTCCAGCCTTGAAGAAATTATGAGCTGATTTAATGAGATTCGTTACGGATTCCGTATTTGTTTTTGACCAAAGTGATTTTTTTACTCTCAGTAACTAATATCTGAGAGTTTCTACCATTAGTAACCGATAGAAATAAATAAAAAAATGTTTTATTCCCTGTTAAAATACTACAATCATTGATAAATTTGATATTTGATGAAATACGACGCATATACAAACTGATATAGAGGATTTTTACTATATTTACTGAAGATAAATTTACAAGACACATAAAAAACTATAAATGACCAAAGTGATTTTTTTATCAGATAGTTTTCATCACTAGTAACCCATAGAAATAAAAAAAATTATTTTATATTAAAATACTACAATCATCGATAAATTTGGTATTTGAAGAAATACGGAAGCTTTACAGATACATATAGAGGGTTTTTACATCTTTAAAGGTCTGTTTAGAAGATTTACATAAAAAACTATAATTAGCTAGAGAATATGTGACAATACCTTAGGATTGAAAATTAAAGATATCTTTTTATATTTTTGGACTGGCAACAAGGAAAAATATTCCTTCAGATACGTCACAGACGTTAAATTTCAACTTTTAAACACGTGTCGTGAATAATTTGTTTTCATATTCATGGTAGATGCGTTGTCCATCATGACTTTCACTAGTGAAATATAAAACTACACAAATAAAATTTTAGAATAATTTAAGATCAATTTAATAAATTCACATCGGCCGATCATGGAGAGTAACAATAACATTCGAACATAACAATTATCAATTCGAACACATTCTGCTAGAGTAGTAAAAGTAGTAGTTCTTTACACACTTATAGGGTACTGCTAACCTACCCAAAATTACGATACCCTACGGTAACACAATCGCCTTTTGTATACTGAATAAATACATCATAAAAAGAACAATTTAAGTACAAGATTTAATCACTATTCAGAATATATTTAAAAGCATTTAGAATAGCATTTTCTGGTTCTCTAAGCACAGTAGCATACATTAGGATTTATCTTAACATGGGGTTATTATTTTGCAATGTATTCACTTTTTATTTACTCGTTATGCTCCCATATTTTGCAAAATTTACATTTTGTTTACAATCTGTGAGAAATTATCAGATTTGTAAATAAGATATACCGAAAACTGCATAATTTTTATTAGAAAAAACAATTAGTCATTACTGGAGTCTGGAGTTAAAGAAATTCAATGCTGTTTTCTTCTTATAATTGAAATGGGTTTTATTCAGATACCTACTTTCGAAGTCTGTGGATTTCAGAGGATGATAGCCGTAATAAAGAGTTATTATAAATTATTGATTTTGAGTTACGAAACTGAATGCAATTTTTTATTGTATACATAATGAAATAATTTATAAATTAATAGTTATAATTATGCAGGATATTTGTATAAGTGTATAATTTATTACTTATGTGACTTTCGCCTGGAAACAAGAAACTTTTCATATATCTAAATATTTCATGAATGTAAATCTTTATTGTACGCATAATGAAACAATTTATAAATAGTTAGTTAATAATTATACTGGATATTTGTATAAGGGAATAGTTTATTACATTGACTTTTCAAGAGTTTCATTGGGTAAAGAGAACTTTTCGTGTAACAGAATAATTGGTGCCAGTAAGTTTCGTATAAATAATTCTCCATTGTATAGATAATAAAACAGTTTAAAATAAAACAGTTATTTTAAACAGTTTGCGTATCACAGTTTAAAAATAATTAATACTTAATAATTATACTGGATATTTGTATAATGGAATAGTTTATTACATTGACTTTTCAAGAGTTTCATTGGGTAAAGAGAACTTTTCGTGTAACAGAATAATTGGTGCAAGTAAGTTTCGTATAAATAATTCTCCATTGTATAGATAATAAAGCAGTTTAAAATACAAACAGTTATAATAAAACAGTTTGTTTATCAGAGTTTAAAAATAACTAATACTTAATAATTATACTGGATATTTGTATAAGAGAGTAATTAATTACACAGGCCTTATGGAAGATTCACCGAGGCACTAGAAATTTTTCATTCATCTGAAAATTTCGTACAAGTAAGTTTCGTATAAATATGTCTTTATTGTTTACATGATGAAACAATGTATAAATAATGAATACTACACAATAATTATACTACATGCTTGTGTAAGTGAATAATTTATTATATAGGACTTATGAGAGTTTTTCCGGAGAACTTGAAATGCTTCGTATAATTGAATATTTCGTGCAGGTAAGTTTCGTATAAGTTTCAATTATATGAATAATGAAACAATTTATAAGTAATTAATAATTATACTAGACACTTGTATTAAGTGAATAATTTATTATATGAGTGCTATGGGAGTTTCGCCATGGAACGAGAAATAGTTCATATAATTGAATATTTCGTGCAGGTAAGTTACCTATAAGTTTCAATTGTATACATAATGAAACAATTTAAGAGTAATTAATAATTAATAGCTATACTGGATATCTAAATAAGTGAATAATTTATTATAGGGGTGTTATGGGAGTTTCGAAGTGGAAAGAGAAGTGTTTCGTATAATTGAATATTTCGTAGAGGTAAGTTTCATATAAGTTTCAATTGTATACATAATGAAACAATTTATGAATTATTAATAATTATACTCGATATTTGTATTAAGTAAATAATTTATTATATGGGTGCTATGGGAGTTTCGCCGTGGAACGAGAAATGTCTCGTATAATTGAATATTTTGTGGAGGTAAGTTTCATTTTAGTTTAAATTGTACACATAATGAAACAATTTATGAATAATTAATAATTAATAGCTATACTGAATATTTGAATAAGTGAATAATTTATTTTATCGGTCTTATGGGAGTTTCGCAGTGGAAAGAGAAATTTTTCGGGTAACTAAATATTTTATGCAAGTAAGTTTCGTAAAAATGTTTTCATTGAAAAATTTTCATACTGAAACAATTTATAAATAATTAACAATTAATAATTATACTATAAGTTTTTGGTAAGTGAATAATTTATTATATAGGCCTTATGTGAGTTTATCCAGGGAACATGAAATGTTTCGTATAATTGAATATTTCGTGCAGGTAAGTTTCGTATAAGTTTCAATTGTAGATGCATATACATAATGAAACAGTTTATGAATAATTAATAATTAATAGCTATACTAGTTATTTAAATAAGTAAATAATTTGTTGTATGGGTCATATGGGAGTTTAGCCATGGAAAGAGAAATTTTTCGTGTAACTGAATATTTCATGCAAGTTAAGTTTCGTAAAAGAGGTTTTCATTGAAAAGTTTTCATACTGAAGCAATTTATGAATAATTAATAATTAACAGTTATACTATATATATGAATAAGTGAATAATTTATTATATGTGTCTTATGGGAGTTTCGCCGTAGAACTAGAAATTTTTCGTGTAACTGAATATTTCATGCAAGTAAGTTTCGTAAAAAAAGTTTTCATTGAAAAGTTTTCATACTGAAACAATTTATAAATAATTAATAATTAATAATTATGCTAGATGTTTGTGTAAGTGAAAAATTTATTATATAGGCCTTATGTTAGTTTATCCAGGTAACATGGAATGTTTCGTATAATTGAATATTTCATGCAGTAAGTTTCGTATAAGTTTCAATTGTATACATAATGAAACTATTTATGAATAATTAATAATTGTACGAGACATTTGTATTAAGTGAATAATATGTTATATGGATGTTATGGGAGTTTCGGCGTGGAACGAAAAATGTTTCGTATAATTGAATATTTCGTGCAGCTATGTTTCGTATAAGTTTCAATTGTATACATAATGAAACAATATAAGAATAATTAATAATAATTAATTATAATTATTAATTATTAATTATAATTATTAATAGCTATACTGGATATTTGATTAAGTGAATAATTTATTATATGTGTATTATGGGAGTTTTGCCGTAGAACGAGAAATTTTTCGTGTAACTGAATATTTCATACAAGTAAGTTTCGTAAAAAAGTTTTCATACTGAAACAGTTTATGAATAATTAATAATTAATAACTATACTAGATATTTGAATAAGTGATTAATTTATTATATGGGTTTTATTGGAGTTTCGCCGTGAAACGAAAAATTTTTCTTGTAACTGAATATTTCATGCAAGTTAAGTTTCGTAAAAAAGATTTTTATTGAAGA